>OX578151.1:64606654-64991654 GCA_951213105.1 Amaurobius ferox
ATTATATATATATAATATATATATATATATATATATATATATATATATATATATATTATATATATATATATATATATATATATATATATATATATATATATATATATATATATATATATATATATATATATATAATATATATATATATATATATATATATATATATATATATATATATATATATATATATATATATATATATATATATATATATATATATATATATATATATATATATATATATATATATATATATATATATATATATATATATATATATATATATATATATATATATATATATATATATATATATATAATATATATATATATATATATATATATATAAAATATATATATAAAATATATATAAATATATATATATTGTTATTGCCTTTCTCGATCCTCTAGGAGCCCCTTGATGCCCCAGAAGACTGAATTTCTGCACACTTATAGTATGAGCACAACAAAGAGACAGAACACAACCAAGCCGAATTTTCAATCAACCCGCGTGGTCAGAGAAAATAGAGGGGGAAGCTTTTTAAAAATCTTTTTATGAGTCTCCAGAGCCTGGGGTGACTTTGACGTCTGAATCTTTGTGTATATAAAATGTCAAACATTACAAAACCTAACGTTACAAAACCAGAATTTTTGATTTCTCTGACTGAAGCAGACATAATAGAGGGAGTGGTCTGGAAGTTCTTCCGGAACCCCACCCAAATCCCCCTCAGTGATCAACAAGGCTGATAAATTGCTTACTTATAGCATTAACTACTGGACAGAACCTAATGAAACATATATTCGATAAAGGCGACAATTTTTGACGTTAAGGAACGTGAATTGTTGAACAAAATAAAACATATTACAAGAGTGCAACTTATTTTGTAGAAGATTAACTATGTCTTTGAGGGGCTTAAATATTAGTCAAATATATACTGCTTAAACAATTAGAGGAAAAACCCCGTTTACTATATATGTAAATTACCGTATAAATTATAATACATAGCAGCACACTTTTATTTTAAACTGCGCATAAATGACAGTTGTCTACAAAATTATCTTTCTTAGCGTAATTCTTTTGAGAGTGAAATTCCATTACCTTACTAAGAAATTGCCTAATCGGTCTCAACGGAACTAAATAAATGACCCTCAGAAGTACACTCCGGAAACAGCTTTAAGTTTTATTTGAAGTTTTATTTCTTTGCAACCCATTATTAAGAATTCGACGATTAGGGGAAAAGAACTGTTTAATCTATATGTAAATTACTATATAAATCATAATAAATGCCAACACACTTTTATTTTAAACAACGCATAGGTGAAAGTTGTCTATAAAATTATCTTCCTTACCACAATTCTTTTGAGAGTAGAATTCAATTACCTTGCTAAGAAAGTGCCTAATCGGTCTCAATGAAACTAAATAAATGACGTTCAGAAGTGTACTCTAGAAAGAATTTAAGTTTTATTTCCTTTCAACATTTGATTAAAAATTAAACAACATAGAGGAAACGCCTTAAGATATAATTTCTAAAATTATTTCTCATTTTAAAGGCTGTCTTTGAGGTTAGTTAGAATCAGTAATCAGTAGTAGACGTGGGAAATACTTTCAGATAAATGCTTGAAAATATATGTTAACTAGACAACCTTTGGCAATTAATTGCTTATTTAAGATATTAGCATATTATTTAATAGACAAGGGGCTAATTTAAAATTCTATTGAATATGATCACATTCATTTCTAGAATGTTTTATTGTGGTGATAAAATACATGGTGTGAATAGGTTTCAAAAATATAAGTGAAAAAATAAAAAAATAATAAAAATTCCACTATATATGAGTCTCTTACAGATCTTACAGATTCTCTTAGAGATTTCGAAATATGCTTGAAATTCAGTCAAATGTTTTGTATAGTTTTATGAAGATAATTGGTAATATATATATATATATATATTTTCCAAAAAGAATACCTAAGTACAGAAAAGCAAAAGATGAATGTGAAAAACGAAAAGTATCACAAGTGGCCGGGGGAGAGTTGTGACCCCCACTCTCCGGTTAAGCAATGCTTTATGCCATGGCGACACTCCCGGAAGCCGATACTTATGCATGGGATGGCCTTAATACCATCAATTACCGAACAGCAGAAACCCACAGACAAAAATTCAAAAATACAATTTTGGATGACACATGAAAAAACAATTCAATTCACTCAATGTGCCTACAAATGAACGTGCCAATATAACCCGTCTCAACAAATTCCAAAAATCTTACCAAAACTGTCCGATGTATAAAACTCCAACTTGTAGTCTACTTCACAAATAACCATACTCAATACTCGCGAGTCGTCGCTATTCAATGACAATGTTTCAACTGTTTAAAAATTTGCCCTTACATTCAGTTACAGTTAACCCAGTGAATTCTGAAAGTATTTTAATTACAAAACCCATGGGGTAACCGTGTTTTACAGCTTCATTTATAAACTCTGTATCGTGATGCTTTTGATCATACTCTCTACTATTCAATCGTTTATTTCTAGTTAATTGGTTAATGATAATATTACGAAAAACATTTTTATGTAAATTACTTGACCAAGGTGTAATGAAGTTTATTTTAAATTTAAAATCTTTTCTTTTATCGAAAATTCTGAAATAAGTTTTATTATTGTCTTTAATTATACATAAGTCCAAATAATTTAAACTTTCATCTGAATTGCTAGGAGTTTCTATTAGGTTTAAAGTTTGTGGATAAAAACTAAAATCCATTTTGAAATCTGCAACACTACAACTCAAAATCACATCATCGACGTATCTCATGTAGACCATTTCATTTAATATATGGGTATCTGTTTCATACTTATCGAGATAGATGTCTGCTAGAACCGAAGAACAACTTCCCCCCATTGGGATACCTTTAATCTGCTTGTAATAGCCTATACCGTTGTATAGTACTGTGTCGAAAAGTACCAGTCTCACCAATGCTGTATACCTAGTCAGCGACATCAATAAATGCAATTTATGTGTATAATATAATTCTATCACTATGTTAAGTAAATCATTTATATCAATGTTATTGTAAAGATCGCTAAAATCAAAACTCTTATACACCACATTAGGCGGTATGCTCTTTAATTTATTAATAGCTTCAAAACTATTTTTAATAAAATAAGATCCCTGCTTCATAAGTTCTGCAATAACTGGCCTGAGCACCATGAGTAACCTTTTGTTTGCATTGGTTAAGTATGACCTATATCCTATTGTTACAGGTCGAAATCTAATGGGACTCTTATGCAGTTTAGGAATGAGCGTGAGATAAGGGAATTTAATGTTTCCGATTCCAATATCGGAAAGTTTATACATTGCCCTAACGCGATTTTCAATTTCTATTTTTGATTGATTGACGTGTAGATACATCTTCCCATCATTTTAACAATTTAATAGTAGCTCATTGTAGTATTTTTTACAAGTAAATGCATAATTAGCCGTGACCTTGTCAACATAAGTGATAACAAAACTATTCTGTAAAGCTTCCAATTCTTTTTTGTTATACTTCAAAATTTCGCCATGTTCTCTATACCTGTTATACCAATAATAAATTTTATTCATTACTTTGCTTTTCCATTCCTTGAATACCTCAGTAGGTATACTATAATCAACAGCTGTGAATTTATTCACATACCGATCAACTGATTGTACGACTTGATCATATTCCTGAAATCTAAATTTTGTGCCCTTTTCGAAGATGGTTCTTATATTTGTATTTATGACACTTCGATCCCCGTGATCACATGTCCGTGATCGCTATCAGAAAAACTAGATGTATGACAATTACATTAGCCTTTCACTTCCAAATTCAAATTTTAGCAGTTGCCGTTATAGTTAAAAATATTCTACCTATTGGTTTTAAGTAACTAAAAGAAATACCAACATTGAAATTACCGATAGGCAAATAACATCTATATTCCCTCAAAATCTTATTAAAAGGAACCCTGTCGAAAGCCTTATTTTTATATTTGACTATAAGATATTTGTGCACATGTTTTCTTGTTCCTTCATTTAATTTTAGACCCAATGAATTAGCTCTTACTTTTATATAATCACTCAGTAAAGCTTGTAAAACTGTCGCTTTCCCAAATTCTTTTACATAAGAATCTCCATAGCTGAAACACCAAATTTTCGAAAGAAATTTAGGTCTTATTCCAAAGACAAAGTTTTTAACCCATTTATGTGGAATTCCAGGATTTGTAACATTATCTTTTACAAAGACTCTATGAAGGTTTTCAGTATTTTCGTAACTAATTTTTCGGTTTCGACCTCCTCTCATTTTTCTTTTGCAATTACCATGATTTTTTACCACTGTATCGCTATTCAAATTTCTATAGTATTCATTACTATAGTGTACTCCAAACCCCACTGTATTAAGACCATACGGGTATAAATAATTTCTCATTCTGATGTGTCTACACTCCCACCACAGACGCTGTTTAAGATCTATCACCAAATCTATGATAGAGATTTCCATGGCCTCAATGCCATGTTCCGCAAAATGTTTGATTTCCATAGTCGTTTCCATAGCATTATCTTTCTGAAATTTATAAATTAAACTGCGATGTAAATTTATTCTTAAATGTAACTTGTTTTTTGTTTGTCCAATATATTCTTTATTACATATCCTGCATTTTATAACGTATATGCAATTATACACCTTGCAAAAAGGTAGAAAAGACACATTATTACAAATCTGAGTTTTATTGGCCTGTGGACATAATTTGTATTTGTTGGATTGACATTTTGTATATTTGAAATCTTCAATATGGTTATACAGACTTACGCCCTTTTTCCTTTTAACATTGCATCTCGGTGGATCTGCTATAAAAATGACGATTTTTTTGTTTATCCCCTCTCTTTTGTCTTGTGATCTAAAATAATTCGTGATAGTGTTAACAAAAGGGTCGCTTGCTATCGGTCAACTAGTTCCCCTTAAACCAGACGACCGGGCCATCGCTGCTTTCGCCTCGACGTTGCCGGTACCTATATTCTTTTTGTTGTACATGTCATAATTTTTTTGAAAGCAAAATTTTTTAAGACCCGAAATCCAAATGACCAGTAGCACCTGTGTAAGGACTGCCTCTTATATCTCACAATCACAATATCCTTTTTCACTTCAGTTGTTCACCCATATCGTCATTATCATCTATATATATATACTAAAATTTTAATTCGAAAGACTTCTTCAACCTCTTTCGCGCTATCCGTATAATACAATCATCAATACATATGGAGTAGGGATAAAAAATTTTCACTATATCTATTAGTTTTTTTTTATATTTGAATATTTCAAATACATTTTTTACAATATCTATCAAATTTTTTTGTTTCGTGAAAGTTTTATGTTTTGAAATTTTTTTTTGTTTTTGAGAATTTTCTATGACACTTTTAAGGTAGTATTCATAAATATTTTCACCACTCAAACACAAACTACTTCAATTTACATCAAGTACCAGCCAAATCCACGAAACACTGATATCAATACACCAGTATCTTTTTCCATTATGCCACCATGCACCTAAAGATCACCTCCAGAGAATGCAATTATCACCACCTTCCCCCCTACCCACTGAATGAACCCTCTCTTCACAACCCAAATTAATATGCTTAAATAATGTTATTGTATCTATAGCGCTACGCTGCTTATACCTTCAACAACAATATAATTTACAAATGTAAAGTATTCTGAGATAGCTACATGAAAAAAATTTCTCATACGTTTCTCATTTGTAGGCACATTGAGTGAATTGAATTGTTTTTTCGTGTGTCATCCAAAATTGTATTTTTGAATTTTTGTCTGTGGGTTTCTGCTGCTCGGTAATTGATGGTATTAAGGCCATTCCATGTATAAGTATCTGCTTCCGGGAGTGTCGCCATGGCATAAAGCATTGCTTAACCGGAGAGTGGGGGTCACAACTCCCCCCGGCCACTTGTGATACTTTTCGTTTTTCACATTCATCTTTTGCTTTTCTGTACTTAGGTATTCTTTTTGGAAAATATATTTGTAAATGTGTACAAGGGCAGCATTACCATGTTTGCATATTTTACGTATGAGAAATTTTTTTCATGTAGCTATCTCACAATACATTACATTTGTAAATTATATATATATATATAATAGTTTAAAAGTCCAATGAAAGAGAAGTGAGAAGCTGTAACTCGAAAAACTTTACTTTCTAATAAGCCTACAAAATAAAAGTATAAATCTGCAAATCTTCAAAAAAATGGAAAAAAAATCTCTGGATTTATATATATATATATATATATATATATATATATATATATATATATATATATATATATATACACTGAGATAAGATATTCCTAGAGGAAAGCTTTGCAAGAAAATAATATTAATTCATGTAAAACAGAGAATATTCGATACGTTTGCAAACTAGATCCCTTAGTGAGCAGCTTTGCATATGTGCAAAGCAACATATTCATGCTAAATCTCCCTCTCCAGTTGAATTTCGAAACGTATGCATAGAATAAATTATAATGGCTCTCCCCCCTTACAGCAAACGTGAGGTTAGATCCACAGCATCACTGACTTGAATGGAAAGAAAAAAGTACAACATGCAAATTTCCCAAATATCGAGGCTATCGTACGCAGCATGTAAAAAATTCATGGCTAACTTGTGTTTAAATAGAGACAAAAACTGCTTCAAAGCTTTTCATGAGATATAATGAAAAATTATTAACTTTGTTTCTGTGAAGAGAATTATTTTGTGCATAGTTGTATAGTTTTCATTATAATGCTCAAATATCAGGTGAGTGCGCAGTTTTGCAGATCTGCAAACACTAAATATTTGTAAATAGTAGGTCAAATATGTGAAAAGGAATTTTTTTAGCATTTTTCCATAAGTCCTAATTTCATAAGCAAATACCTAAAAAATATTGAAAGTTCCAGAAAAATGTGCTCATTTAAGGGTTAAGTAAGCTAAAAATGAAATATTTCCTTAGTTTCAGTATGAAGTTTATTGAATATATTAACTGGTTTTGGATTAAAAAACAGCTTCCAACTTCAGAAAAAAACGCAAGTGCATTTACGACAATCGAAGAAAGATACACATCTGTCAAATGTGATTTCCCCCCTTTACTCATGTTTCTTTTAGCATAAATTTATATTTTGAGTGATGTCTCTGCGCATATCTGGAAGCATAAATTTCTCTTGCTTTGGATAGTATGGTTGCAATGCATTTTTGTACTTAATAACGATGCTGTTTTTAGTGGTGGCTCGTGACTTTAAAAGTAGGATGCAGATTCAGCGGCGGGATTCTCCATCCACCTCGACAACGAACATCATCAAAACACATCACGCAACTGACACAAGTGTTGTCAAATATTATCTAAAAATAGCCAAAGGAATCTGAAAAGTTCGCCAAATAATAATCATAATATCCCATTCAACCTCTAACTTTGAACAAAGATGAAATGAAGCAGCGCTTATCCTGAGTCATCTGCTTCATCTCACGAGCTGACACTGCTGTTTCTGGTCCCGAAACAAGTTAAAAACTTTAATCAACTGTCTTATAAAGTAACCAGACAAGGATTAATTTTTAAATTAATATTGATAATTATTAAGTTATTTTAATTTTTCAAAACTGATATAAAAGAAGGATTATATTTACAACGAGTGCTGAATGATCAAGACTCGAGTTTACTTAAAAAGAACCACGAATGTAACTAGAAAATTGATGGCTCAACTCATACTACATATACTCGTTAAGACTCAAATGTCCACACAAATGTTTTCTTAAATGTTTACCAAATGTAATACTGAAAATG
This sequence comes from Amaurobius ferox, assembly GCA_951213105.1. NCBI lineage: Eukaryota > Metazoa > Arthropoda > Arachnida > Araneae > Amaurobiidae > Amaurobius > Amaurobius ferox. The sequence goes on from OX578151.1 coordinate 64,614,484, forward strand.
TTTACCTTGAATTATTTATATTATATTTACATCTAAAGATCTAAGTAATTGAGAAATAAATCATCATTAATGAAGAACTTGTAACAGCAATTTCTGCAACTGAAAGTTTTAATCAAGGTATTGAACAAATTGTTCAATATCTACACTGGCTACATTTTTTAAAAATGTAAGGATACAAGTACCTGCTAGCATTTTTCATCTTTTACGTAAATTTCAGGGATATGACGACTACTTAGAAAAGTTAAATTTAATGAAAGATTATTTTCCACTAGCATCATTTTAGTGGTAACAAAACATGTAGCCAGTGGGTGTAGTTACAGCACTGCATTATTGAGAATGCTATAAAGTACGTTTTCGGTATTGACAAAAATGTAGAAACTATAACGTCAATGCATGACAAATCAAAGACAGTCAAATGTCGTATTCATAAGTTTTTCAGAAGCGCATTATATGAGAATGTGATAATGCACATTTTCAGTGCTGACACCAATAGACTAGAGACAACGTCAATGCATGACATGTCAAATGCTGTCAAGTTTTGTATTCATAAGTTTTTCAGCACTGTATTATATGAGAATGGGATAATGCACATCTTCAGTGCTGACAACGATAGACGGGGCACAACGTCAATGCATGACAAATCGAAGGCAGTCAAATTTAGTATTCACACGTTTTTCAGCAGTGCATTATATGAGAATGTGATAATGCACATTTTTGTGCTGACAATAGACTGGACACAACGTCCATGCATGACAAGTCAAATACAGTCAGATTTAGTTTTAGTAAGCTTGGAAAAGAAAAGATACCCTAAATTTGTTACAAATAATGCACTAAATGTCACTGTTGAGTTGAACGAAAACTGGTTGTTAAAAAATTGGAATTGCACCACTGGCCGGATGCACATGCAAATATTATGCAATTTGCACATTCTAGTCGTTACAACAGGTGCTGTATCAACAGATTCTTTTACAGACGAGTTGTTTCCGTATTGTACATTTTTCAGTTGATACAGAATAAATAGTATTGCCTACACAAAATATCTAAAAATTATTCTAGCTTTCTACAATATTCACACAGGACACATTTCTACAATTTTCCTACAGGACACGTTTTAGACGGTTTTTAACTCCGCAATACATTTATTATCTTATCATTTTTTAACCAAAGGCAAATAACGAATACTTCAATATTGTTCTTTTTATTACAATACGTGAATTGCAGTTCCCATCATTCTATAAATATGTGAAAACATTTCATTTCCATCCAGTCACAGTTCAATGGAAACATTATATTTCGCGGTTATTCAGTAACGGCTTTATTATCGCTGAAAAGACTCACCTTTACATAACTGCCTCCCCGCATTTCACAGAGCGGAGATTTTCAAATAATTCATAAAATTTGGCCTTTCCGCGTTCGCGATCAATGAATCGTCTGGTAATCCGAAGGTGGGCGTGGCCTTGTGTTCACACAGTCCGTCAAAGCATCTGTATGACTATGACTGACCTGAATAAAGAAAAAATGAATGCATTATATATGTGACAGATGAAATATGGTATTGACTTTATTTAAAGAAAATAAGAAGTATAATGTGTCGATATTTTAACGTTTCGTATGGAGTTATAGAAGATATAGTTTATTTTTATTTTTCCTAAAGGTATTGGAAATCCAACTGTCCGGATTTGATGGAACTACACATTTTGAACATACCTGAATACTGATTTTAAAGATAAATCAGGTTATAAGGGAGCTCTAATATATATAGACGCTTTCTTTCTTGATTGGATATAACTGATATATCGCGAAAATCATGTTTTGCATACAATAGTTTAAATTTATTGGAAAAATAGCACATTATTTGAATAAAAGTGTATGAATATAAGTATAACTTTCTTAGACTTAACTTAATAGACCCTCTAAAAGTCCGCAACTGACAGATATGGCTGAATGTTTGCATACTAATAGTATAGACCACGGGATAGAACGTAACGGAACCATGTCCGTTTCCGCCCCCCCCACCCCTGAGGGCGTAATGAGAGATGTGTATGTTAAAAAAGAACGTATAAAAACAGTTTAATTAATATATTTCTTTATGTTTTCTTTATCTAATTTTTGATACCTTTTAGGACTATTTCAAGTAAACCACCAGATGGATTTTCCCGATCGGCCCTAAAGTAATACATGAGTTACTTGATTTCAAATTTCCTGCGAATAATAGGGAGAATTGGATACTAGGGAGATTGTTATACTGGATATTATACGTATTACACACAGACGCGAGCACATACTGTGGCGTTAAAAATCTTAATGTGGCGATATTAAGCCAAATGTGGCGATATTTATCTTAAAATGTATTTCTTAATATGGCAAACATTTATTTTTAAAATGTTTTTCAAGAGATACTTTGTGAATGCAATAATCCTCCAGTTTTCTTCCAGTGAGAATACTTAACCTTATTTCCCGTATCTGCAAGATAAAATAAAAAAAAATCTGATGTGGGCAACACATGACTTTCCTTATATAATGCAATGTATTTACTACTTTTACAGTTAAAAAAAAGTTGTTCTTATAGTAGATACCTATATTCTTTCCAAGATATTGAATTTTCGTCAGTTAGTCGTCATTTTCATTGATTTAGCGTCATTTTTTTTTCCATTTGGCGAGATTTTCGTTAATTTGGCAACATTTAAAAAAGTCGGCAAGTTGGCGACATTCGGCCAAATTCTTAGACAAAATCTCGCCAAGCGTTATGGACGAAGAAATAAGTTATTCTTATAGCAGATAAATGACTATTGGTGTCCAAATACAAAAGTATTACTCAAAGTATATTTTCTCATGAGTGGAACGAGCTAGATCCACGAGAATGATGTCACCACATTTATCATATGATATTACATATGTAAGGTGAACAGATTTCTCAACAGTTAATATATTTTTTTAATTTATGTGAATTTTGATAAATTTATTTAAAAACTGTGTAATAACTCGATAACGGTTCATGCTAGCGTTCTAAAGTTTATGACAATCGTTTTCTAAGGAAAAATTACATAATAAATGTCTATTTGCTTAACTTCATTAAAGGTTTTAATTTTTTGATGATTTTTCCAAAATTTCACTCGAAAATTTAGAGGGCTTCTGAACATTCGATAACGTTTAAAAACAGTGGGCTTCCAGTATTCATAGATGGAGATTTTTTTTACATATTTCATTCGAATCGCTCCATTCGTTCGTGAGATATCGTCTCCACAGACTCACTGACGCACACACACATACACACACACATACTTTCACACAAACACACACACACATGCTTTCACACATACACACACACAGACATCACCTCAAAAATATTTGATTCGTGATCAGGGATGCTTGAAACGTGCTCTCCCGTCGAAAACTCGAATTCGAATTTTCGACCCCGTCACAATACTTTCCTTATACATTATGTACATAAGGAAAGTAATAAGGAAGACGTAAGCAACTTTTATATGCACAGATAACATAATAATACAGTATACGGATGTTTCGAGGATTCATGGGATTCCTTTTGTCAGTGCAAGAGAGCCATGAAACCCGAAGTCCAAATGAGGAATGGTTCAGCCAATCCTCTATTGAACTTCGGGTCTGTTGATTCTCTAGCACTGACGATGGGGTATCCTCGACTAGCGTATCCTCGACTAGAGTATCCTCGATACAACTATGTGCTGCGTTATTGTGTTATTTGTGCTTATACAAGGTAGGATCTGAAAGTTCGGAACTGTTATCTCCAACCGTAATTAGAAGACAGGGGAACTATTTTACCGTGGCGTAGAGGTACATGCGAAGTGAAGATGTGAAAAGGAAGAAGCAGGTGTTTTTCCAGACAATGCATGTCAGTGAACTGTAGCGCACAGCAATGCATATCAATGAACTGTTCGCGTTGGTCGAAATGGAAATGGCGCTTGAAGAGCATCCCGCGAATATCAAAATCGCTGATTACCACCGACATTAATTGCTAGCGACAACACAAATTTAAAAAAAAACAAAAGTTTACCCTCAACCAGTTAAGAGTATGCATTATTCACAACCAAAATTCTACCATTTAATAAGAAATGTAAGAAATAATACTTCAATTGTCGCACGATATACTGTATTTAAAATTGAAAAATGAAATTAATAATCTGACTTCTTTTATGGTTCCTGAAATATAATCCCCATGAAAACGGGGATGAGATTCCACTTACATATCGAGCTTGCACCTCACTCCTTGACAAGAGCGGCAAGAATGCGGTACCCAGGAATGTTAAGAGGACGAAACCGAATTAAGGATCGTTCCATAAACATTCCTTCAGGAACGTATTTTACTTCCGCATTCCAGAATATTCAGATTTGACCTCGTCCGATTAGTGCGGACAGATCTCGATTAAAGGATAAGACAAAGCAAAGTCTTCTCCAAATGCAGTTATGATATCCATATCGTATATCTACATTGCATGCACTAATCTAACTAACGGGTGGGGATAATGCATCGAAATGATCGAGAACTTCCCGTATAGTTATTATCCCAGTTTTGATGTCATTCAATCGGTCCCAGCTTCGAGATAGAGGAGGAAATCAAAATTTATACTGAGTGGGAAATGTATTAAAATAATTGAGCACATCCAACTGAAGCTAGAAACTGGATTTTTGTGCCATTCGGTTTGCCTCATATTCTAGACCAAGGAAGTAATCTGAAATTATAACAATTCGAATTTGGGGGGAGGGAAGGTGAGAAGAGATAATCAAAATACTCAAAACCATTTTTGGAATGATCGAGCATTTTCACTCGAGCCAGAATCTCTGTTTTAGTCTTATTCGATCCATCTCAGTTTCCAAGTCAAAACAAATATCAAATATTTCGAGAAATTCAAAGTAAGGTTGATGATGCATCGGAATAATTCAAAAACTCAAAACTCGATTTTATTTTTTTTTATGAAAATTCGAATTAGGGGTTACGATAAACAGGGAAATTTTCCAAAAACTGCCATCACTTTACCTAGCTCTGACTTAATGAAAACACAATTTGGTATCCTTGAGCATAAAATTATACGATTAAATCAATTTGTCGCACGTGGAAATCATATTCACTATTATATAACATGTTAACATATTTATAAAAAAAAATCTGATGTGGACAACACGTGACTTTCCTTATATAATGCAATGAATTTACTACTTTTACAGTGAAAAAAATGGTATTCTTATAGTAGATAACCTATATTCTTTCCAAGATATTGAATTTGCTTCAATTAGTCGTCATTTTTATTGATGTAGGGTCATTTTTATCCATTTGGCGAGATTTTCGTTAATGTAGCAACATTTAAGAAAGTCGCCAAGTTGGCGACATTCCGCCAAATCCGTCGCCAAAATCTCGCCAAGCGTTTTGGACGGAGAAATAAGTTATTCTTACAGCAGATAAATGACTATTGGCATTCAAATACAAAAGTATTACTCAAAGTATCCTTTTTCATAAATGGAACGAGCTAGATCCTCGAGAATGATGTCACCAAATTCATCGAATGGTATTACATATGACAAGTGAACATGTTTCTCAATAGGAAATTTGTTTTAATTTTATATGACTTTTTAATAATTTTTTTGAAAAATGTGCAATATCTCGAGAACGGTTCATGTTAACGTTCTAAAATTTATGTCAATCGTTTTCTAATGACAAATTACATAAGAAATGTCTATTTGCGTAACTTTATTAGCGGTTTTGATTTTTTGACGATTTTTTAAAAATTTCACTCGAAAATTTAGGGGCGTTCTGAACATTCGATTGCGTATAAAAACAATAGGCTTCCAGTGTTTACGAATTGTGATTTTTGTACCAAGTGTTGTTCAAATCGGTCCATTCGTTCGTCAGTTATCCTCTCCACAGACTCACTGACACACACACACACACACATACTTTCACACACACATACACAGACATCACTTCAAAAATGTTCAATTCGTGATCGGGGATGCTTGAAACGTGCTTTCCCGCCGAAAATTCGAATTCGAATTTTCGACCCCGTCACAATACTTTCCTTATACATTATGTATCTAAGGAAAGTAATAATGGTTCATTTAAAACATGAATATGATTTTCTTTACATTGGAGAGTTTCCAATTAAACTTTTGTTCATCAGATATCACGCAAAAATATCGGAATATGGTGATTTGCGATAAATGCTGTTTAAGTAAAGTATATAAATAATTATTTTCGTTATTTTGTATTATTCAGTAATAAGAATTTCGTTAATAATCTGGGCATTAATTCATGTGCTGTAATCTGTACATTAATTCATTGCATTACTAATCTATAAAATAATTGTCGAACGTGTTTTGCATTCTAGACCCTCCAGGTACACCCTGATGACGGCTAAATCTATGCCCACGTATAACATTGCCCACAGAACAGAACTAAATGCAGACAGTTAAAGGAGCGACCCCCTCGACCGACAAAATGGGGGGGGGGTCTTAAAATTTTTCACAGAGCTTCCGGAAGCCCCTAGGTGACTCAAAAGTCAGAATTACGGACTTATAATATCGACCGGGGGATAGAACCTAAATAAAACAAGGACGACTATTTTCTACGCTAAATGTTATACATTGATAAATAAAGTTAAAAATATATGATGTGGGCAGCACAAGACTTCCCCTGCTGATTTATATCCAAGTTTTTTTTTAATTTTAATTAAATTTAATTCACTTTTAATTCAATTTTCGTTCTCATTTGGTAACTGGAATTATTTTCAAAGATGGCGTAGAGAAAATACGAAAAAACTAAAATATCTCGAGAACGGTTAGTCCTAGTGTAATGGGGGTGATCATATTCTTTTTATCGTTAAAAAATACGTACAAAACAAGCATTTAATGAATATATTTGAGCATACGTAGTTTTTTATTTTAGATTTGGTCGATTTTTGTTGGTAATTTTTAAAAAAAAGGCAGGTTATTTTTCTTCGATCTATACCAAAATCTAATTAACACCAGGGTGATGCACTTATCTACCGAATTTTGTGATATTCGGTCCATTATTTTTTCAGATAGAGTGGATACAAACTTTCGCGGAACATTTCGCAAAAAAAGGCGGGTTCTTTTATCTCGAATTGTACCCAAAACTATTCAGCAGCAGATTCACCCACAAATGACTTATCTACCAAATTTTATGAAATTCGGTCAATTAGTTTTTTAGTTAGAGTGGATACAAAATCTGTACAGACAGGCAGACAGACAGACACACAGACAGACAGACTCACAGAGAGACACAGACACTCACACAGACGTCACGCTAAAAATAGTGTTTTCGTATTCTAGATGTCTCGAAACGAGTAGATCCGTCGAAAACTCGAGTTGCGATTTTCGACATGATTCCAATACTTTCTCGATACATAACCATGTATTGCAGGGAAAGTAAAAATCTGATTTGGGCAGCGCACGACTTTCCCTACAGACTTATATACACGTTCTCTTTATTTTAATTAAATTTAATTCACTAATAGTGAATTAAATCAACAAATGCGAACGAAAATTGAATTAATAATTCAATTTTCGTTCGCATTTGTTAACTGGACTCATTTTCAAAGGTGGCTTAGAGAAAAAAAGAAAAAACAAAAATATCTCGAGAACGGCTAGTCCTAGTGTAATGCTGTTGGTCTTATTCTTTTCTTCGTTTAAAATTACGTATAATGCAAGCATTTAATGGAGATATTTCAGCATACGTAGTTTTCTATTTTAGATTTTGTCGATTTTTGAGGGCCATTTTGCAAAAACAGGCAAGTTGTTTTTTTCCGAATCGTACCAAAATCTAATCAGCTCCAAGGTAACCCACAAGCGATTTATCTTCCAAATTTTGTAAAATTCGGTCAATTAGATTTTCAGCCACAGTGGATACAAGCTTTTAGGGCCATTTCGCTAAAAAGGCGGGATCTTTTATCCCGAATCGTACCCAAAACTAATCAGCACCAGATTCGCCCACAAGTGACTTACCTATCAAATTTTAAGAAATTCGGTCAATTAGTTTTTTTAGTTAGAGTGGATACAAAATCTGCACAGACAGACAGACACACAAACAGGTAGACAGACAGACATACACACAGATAGACACACAGACACACAGACACACATACAGGTGTCACGCTTAAAATTGTTTTTTCGTATTCTAGAGGTCTCGAAACGCGTAGATCTGTCGAAAACTCAAGTTGCGATTTTCGACTTGATTCTAATACTTTCCCTATACATTACCATGTATTGCAGGGAAAGTAAAAATCTGATGTGAGCAGCACATGACTTTCCCTGCAGACTTATACTAACGTTCTCTTTATTTTAATTAAATTTATTTCACTTTTAATTCAATTTTCGTTCTCATTCGATAACCGGACTTATTTTCAAAGGTGGCGTAGGGAAAGTACGAAAAACTAAAATATCTCGAGAACGGCTAGTCCTAGTGTAATGGGGTTGGTCTTATTCTTTTCGTCGTTAAAAATTACGTACTAAATCAGCATTTAATGGATATATTTGAGTATACCCAGTTTTTTATTTTAGATTTTGGCAATTTTTGCGGGCCATTTTGCAAAAAAAGGCAGGTTATTTTTTTCTGAATCGTACCAAAATCTAATCAGCACCAGGGTGACCTATACGTGACTCATCTACCGAATTTTGTGAAATTCGGTCCATTAGTTTTTCAGCTACAGTGGATACAAGCTTTTGCGGGCCATTTCACAAAAAAGGCGGGTTCTTTTATTCCGAATCGTACCGAAAACTAATCAGCACCAGCCCCGGCCACAAGTGACTTACCTACAAAATTTTGTGAAATTCGGTCCATTAGTTTTTTAGTTAGAGTGGATACAAAATCTGCACAGACAGACAGACACACAGACACACAGACAGACAGACACACAGACACACAGACACACACACAGACGTCACGCTAAAAATGGTTTTTTCGTATTCTAGATTTCTCGAAACGTGTAGATCCGTCGAAAACTCGAGTTGCGATTTTCGGCATGATTCCAATACTTTCCCTATACATTACCATGTATTGCAGGGAAAGTAAAAATTGTATCTAAATTTTTTAGGAGTGTTTACTTCCCTCTCTTTGACAGGCATATGCTTATTCACACTACATTTTCCGATAATTCACAGTACATATATTTTTCGATAATTTATAATACGTAATTTTCGATAATTCACGACATAACTTTTATCAATAACTTATGGTAAATACATTATAAATTATTGAAATCTTCTAATTTACAGAAATATATATAAAAAATATATATATTGAAAGTGAAATAAAATTAAAATTCTTCAACATTTTAAAGTTGCAATATTTTCTATAAAACGAAATTGTAATATTATTTTATATTATATTATATTATATTGCTATAAAACGAAATTGTATTATTATTTTATGTAATGGAAAGTTACCCAAAAGCTCTCTTTCTCCTTTATATTCTTATTCCAATCATCTTCTGACCTCAGCGGAGTCTTATATACTTTGAAGAATCTAACTTATCGTGGAACTTTTAACAATCCCCGGAAAGTTCTTGAAAAATTTAAAGGAGAAACCCTACCCTTAACTTTCATCATCAAAATTCAGTTCGGAAACTTTAGCGACCCCAATAGTTAAATGGGAAGATAAGCTGTGCTTATGAATTATAGATATTGGAATTTGAGTGCCATATTGAGCTTTTGTCTTTTTAAACCAACTTTTGTTCTAAAATTACTTCTTAAAATTACTGTGAACACTGAATTGAACTATATTATGTATCCTGAAGAAAAGAATCCAGGAGAATTTCTAAATATCTCCAAATGATAATAGTAATTAAGGTTGTTGTATATGATAATAGCAAGATAAGGATAGTAAGTAATGATTGGGGAACTTGTGCTTTTTACGACAAAATGAACTATGATGTCAAACTTTTAGTGACTTTTGTTACGTCACATTTTTAGAGACAAAATATTGTGATTTTGCATCAAATAAATTGGCATTTTGTCTGCTTTATGGAGTATTAAAAATAACAATAAGAGCAGCAATAAAAATATTCAATTAAAAAATATGTTAATTCCTATTTTTACTTTAAAAAAATTAAATTAAAAAATATCCATTAGTATTTATTGTGTTTTCTTTTATTTTAACATTTCAATTTTAACCAAGACAAACCAATAAACCAACCTGTATCCAACATACCGAACAAAATATGCGATCTGGTATTGTTCGGTATTATACAGAATGTATAAAAATTCATGTTTAGAAGGATCATTATTAGCAGGTAACTTGAAAAAAATTAAATTGATAATGAAATGAACAAATTACGTTAAAATTTTTTAACGGTGTACTCCCCTTGATTTTGTAATATATATTGAGATTCTGTTGTTTCAGATCCAATTACGCCATGATAATATTATCATATTTCATTAATATTAATTTCATAGTCCATCAAATTACGGGAAAATACAAAATTTAAGATCATAAAATAAACTTAATTGCTAAAATTTGTTCTCTGCATACTTGTAGCTTCAGCATTTAAAATCCTTCAATTGTTACAATAACTGCTAAATTCAGAATGGCATTAATACGTGAAGAATTTTCAATCTCCAAAATATTATTAGATGGTGATATGACAAAATATAACTTGTAAATGAAATGAATAAATTAAATTAAAATGTCTGTATCTCCTCTTGATTTTGCAATGTATCGAGATTTCATTATTTCAGGTTCACTTAATTCATAATAATCTTATCGCACTTCATAATTACTAGCTTCATAGTCAGTCCGTCAAATTATGGGAAAATATTAAAGTTAGATCATAAAAAACCATAGTAGTTAAAAATTTGTTCTTTGCATGCTCCCAGTTCCATCATTTGAAAGTCTTCTATTGTTACAATCACTCCTATATTCAGAATGGTCTCAATAAGTGAAGAATTTTCAACCTCCAAAAAATTACCAGTTATTTTTGGATTATTTATGCTGGTTATTTAAAAAAATATTAACTTGCAAATGAAAAGGACAAATTAAATTAGAATATCTGTAGCAATGTGCTCCTCCTGATTTTGTAATATTTCGAAATTCCATTTTCTTAGGTGCAAGTACGTTATAAAAATCTTATCGCTCTTCATTAGTACTGGCTTCATAGTTCGTTTAATTACAGGGGAATATACAGTTTAAGATGATAAAATAAACATAGTAGCTAAAATATTTTTCTCTGCATACTCCTAACTTCATAATTTGAAAGTCTCCAATTGCTTCAATAACTGCTACATTCAGAATGTTTATGATACGTGAAGAATTTGTAACGTCCAAAATGTTACCATTTGGTGATGAAATGTTACCACTTCATGAAAATCTTATTGTACTTTATCGTAACTAGCTTCCGTCAAATTACGGGAAGAATATTAAATTTAAGATAAAAGAAATAAACATAGTAGCTAAAACTTGTTCTCTACATGCTCTCAGTTATAATTCCCATCAACCAAATCATGAATTAGTCAACTCAATACGTTATAGCAATTTCAATATCACGCTGATCGAGCTGTAAGTGCATAGCTTTTACAGTGCTTAATCCATGAGTTTATATCTCCTCCAATCTGGTTGCCATTGCAAAATATCACTTCTGATCATTTCTTTCTTTCTGTATGCATTATCTTCAAATATCAGCACGGTGTTCTATTACACAGAGTACCTAATATAATTCTTAAGTCTTTCTCTACACTTAAAATGCCAGTATGTCGACTAAATCGGTAGAAATTTAAAATTTTTATGAACAAAATATATTGAAGTTATTAGAATTAAAATTTTTAGGGTAGAGAAACATAATATTCTATAAAATAAAATATAAGAAAATAATTGAAAACTTAGAAATAGTATTTTATAAAATAATTTTAATTCACATACGTTTTTACGTTCCTTATATACATAATGTATAAGGTATGTGACGGGATCGAAAATTCGAATTCGAGTTTTCGACGGGAGAGCACGTTTCAAGCATCCCTGACCACGAATCAAACATTTTTGAGGTGATGTCTGTGTGTGTGTGCGTGTGTGAAAGTATGTGTGTGTGTGTGTGTGTGTGTGCGTGTCAGTGAGTCTGTGGACACGATAACTGACAAACGAATGGACCAATTTGAACGAAATTTGGTACAAAAATTACAATCTGTCTGTAAACATTGGAAGTCTATTGTTTTTATCAGCAATCGAATGTTCAGAACCTCTCTAAATTTTCAAGTGAAATTTTGAAAAAATCGTCAAAAAATCAAAACCTCTAATAAAGTTACGCAAATACACATTTCTTATGCAAATTTTCATTAGAAAACGATTGACATAAACTTTAGAACGCTAACATGAACTGTTCTTGAGACATTGCACATTTTCAAAAAATTATCAAAAAATCGTATAAAATAAAAAAAAATGTCTCCTATTGAGAAACATGTTCACTTTTCATATGTTATACCATGCGATAAATTTGTTGACATCATTCTCGTGGATCTAGCGCGTTCCATTTATGAAAAAAAAATACTTTGCGTAATACCTTTGTATTTTAACGCCAATAATAATTTATCTGCTGTAAGAATAACTTATTGTTCCGTCCATAACGCTTGGCGAGATTTTGGCGACGAATTTGGTGGAATATCGCCAACTTGGCAACTTTTTTAAATGTTGCTAGATTAACGAAAAACCCGCGAAATGGATAAAAATGACTCTAAATTAATGAAAATGACGACTCATTGACGAAAATTCAATATCTTGGAAAGAATATAAGTATTTAAGAATAACGTTTTTTTAACTGTAAAAGTCGTAAATTCATTGCATTATATAAGGAAATTCATGTGCTGCTCACATCAGATTTTTTATTGATAAAATCATAATATAATGTTGCTTGCATGATATCTTAAATTTTTATTGATATAATTAAACTAATTTTGAGTTTTATTAATAACAACATTCATAATAAACTTGCATATTAGAGTTTTTTAATTATTTAAATTTTTAATGGAGGGAAAATTAACATATATTTTTAATTATATTTATATATATATTTTTAATATTTACCAACTTTTTTGCTTCTAAAATGTTTATTTTATAAGTTACGCGCATAAATCTATTGAACAATGATGACATTACAGGCGTACAATGTTACATAAGAATTCATCAAAAGGTTCTTGAAATACCCTGCACGCAAATTCAAAAATCAGTATTTTGAAAAACATGCGGTCAAAGTATGCATTATATTATTGATGTGTTGTATTTTCTTAAAATTTCCGGAAATTTTTAATAATTAAAAACTTTATTTCATTTCCGGCGATAATTATTATTCAGAAGTAGCAATGGTAACGAAATATTCCGAGCTGACCAGGTTTCAACTAGACAATAATCAAAACAATTGATATTTCCATGATTTTATTAGTTGACTCTTTCCCTAAGCTCCACAAAATATTTCTATTTTTCTTCTTCTTCGACCCAGACCTGTCAATCTATTCGAAGGTGTAAGGTATGCGTTTGGACAGCCGGAAGGTGTCACCCACATGTGTCACCACACCGGAACCCAGTAGGGGTGGCCCCCACAGAGACCGTACCATCTTTCCCCTACCACCAACCTTTCGAAAGAACTTACGGATTCACATATTTAGCTTCCCGGCCGTCCATTTACTTCCGGCGAAGCTTACCCGGCCGTCCAATAACTTCCCGGCCGTCCAAACAGATACCTTTCACCTTTCTGGTAGGTCGGACGGTCTAGGTCTCAACATAAAGTATTGCCAAACGCATTTATATGCACAAAAGAGCGAATGGTAAATAGCAAACAGCATTTACATGTAAAGAAATCGAATGTACAACCCCTTCAAAATATCCTTTTTCAGCAATAATACACACTTGAATTTAAGAAAGAATATTACCGAGTAATTTGACAAGTTTTGTAGGTATCATCGCTTTCTATGCCTCATGATACAACGACCGTGTATAAATCGTCAACGAGTCTGTATAAATCGTCTATTGTACTAGAAAGTTGTCTAAGTCAAGAACTGAGAAGTTGTACTAAGAAATCGTCTAATAAGTCTATTTGTACCAAGAAGTTGACAAGAGTATCCTCATTTCAATCTCAATTCAATCCAAAAAAATATTGCTTCGTGTGTATTATACACCATTATTTCACTGTGTAAAAATATATTATATCACTGTGGAAGGCCTGTACACTATTATTTCACTGTGGAAATCCTGCACAGCATTATTTCACTGTACACCATTATTTTCTTGTACACCATTATTTCACTGTGGAAGGCCTGTGATGCAGATTTCGGATTTATTTTTACTATCCATATATATATATAGTGTAATGCATAGAGTAAGTATTGTGAAGGGGTCGTGAATTCGAATTCGAGGTTTAAACAAAAGAGTGAGTTTCAAGCATCTCTGAACGCAAATCGATCGTTTGTGTGTCCATGAGTATGTGAAGACGATATCTCACGAACGAATGGTGGGTTTTGAAAAAAATTTGATACACAAATTACAATTAGTGAATACTACAACCTCTTGCTGTTAAACGTAAAGTCCCCGCATTTTTTAATCAAATTTTGAAAAAAATTATTAAGAAATCTAAACGCCCAATAATGTTATGTAAATAATTATATCTTATGTCATTTTACATTATAAAACGATTGACATAAATTTTAAGCCGTTTGGCATACATTTTACACATAAAGTATAAACCGGTATGAAGATATTGCACTTTATCGAATATATTTATCAAAAAAGCATACAGAATTTAAAAAAACGCATTAACTAGTGTGATTTTTTTTTTCATATGTAATATTATGCGATAATGTCAACGTCATTCTCGTGGATCTAGGTCGTTCTATTCAGGATAGAAGATACTTTCTAGTAGTTTTGTATTTTGACGCCTAATAATTAGCAAACAGTCGTTTATACAAGAACTGTTCCTCTCTTTGTTTACCTGTAACGCTGGGCGTTAAATTTGGCTAACTTGGCGACTGATTTATCGAAATTTTGCAAACTTAGTGATATTTCGTCCCAGATTGATGAAAATGTCGTCAATATAGCAAAAATGACGAAATTAACTCCAAATTGATGAATTAAGTATTAAATTATTTAAATACATGAACTATACTCCTTATTGCGGATGCTATCAATATTTATATTTGACAATTTAGAGGTACTTGAAATATAAGTTAATTGGATACTTGGACATAGTTTTACATGTTTACATCCAGAAAAGCGCAAAACGTACAATTCAACGCTAAACCGTATATCTATTGTATACATTATATTTTCACTGTGAAAGAAGTAAATTCCTTACATTATACACTGAAGGTCATATGCTGCTCACATCAGATTTTTTGCTTTCATTTTGTTTCGAAATCTATAAACTTTGCTATATATCGGCAATCTTCGTAAATGTATTCTTCGGTTTCTTTAATATATTATATCTCAATATCTGAGTCCTCTGCTTAAAACGGTCTTATAAAAATGAATTCAAAAGCATTAAACGCAATTTCTTAAAAGCTTTTATTGACCTTGTTCAGCTATTTTTTTGTCAACGAAATGTCTATCGCAATGTTTTGAATCATAAATATTTAAAGTTAAGGTTTGGATGAAATATGAAACCATATAAAATACGGTAATAAATGTTTCTGGCAAACAATTGCAACATCAGTCATATATATGAATTTTATAAACATATAAAATATGCAGTGAAAAGTTATATTTAGGCGGTGAGATTAAAAGATAATATATATATATATATATATATATATATATTTGTGACTACGATCAAGGTTATTTCTTCATCATTTCACTATATCCGTTTTTTCAGAAACAGTTATAGCAGGTGGTTTATTGAGCGATATATCTATAATTTTTTTTAAATATTCATAAACTCAAAACAATAACTTCCAAGACTAAAACGATTTCAATATTATAGAGGCTTATGCAAGATCAAAAAAAAGAAGAAGCAAGAGAAGGCATTCAGTACTGTGAGTATAGGCCGAAGTACCTACTGCTTTACACATGGCCAAGTGTATGCCGCTGCTCAGGTACCATAAATGAAATATCTCTCTTTATTTCTGAAAAAAAAACAGAAACGCAGTCCACAACTAAGTCATTGCTAATTTGTGAAATTGTTATTATTCATATAAACAAAATTGCAAGTCGCGCTTCTATCTACCTTCTTATTATCTTAGTATATATATATATATATATATATATATATATATATATATTAGTTTTGAAAGTCCAATAAAAGAAAAGTAAGAAGTTGCAACTCGAAAAACCTAACTATCTAAAACTCCTACAAAATAAAAGTATAAAACTGCAAATCTTCAATCAAATCGAAAAAAATACAAATCACAAGTCTTCAATTTAAAGAAAATCAACAGATTTCAAAGGTATGGAAAGGATAATAGAAAAACATAAAAATCAAGCGTTATTGCGATACACGTGGACAAGGGCTAGGCCTTAAAAATGGACTTGTTCACTTCGCAAAACTCTTCCTCGGATCCAAGTATTTTGACGAAGCAAACACAAAATATGTATGTTTCTGAAGAAATAGATAGATTATATCTATATACTATTTCTACTTGGACAACATACATAAAGAAGGAAAAATAAAAAAAAGGTGAATACCTGGAAAAACACTGCAAGTGTCCAAACCAGTCGAACCCTGAATGAAGAGACCATTCCCAAAGAAAAAAGAAATGATATACTGCTGCCATAAGTAAAGAATGAAAAACAGTAATGCGAAAAGATAAGAAAAAGTAATAATATACAGAAAGAGCTACTAAAAAGATGGGCTAATAATAGTAAGGCTATATATACAACATACACACACACACACACACACACACACACACACACACACACACACACATATATATATATATATATATATATATATATATATTTACATACGGTTACTTAAATATATTTACATACGGTTCATTATAGTGATTATGCTGTGCAACAACTACCACCACTCAGCCGTTTGCTTCTCAGTCTCTACGAAAATGTACTATTCTTCTTGGCATCCGGAAAACGTCTCCGGTGGCCCTATCATACAAGTAGTAAAAGATAAAATGCATAAATCTTGTCTTCTCTATACCTTATTGTAAGATTTTCTAGCATAAAACAAATGTTGCTGTTTCAAAGACCCTATAACGTCTGAGTGCTTCGAAAGAGAAACGTGAAATATGCTGGAACATATAGCCAGACTTCCCGCAGCAGGGCTTTAATTTTGCGAACAAAAATGTAAATATGTTGAGCGGAAATTTTATATTTCCTGCCAATATTTACATTTTTGTACATACCGTAGTGAATAATAACTTTATTTTTTACAAGATTTAGAAAATGAGAAATACATGTATTGAAATGTACAAAAATATTAATAAAAATTTGAATTATTTATTCAAAAAAGCAATTTATTAAATTTCAATCCATTTGTTTTATGCATCAAAATCTTTGTTTTTATCTTCAAAAGTAAATTGAAGAGAAATGGCGTTGTAATTTGTTTATGAAATAAAAATTACGTTCGTCTATGTGTCTGTTCCGCATACTAAATGTGATATAGTTATTCTCTATAGTTATGTGATATAGCTATTCTCTATATTTATGTGATACAGTTATTCTCTATAGTTATGTGATATAGTTATTCTCTACAGTTATGCGATATAATTATATGATATTGTTATTCTCTATAGTTATGTGACAATGTTATTCTATATAGTTTTGTGATATTGTTATTCTATATAGTTATGTGATATTGTTATTCTAAATAGTTATGGGATATTTTTATTCTCTATAGTTATGTGATATTCATCATTTAGATCTATAGAAGGCATAAAATCCGTAATAGCCGGAGCACGGACATATTAAATATGTGCGTCCGCAAGTCTTTCTAAGAGGTCCGTGGTAGGGGAAGGAGAGTACTGTTCCTGTGAATTCCGCCCCAACTGGGTTCCAGTCTAAATTGGGTGACAATTCTCGGCCGCCTAAATATATACCTTACACCTTCGGGTAGGTTGGATAGTCAGGGTCTAAGAAGAATGTGTAATTTGGTTTTTATCCTGTATCTATTAAAACATCTAGATTTTCAACCTGGACAAATTATGTTCCACCCGAAACAGCACGTTCCTTTAACGATGAAAGTAAGCAACATTACTAAACTATTTTTAGTTCTATACTATTACTACTTTTAACGTTTAACCAATTTTAGTGTGGAACTTCTAGGCCAATCATAAATTATTTTGTGGATAAAATTCTCATCGATTTAACTATTACACTCTATTGTTTCATAAAGTCAATTTCCGGGAATTTTATTTATCTAAACAAAGAATGTATTTCCCCAAAGTCATGGTAAAAGCATTTTTCAAGTTATATCTGGAATACTTATGTTCAAGCCATCGAGGGAAAATAAAAGGATTATTCAGGTATTAAGGTCGTATACGTCTTTCAGGTTTGAATTTCAAAGAAACTAGTCTGACCTTAGATTCTACAAGGTTGAAAGTTGGCTATATATAGAATGAAAAAGAGTTGCTTTGAAGATTTAAGTAAATATTATTAAAAGAACGCCAATTTCGATCGTTATTTTTTTTACAATTCTGAGACATTATCCTTGCCATTAAAATTAAAAAAAAATTTGATGTGGACAGCACATGACCTTCCCTCCAGATTTTAATTCATTTTCTCTTAATTTCTTCAAATCATTAAATTGAGTTTTATTGCACAAAATGACACGAATACTTAGTTTGGAATGACACTAAATTTTCCACTTTTAATTCAGTTTTCGTCTTCATTTGGTAACTGGACGTATTTTTAAAGGAGTCGTAGCAAAAATGCGGAAAATATAAAACTTCTCGATAACGGCTAATTTTAAAATAATGGGTTTCGAGTTATTATTTTTATCGTCGAAAACTAGGCATAAAACAAGCATTTAATTGATACATTTAAACATAAACATTTAATTTTATGATTTCATGATTTTTGTGAGCCATTTTGAAAAAAAAATATATGTTCTGTTTTCCCTAATTGTACCAAATTCTAATCAGCACCAGGGTAACACACAAATGACTTATCTACCAAATTTTGTGAAATTTGGTCATTTAGCATTTAAATTACGGTGGATGCATACAATTTTTGAGGGCCATTTTGCATATAAAAGGGCAAGTACTTTTATCCCAAATCGTACAAACATCTAATCAGCCCTAGGGTAACAAGCCCACAAGTTAATTATAAAATGTTATGACATTTGTTTTTAGTTAGAGTGGATACATACATTGCACAGACTGATACACACACGCACGCGCAGATATGCACACACACACAAGCAGACACACACACACACACACATGCAGACACACGCACACATGCAGACACATACACATACAGATACACTCAGAGAGAGATGGAGATATACGCACACACACACATAGACGTCATATTAAAGATAGTTGTTCTTAGTCTAGATTTTCCAAAACGTGTAATTCCGTAGAATACCCGAGTTGCTATTTTCGACACGATTCCAATACTTTCCCTATACATTACCATGTATTATAGGGGAAGATATATATCTGTAAAGTGTGACACTCTGCTTTACTGTTTCGTACGTTCGTTTTTAACCCTATAAGCGTTATTGACGAGATCAATTCGTCATGAATTGCATTACAGCTAAGCGGATGTGACTAGCTAGACTCGTCATGCGCTTTTAAAGCCGAGACTCCTGTGTGTTTGACGGAAATAACACGTCATATGATTTTTTTATGAGATATTAACTGTGTTTACAATCTTTTAAACTAGATGGCAGTAGTAGTCCTACAAACTAAATTTTATCAGAGGCAGTATTTCGTAAAAGTTCGTAAAAAAAGTTTTTTGGGGATTTCACATTCAAAGCAATGGTGGCCTCAAATGCTTTCAATCTTATTTCCGCAAAGCGTAAGTTATCTCACACCCTGCAAAAAAGAACCAACTAGGCGATGTGTTGTATGTTATGCACCCAATAAAACTGGCAAGAAGCTTAAGAAATAAACCAGGACATGGTGTCCAGACTATGAAGTTGCTCTCTGAAGTTGCACACCAAGAGGAACTATTAAAAATTGGAATTGTATGTTTTTTATTTACTTATCTGTTATTATACATGTTTATTTATTTATCTGTTATTATACACGTCTATTTACTTAATACTTATTTCAGCAAAACACCTTTTCATTCAACACGGAATCAATGGGGAAATGGTATGGGAGAAAAAACTCCCCACTGCAGTGCGCGCGGAGGGAAATAAATGACATGCTTAAAGGGGTAATAGTGTAACTTACTTTTGTCTTAAAGAAAAAATCGAAAGAATAAATGTGATGTAAGTAGAGTATGACTCTCTCTACAAACTCCATTTCCTCTTCTTGCTTTCATAACGCATGGAATTCAGTTTAGTTGAAAAAAGTAACATGAACACTTCTTTGAATTCACACTGAATTTTCAGTTAATTTAATTATCGTCTTCACTTGTCGATAACAAGTATTTTCAAACAAAAACTGAAATATTTCGAGGACGGTCCTTGCGTGATGGGATTCATTTCACATTTTTGTTTTCTAACATTATATACGAAACATGTATTTGAGTATTACATATAAGAAAACTTATTTTATTTCAGAATGTAACAATTTATGAGGGTCATTTTACAAAAAAAAAGTGATGTTCTTTTATTTCGAATTTTAAAAAATCTAATCAGCATCAAGCTAACCCACAAGTGACTTACATACAAAATTTTGTTAAATTTCGTCGAATAGATTTTGAGCTACAGTCGATGCATTAATTGCACACATACATACACAGATAGACAGATATACACAGAAGTTACACAAAAGAACAATTTTTACTTTCCCTGCAATACATGGTAATGTATAGGGAAAGTATTGGAATCATGCCGAAAATCGCAACTCGAGTTTTCGACGGATCTACACGTATAGAGACCTCTAGAATACGAAAAAACTATTTTTTGCGTGACGTCTGTGTGTGTGTCTGTCTGTGTAGATTTTGTATCCACTCTAACTAAAAAGCTAATGGGCCGAATTTCATAAAATTTTGTAGATAAGTCACTTGTAGGCGAATCTGGTGCTGATTAGTTTTGAGTACAATTCGGGATAAAATATCTCGCCTTTTCTTTGCGAAATGGCCCGCAAAAGCATGTATCCACTCTAGCTGAAGAACTAATGGACCGAATTTCACAAAATTCGGTAGATAAGTTACTTAGACACCCTGATGTGGATTATATTTTGGTATGATCCGGAAAAAATAACCTGCCTTTTTATTGCAAAATGGCCCTCAAAAATCGCCAAAATCTAAAATAAAAACTACGTATGCTCAAATATATCCATTAAATGCTTGTTTAATACATAATTTTTAACGAAGAAAATAATAAGACCAACCCCATTACTCTAGGTCTAACCGTTTTCGAGATATTTTAATTTTTCTTATTTTCTTCATGCCACCCTTGAAAATAAGTCCAGTTATCAAATGAGAACGAAAATTGAATTAACAGTGAATTAAATTTAATTAAAATAAAGATAACGTGAATATAAGGTCTTCAGGGAAAGTCAAGTGCTGCCCATACCAGAGTTTTCGCTTTCTAGACAGCCTGGGCTGTATAGATTCGTTTAAAACACGAGTTCTGGTTTTTACCATGCAAGTATTGTAAGGAAAGTAAAATTTTTGTTGTGGGCAGCACATGACTTTCACTACGGACTCGAATTAATTTCCTTTTTCTTTCCTTTCTAATTCATTAAACTGAATTTAACTGTATAAAACACAGATAATTACTTAAAATGAACTGAATTTACAGTTTTCATTCAATTTTCGCTTTCATTTAGAGAATGGATATATTTTGCAAGGCGATGTGGTACAAATGCGAGAAACTGAAGTGTCTTAAAAACGTTGAGTCCTAAAATACTGAGGTTGAACTTCTTCAGTTTGTCGTCAGAATTTACGTACAAAACAAACATTTAATTGATCTATATGAGCATACATTGTAAAGTACTTTCTAGAACTCATCAATGATGCATCTAAAGGTCAAGGACAGCCCACACAGAGACTAGAATTTAAAATCCAACTAATGTATTTACAGAATTAAACAGAAACAGCTACTTGCTTGTCAAGCAAAGATTCTGCATAATTTAAAAAACAAACTTTTGCCCAGATCCATTAGTTGATTAAACTCAAAATATATTATACTGGTCATGATCTGGTCTGGATAATACTGGTCTGGATGATACCGGCGAACTTCGCGTACTCACAAAAATACTCAAATATTTCTTAACCACGTCCAACTAAAGATTACGACTTTCTGACAGACCGTTTGATGCCTATGCTGGGCTTTTCCTAGGAAGGTCCTTCTCATACCTTGAAGAGTCCACTTTGCCGATAAGTAACTGAGGCTAAGCTTGCAATATAGTCCCAGTAGCTGAACGGTAGAACATCGGCTGGTCAGTTCGGAGATCCAGGGTTCGATTCCCAGTTGGGACAGCAAGATTCTTTACAATGGCCGAACAAATCAACAGTGTAGGTTAGGGCAAAGATGTCGGAAACCTAAGGACCCCAGACCGTGCGACTCAAATACAGGGTTTAGAGTAACTATTTGCACGGCCGGGAAAGGATACCTCCTGCACTCAGGAGGCACCCAAGGTCTACCATCCAGCCTAACGAACATTTGTTTAGACCTAAAAATAACAATTGATAAAAAATAGTGTGGTTAAACAGACAATTTTACATTATATTTGAACTTGACAAGTACGTCCATTTTTCAAAAATGGGAAAAGGGTTATTGCGAATATAGATAAAAAGATCATTGAAAAGTAAAATTTAGAGTGAGGTATATTAACATAATGAAAAATAAATTAAAATTAAAGAAAATCATAAAATGTTAAAATTTTTTGTCTGAGGTCTGAAGACCCCAGACCGTGCGACTCACATAGTGAGGAAAATAGCAGGAGGTGGTCAGTCAGATTGTCAGTTGCAGCCGATCTGACTTTAGAGGTTGGGGAATGCATAATCCACTTTCACAATAAGAGCTTGCAATACCGTTTCAATAGCTGAAATGTAGAGCGTCGGCTGGCCAGTTCAGAGACCCAGGGTTCGACTCTCGGTTGGGGTAACAAGGTCCTTTACAACCTTAGTAGCTCATTTTTTGCCGGAATCGACCTCTTTGTGGTCACACTCCGCTCAATGAATTGTTGATGCCCCCTCTTTCTACAACCAGTATAACTTAGCTTCATTCTGCCTACCAAATCTGTAAAGACAATAAAGTTATTTGTCCCCCTTGGGGGGCAAGGTTATCATACGGAGGTATACATTGTTAAGTATGGTATAGATCGAAGGATTTATCAAGTCCTTTAGAATGAATCATCTGGAGCCATGATACAGATTTTTGAAAAAATTTCTTATAAAATTTGAAAAAAAAATTATTCTTTTTTCAGAAAGTCGAGTTCAACCACATTTCAGCTAATTTTAATTTTGGGGAGCTGGAGACGGGAAACGAAAATGCATTAAAAATATTAATTAAATATTAATTTCAGAAAAGTATCCATGTTATTTTCTGCAATTATACTCCGTTTAATGCATCGTGAAAAATAATCTAATGTGGGCTGAACATGACTTTCCCTGCAGACTTATATCCACGTTCTCTTTATTTTGATTAAATTTTAGCCACTTTTAATTCAATGTTCGTTCTCATTTGGTAACTGGATTTATTTTCAAAGGTGACGCAGAGAAATACGAAAAAACTAAAATATCTAGAGAAAGGCTAGACCTAGTGTAATGGGGTTGGTCTTATTCTTTTCATCGTTAAAAATTACGTATAAAACAAGCATTTAATGGATATATTTGAGCATATATGTAGTTATTTATTTTAGTTTTTGACGATTTTTGCGGGCCATTTCGCAAAAAAAGGCAGGTTATTTCTTTCGAATCATATCAAAATCTAATCAGCACCAGGGAAACACACAAGCGACTTATCTACCGAATTTTGTGAAATTCGGTACAATAGTTTTTCAGCTAGACTGGATACAGGTAATTTTGGGGGCCATTTCGCAAAAAATGGCAGGTTCTTTTACCCCGAATCGTACCCAAAACTAATCAGCACTAGATTCGTCCACAAGTGATTTACCTACGGAATTTTATGAAATTCGGTCAATTAGTTTTTTAGATAGATTGGATAAAAAATCTGCACAGACAAACAGACAGACACGCAGATAGACAAACAGACAGAGAGACACACAGACAGATACACAGACGTTACGCTAAAAATGGTGTTTTTGTATTCCAGAGGTCTCCAAACGTGTAGATCCGTCGAAAACTCGAGTTGCGATTTTCGGCATAATTCCAATACTTTCCCTATACATTACCATGTATTGCATTGAAAATAAAAACCTGATGGGGGCAGTGCATGACTTTCCCTGCAGACTTATATCCACGTTATCTTTGTTTTAATTAAATTTAATTCACTTTTAAATCAATTTTTGTTCTCATTTGGGAACTGGACTTAATTTCAAAGGTGGCGTAGAGAAAATGCGAAAAAACTAAAATATCACGAGAACAGCTAGTCCTAGCATAATGGGATTGGTCTTATTCTTCTCTTCGTTAAAAATTACGTATAAAACAAGCATTTAATGGATGTATTTGAGCATAGTTTTTAATTTTAGATTTTGACGATTTTTGAGAGCCATTTTGCAAAAGAAGGCAGGTTATTTTTCTCCAAACGTACCAAAATCTAATCAGCAACAGGATAACATACAAGTGATTTATCATCCGTTTTTTGAGAAATTCGGTCCATTAGTTTTTCAGCTAGAATGGATACAGTCTTTTGCGGGCTATTTCCCAAAAAAAGGCGAATTTTTTATCCCGAATCATACCTGAAACTACTCAGCACCAGATTCGCCCACAATTGACTTACATGCCAAATTTTATGAAATTCGGTCAATTAGTTTTTTAGTTAGAGTTGATACAAAATCTGCACAGACAGACAGACACACACACAGATAGACACACAGACAGACACACACAGAGACACACACACAGACGTCATGCTAAAAATAGTTTTTTTTGCATTCTAGAGGTCGCGAAACGCGTAGATCCGTCGAAAACTCGAGTTGCGATTTTCGACATGATTCCAATACTTTCCCTATACATTACCATGTATTGCAGGGAAAGTTAAAAATTAAGAAAAAATAGTTTGAGTTTGTAAGGAAAGCGGGTGCTGCTCACATAGAGATTTTTTTGCTTATATTTGAAACGGATCTTTATATTGAGAACTTCAATAAAATCTTTATTTGTCACATTTATTTAGTGACCATTTGACTTTACGTTAGCGCTAAGTGTGGGTGTAAATGATTAAATGTGTGGGCTTGGGACACATTTGTAAAAATGCTTTGAATAAAGAAGTGCTTTGAATGTATGAAAGTATATTGAAAGCTTAAAGAAATACTTTGAATTGTGAATAAATAAAGAAATTTTTTGAATTATGAATATCTGAGTGTTCTATAATAAGAGTTCGATGTTTGGAGAGTTTTTCATCTCTTATTTGATTTTTTGTTGTATGTGACTTTTGTTTTAAGAATTTCCTAAATAGCTAGCAAGTTATTACCTGAAACTTGATCGAGTTTATTGCTGTTTTAAAACTTAACTTATCCCGATCTTTGAATTATTTTTTGTATCCTTAGAACGAAGCCCCGAATTGAGACGATACATATCCTCAAAAACATATCAGAAAAATCGTCTGTTGATTTCAATATGTCAGACGATAATGGCAGAGCTTTTTTTGTTATCAATCAAAAATATGCAATTTCCTAGAGTGCAAGATAATTTTAGCAAGATTTCAGTAACACTTCTTATGTTAGTGTCGTTGAAGAGTTTTAAAAGAGAAGAGTTTATAAAAGAGTTTCAGCAGCACAGCCTCTTTCAGATAGGCGATCCTGACTTAAAATGCTGGGACTGCCTGCTATCGCTGAGTCAGAAATAAATCCAGTTTTTCGAAACTTTTTTTTGCCCTCGTAATTGTTGAATGTTTGGGGTTTTAGGGGATAGGCATTTCTTCACATAAGATTAGCTAGAGAAACATTTCTTTAAAGTAAAAATTCTGTCACTCTTCAAAACGCTATGTACTTCCATTGATAGAAATGGTCTGTAACGATCAACTGACGTATCAGAAACTGCAGATGATACTTCTTATTTAGTTTTGAGAGTAATTAGAGAGTCAATAGAGAATATATTAGAACGTATTTAGAGATTATATCAGTGTGTGCCATCAAACTGAAAAAAACCTCTGATGTTTTAATTTTTTGGTATATTATAATGATTCTAAATTTCATGGGTGACAGTTTACGATGACAATATATCTTACATTTCTAATAATTCGTAAGAAATGTAAATTACAGAAATTCCATGCATTTATAATTAAAGAACTATATCTACACGTGAAATTTCTCAGCTTCATACCCACTGGATATTGAGCTATCATGTCCATACCATGCAGGTATACACACTACATACAAATAATTAATGTACACACACGTTCCTGCTAAAGTGTTCAAGTGCCTAAAAAGTATTTTTTTCTGTCCAAAGCAAATTAAAAAATCTGATGTGAGCAGCACATGGCTTTCCAGGCAGACTCAAATTCCATTTCTCTTTATTTCATTAAAGATTCATTAAATTGAGTTTTATTTCAGCTTTCGTTTTCATTTGGTAACTGGACTTATTCTCAATACCGGCGTAGCAAAAATGCGAGAAAACTCAAATATCTCCAGAACGGCTAATCCTAGAGTAATAGAGTTGGTCCCATTCTTTTTATCGTCAACACTTACGTAAAAAACAATCATTTAGTTGATACATTTAGGCATAGGTAGTCTTTTATTTTAGATTTTCATGATATTTGCGGGCCATTTCGCAAAAAACAAAAACCGCATGTTCTGTTTTCCCAAATCGTACCAAACTCTAATCAGCACCAGGGTAACCTACAAGTGTCTGATCTACTAAATTTTATGACATTTTATTAATAATGTTTTCATCTACAGTGGATGTATGGGATTTATGCGTGCCATTGCTCAAATGAAAGTAGTGGTTTTTTTTGTTCGAATCGTACCAAAATCTAATCAAAACCAGAGTCCCTCACAAGTAAATTAAAAAAATTAAATTAAAAAAAAAATTGGTCAATAGTTTTTGAGTTGGAGCAGAGTGGATATATACTTTGCACAGACAAACACACACAGACGTCACGCTTAAAATATTTTTTTCGTGTGTTCTAGAGGTCCCAAAACATGTAGATATGTCGATAATTCAAGTTGAGATTTTCAATGTGATTCCTATACTTTCACTATACAATTACCTTGTATTGGAGGGAATTTAAAAATGCAAAATGTCATAATCTTGCATTGATATATGGATTAAGTTCCTTGAACTACTTAAATCTTAATGAACAGCATGAATTCATTTACTTACTTCCCAAATTATTACTTTCCTTATATACATAATGTATAAGGAAAGTATTGTGACGGGATCGAAAATTCGAATTCGAGTTTTTGACGGGAGAGCACGTTTCAAGCATCCTGATCAAGAATCAAACATTTTTGAGGTGATGTCTGTGTGTGTGTGTGTGTGTGTGTGTGCGTCAGTGAGCCTGTGGAGACGATAACTGACGAACGAATGGACCGATTAGAACGAAATTTGTTCAACAATCACAATCCGTAAACACTGGAAGCCTATTGTTTTTATACGCAATCGAATGTTCAGAACCCCATTAAATTTTCGAATGAAATTTAAAAAAAATAGTCAAAAAATCAAAACCACTAATAAAGTTACGCAAATAGACATTTCTTATGTAATTTTTCATTAGAAAACGATTGACATAAATTTTAGAACGCTAACGTGAACCCATGAGCCGTTCTCGAGATATTGCACATTTTTCAAAAAAAATATCAAAAAGTTATAAAATAAAAAATAAATATTTCCTATTGAAAAACATGTTCACTTTTCATATGTAATACCATGCGATAAATTTGACGACATCATTCTCGTGGATATAGCTCGTTCCATTCATGAAAAAATATACTTTGAGTAATACTTTTGTACTTGAAAGTCAATAGTCATTTTTCTGCTGTAAGAATAATTTATTTCTCCGCCCATAAGGCTTGGCGAGATTTTGGCGACGATTTCGGCGGAATGTCGCCAACTTGGTGACATTTTTAATTGTTGCCAAATTAACAAAAATCTCGCCAAATGTATAAAAATGACGCTAAATCAATGTAAATAACGATTAATTGAAGAAAATTCAATATCTTGGAAAGAATATAATTATCTACTATAAGAATAACATTTTTTTAACTGTAAAAGTAGTAAATTCTTTGCATATTATATTTAAAGTCATGTGTTGCCCACACCAAATTTTTTTTTTCTGTAAAAGTAGTAAATCTATTGCGTTATATAGGGAAAGTCATGTGTTGCCCACATCAGATTTTTTGTTATTATCTGTTAGCCAATTGCAACCACGTTTTGCGCGAGCAAAAAGGATAATGGTCACTAGATATCACAAATACACACTTAATACTTTTGTGGCAAAACTTTTGAAATGCTATGTTTTTACTAAAAACATTTTCACGATACGTATGTTTCTTAGGATCTGCTGTAGGGGAAATAATACATTCTCTACACAATATTATGAGAAGGTAAATAATTAAGACTTTCTTTATGTGATCATACATCCAATCAAGCTTTATGAACAGTATGAAACACACAACGAACTAAATATGAAAGTCTGAGTCCTTCATGATACCTTATCTGAACTCGATATAAAGAAGATATTCCTTTAATATAATTTTAAGCTCATTTTTCAAGTATATTGTGAACTCCTCGCTTGACATTTTCAGGAAAATAAGAGGATTATGGATGAATTCAGGTCGAACGTCTTTAAGATATAAACTTCAAAGCACAAAACAAGCTCTTCGACCGACCTTTGAAACAAACATCAAGGTCGAAATTCTATTGTGAAGAACAATAATAATATTTGATCTGAAGCTTTAAGTGAGGATATAACTGTATTTCTCTTTATACGTAAAGTAGATATACAGTGTCCCAAAAATATTGAAATGCGCTATAATTCTTTACCTGTTGGATATAAGTGGGAAATGTAAATTGAAAAAATGTTGAAAGTAAGGTAGGGAATAAGACTACGTTAATGAAATAGTCCTCCCATTAATTTTAAAAGAGTTGCACTTTTTAAATTTTATACGATCCCCCTTAGACAATTTTGATCAATCAGAAATTTTTTATTTTTAATGCAACGGGATCATTAAAAAAACGTATTTGAGCACCTGAAATCCCAGCAACGAATGGGAGCACATGAGGCCGTAGAATCTCATCTACGTACCGCTGACCCATCAATGTTCCAGATACAAACACTAGAGCGGATCGGTTGTCTAGGTTATGTCTCCCCAGCTCATGATGCCTGCAGTGGGGCTTATCTGGCGCTCGATAACGAGGTTGGGATTGTGGCGTTGTGCAGGGGACCTCCACACCCGGCCACGCTGATCATCCGTTCTCAGAACGAAGCGGCACTCATCGCTAAACACCACACATAGCAAATCTGTGGCGTTCCACGTTGCTCTGGGCCGACACCACCTGCAACTGGAGCCGTTAATGTTCCCGTGTTAACGGCAGTACACGTAAGGGACGCTGGGATCGCAAATTCGCTTCCTTCAGACGTCTAGATATGATTTGTGGGCACACATGAGCTGCTACGGCTGCTTGAATGGCGGATCGGGTCGCCGAGGACGCTCTACGTGCCTGCCGAACGATCATTCGATCATCTCTACTCGTGGCATGCCTGATCCGTCCAGAGCCGGTCCTCCGTGTCTGGGTGGCGTCCCGTGACCTGTGCTCCCAACACCGTCGGACGGTATAGTCTGCACAATCTTCGTGACGGGCTATCCGGCGCGCTGACCACCCTGCTGTTTTCAGCCCGGTCATCAGACTCTTTTCAAAGTCCGTCAGTTGCGTATATCGACGTTTCTGGTACCTACCCACCATTCTTTTCACTCCGTACTCGTGCTTGCGTCGGCGGAAGTTTCTCGCATTGATGGGGCGTCGACTACACGCCGATATATAAGGCCGCTGGTTCATGCTTGCAGCTCCACTCAACAATGTACGGTCATGGGCAATCACATCAGATTAGGATCATTTGCATACCAGCCCGCCATCTAGCTATTTACATTATTTCGCGGTTGTACCATATTTTCTTCTTGTTGCACAACTTTCATTGTCTGTGAGTATATATATAAATATATATATATATATATATATATATATATATATATATATATATATAAATAAAATTATGAACTTTTCCTAGATTCGCCAGTATCAAACAGCGGGACATTCTATACGAAACAAGCGAAATACATTTAAAATGGAAGGTGGACGCATTATCGTTACATAATTGATGAAATACGTTCACAATGTACACAGAGTCCGCCAATATTTGTCATCAGCAACATACAGGGTATAAGAGCTTTTACTTTAGTCGCAAATTCATTGCGATTCCAAACAAAGTGGAGAAGAGAAACTGTCGCGGAAAGCAATCAGTACGTGAATCGAAACGGATATAGGTAATGGATTCGTATTGTCAAATAGGTTACAATATAAATTTATAGGAAACATACTTGCAATTATTTTCTAGCATTGAGTAGAAAGTTACATTAGTGAAGTTGAATATATAGCGGGGGAATGTTAGAGAATATTTTATAGGATAATTAACACCTGCCCCAAATAGATAAAAGGATATCTTCCCTCCAAACGGAAAAGAATATCTCCTCCAGTATGCAGCGAATTTTAAGGATATAACTTTCAAGTATTGTTTCAAAGAAAATTCCTTGCTAAATAAAAGGAGATGTTTGTGTGTATGTTTGTGTATGCTGTTTGTAGTGGAAAATAGAGAAGTCGGACAATTGTACAGCTGTAGCCGTTGGACATGCAATATTGTGAAGTGGATCATCATTTTGAGAGTAATATTTTATCATAATACAAATGACATAAACTTTAGAAAGCTAGCTTGAACCGTTTACGAGTTATATTACGTTTTTCTAATAAATTTATCTAAACAAATTGACTAAAATTAAACAGTAGTAAGTAACGTTAAATATGGTACACTCGTTGTGAAATGCATCGGTCTCGGCGGCTAATTTTGCGAAATATCGCCAACTTGGCAACGTTTTAATAATGGTGCAAAATTGGCAAAAATGTAGCTAAAATTATGAAAATGACTACGAATTTATGTATTCATAATTAACATATTTTAATATAAGGATTATATCGCTTTGTATATGTTAACAATGTTTTAGAGAAAACGAAATTTGAGAAAAATATAATTTAATGCATTATTTCGAAAAAAAATTCATGTTACCATTCAAAGGCGCCAAATGTTAGTATACCGTTCAATGGTAAAACATTGTCCGTGAATCTTGTACAGCATTATTTCACTATGAAAAAAGTAAATTCATTGCTTTTTGAAGGGAAAATCATGTACGGCCCACATCAATTTTTTCTTTAAATATGGTATTGCACTATGAGCGCGGCGCGACTACGCTTTCTGTTAAATTGAAATAATGAATTCGATGAGTTTCTGCTAATTACAGGTTAATAGCGGGAACATTTTCTAATATTCAATAAAAATACTTTATGCAATTTTCACAGTATTTATTCATAAACATTGACGATATCTCTAACATTATTTAATTTTGAATGAAGGCAATGAAATTTGAATTCGGCCAATGATGACTGAAATATACTTATTGTATTCAGGATAAAATACAAACTGAAAAAATTCCTGCGTAGAGCTCAACCAACTGTTAAATGAATACAACTAAACTAATTTCGCCTTTTTCTTCAGAAAATTTGTTTCCTGACGAAGAAAACTATTTTTCGCTCTCGAATACTATTAAATTTACTCGTCGGTACTATTAATTTTATGTTACAGTCTGTCTTGAAGTTATTTTAGTTGTATTTATGATAAATCTCAAGATAAATGTGAAAATTGAACAGATCCAAGTTTTTGAAATTCACATAACATTATTCAGAAAGTAATCATTCCACGTTCTTCCAAAAGGAAAATTTAAAGAGTATAATTGTGTTATTGTTACTTTCCCTACAGACATAGTAAAATGTATAAGGGGAATTCGTGACGGGGTCGAAAATTAGAATTTCAGTTTTCTACAGAAGAGCACATTTCAATCATCTCTAAACTCGAATTGAACAGTTTTGAGCAAATGTTTATGTGTGTGCATGCATGTTAGTATGTGTACATGTATGTTACTGTATGTGTATGTATGTTAGTGTGTGTGGATGTGTGTGGGTGTGTGCGTCAGTGTGTCTATAGATAATAAGAATGAAGCGATTTTAAAAAAATCCGTTACCATTATTACGATTGGTGAATTCAGGAACACCACTGATCTATATAAATAAAAATGAAAATCTGTCTGTCTGTCTGTCTGTCTGTCTGTCTGTCTGTTTGTCACACCATCACGGGAGAACGGCTGAACCGAATTTGATGAAATTTTGTGGGTAGCCCAGAAATAGCCCCACTTAAAATTATATCCGTGTTTTGAGTTTCTACGACCAGTGGTTCTCGAGATATTAGTAAAAAACAAAATTTTCGTTTGTCTCATCATCACGGAAAAACGGCTGAACCGAATTTAATGAAATTTAGTGAATAGCCTTGAAATATCCCCCCATAAATTTTGTCCAAGTTTCGAGTTTCTAAGACCTGGGGTTGTCGAGATATTAATGAAAAACGGAACTTTTTCCTAGGAGTTCTACTCCCTAACTCCGTGGTTTATCCAAACGAAAAGCTTGAAAATCGTTTGAAAGTGAATTAAAATTTAATCTCTGAGTTTGATGGGAGATTTTTTGCGTTAATTAGTCACTTTCTGAAAACATGAATTGTTTGAAACATGATTTAAAGGGGAAATCTATCTCCATGGTTCATGGTTTATTTAAAACAAGCTTTTACGGAACAATGAGAAGTATAGAGAAATCAAAATCGTTATTTAATTTCGCAGTTTATGTTATAAGACATGATATATTTATGTTATAAGATTCTATCTCATATCATGTTACTCAGAAACGCAATTAAATTAAATCTGTCTGTAAATTTTAATAATTATTTTTTCGATTTGAATAATAAATAAATGGATATAAAAATATATTTTAGAAAAGAACGATTTGATTTTTCTTATAGCATTTTTGACTGGATAATATCAATTACGGTCTTCAGGTTTAAAAATTATTATTATTTATATATTCGGGGATTATTGATTCAAGGATTATTGATATTTTCAAGTTATTATGCAATTATTTTATTATGACAAAAATTGTTTAAACTCATATATTGTATGTTGTACGAATCTTCTATAAATACACGTGTATATCTTTTAATCTACGAGAATATAAGTAGTACAGGTATATTGACATATGTTTTGATATATATTGACATATATTGGAATCAATTACGACCTTCTGGTATGAAGAGTACGGATATTATTGATGTTTTCAATTTATTACGTCATCTCTTTTATTTTGGCAAATATTTTTGAGACGCATATTGTAATACGGGTAATCTTCTACTAACACATTGGCATATTTTCTGATCTGCGACAATATAATTAGTACGGGGTTGCATATATTCATTCAATTCCTATTTTTTCTTCTGTAAATTTGCTTACAAAAGGGGGCAGGATGTTTTATTCTTCAGATCTGATTGTGAAGATAATTTTGCATAGTGAGAACATATATTCTTAAACTTCTCTTTAGGAGCAATAAATTTAATATTTTAACAGAATTTGCACATGATTGCGAACTATAAGTTTTTTTAAATTATACACTCCGTACGAATAACGGATTAAATTAAATGTGTTTGTTAATGTTTTTATTATTTTTTTTCGATTTAAATAATAAATAAATGGATAAATGGATATAAAAGTGTATCTTATGAATGGACGGTTTGATTTTTCTTTTAATTATATTAATTGCTGACTGCGTACATCAATTTCATTTTTTTTGGCAAAGAGTTTTCAAGCTTATATCGCATTTAGCTACGAAACTCATATATTGAGTTTAGCCAATAAATTCATATAGCCGATTGTTGAAACAGAAAAAGAGTAGAGCGGGTATATCTTCTAATACAATTGTAGTGTTTTCATTTAGTATATTGAAACGGGATAAGAATGTTTCATTCAGATCTGCAAATTCAAAGCTACGAATTTGGAGGGATATCGCTAATTTGACAACTTTTCTTAAACTTTGCCAAATTGACGGAAATGTCGCCAAATTGATATAAACGACACACAAACAGCTGCCATAAACCTTCGGGTTGGTCGTGTGGCTTGGGTCTTCTACATATCAATGAAATTTTTTTTTGTTTTGTTAGAAGAGAGTACTGAAATGATATTTGGTTAGCATTTATCTGTCAGACCAACCATCCTACTTAGTAATACATTTAGCGAATTTTTAAAATGTCACCAAATTGATAAAAATGTTTTCAAATCTATAAAAATATCTTGAAATTGATAAAATTGCGCTACATAAATGATATTAATTGTTTTTTGTTAGGGGATAGTATTGTGATGATATTTCGTCAATTTGTCGCAAAGTGGAACTGTCAGTTCTACAGTCCCACTTGGCGATAAATTTGGCGATTTTTTAAAATGTCGCTAATTTGACGAAACTGTCGCCAAATGTTCCATAGAAATATAACTATTTAGACGATATTTTTTCTACCAATTTATTTGATGCAAATGATATCATGTCGCTTAGCAACGGATTTAAATCCAATGTGTTTATGCGGCAGACGATTTTTATTAAATCCTTTCCGATTTGAATAATGAAGATATGTATATAAAATAAATTTCATTGCCATTTCATTTTGGACTGGATAATATCAATTATACTCTTCAGGTTTAAACATTATTATTATTGATATTTTCCGGAATTATTGATTCAGGGATTATTGATATTTTTAAGTTATTACGCCATTGTTTTATTGCGGCAAAAATTGCTGACACACGCATATTGTACGTTGTACGAGTAATCTTCTAGGAATGCACGGGTATATCTTCTAACCTACGAGAATATAAGTAGTACAGGTATATTGGCATATATATTGGAATCAAGTACAGTCTTCTGGTATGAAGATTAAGGGGATTAATTATATATTCAATTTATTACGTCGTCTGTTGTATTTTACCAAAAAACATTTGTGACTCATATTGCAAAACGGGTAATCGTCTTCTAATAATCGGATATTATAAGTAGTACGTGTATATCTTCCCATATAATTTTAGCACTTTAATTTTGACATATATTGGAATAAATGACTGTCTTCAGATTTAAAGATTACGGGTTTATTGGTATTTTCAATTTATACATGTAATCTACTAATACAGGTTATATTTTCAAATATTCGCGTATATAATTAGTACGGGTCCCATACAATTTTAACGCTTTTATTTTGCATATATTGATTCAATTCCATATTTTTTTTTATATTTGCTTACATAAGGGGTCCAAGATGTTTTATTCTTCAGATATGTCCATGAAGATAATTTTATATAGCGAGAACAGAGATTCTTAAACTTCTTTTTAGGAGCATTATATTAAATATTTTAACAGAATATTTTGATTAAACATGTCATTTAGTATACTATAAGAATTTGGGCATGATTATGAATTTCAAGTTTCTTTATATTATATACTCCGTACGAAGAACGGGTATGCTGCTAGTTTTAAATAAGATCGAATGACTGTAAGATTCCCCTCCCCCAATAATCGAATGATTTTTTTTTAAATCATTAACACATTTTGACTTTTAATAATTAAATAAATAATAATTTCTTACGTAACTTATCATTTTAGAACGAAAGGCCGCAATTTTAGAACACTAACATAAACAGTGTTCGAGATATAACATTTTCTGGAATAAATATATCAAAAAAGGTGCATAAAATGCAATAAGTAGCAAGTTTTCTTAAATAAGCGATTTGCGATCAATTTTGCGAAATATCACTAACTTGGCAATTTTGAAGAAATATTGCCAAATTAACGAAAATTTCGGCAATTTGGTAAAAATGACTTTAATTACCGAAAATGATGCCAAAATGGAGGAAAATGCCATATATTGAAAAATTAAGTTCATATTTCTTTTTATAAATCCTATCACTTTGAGGAATTAATATATATAATTATTACAGTGCGTTTTACTTTTTTCATGAACATGCACGTTTTATAATGGGACCTTCAGTGTCGTAAATTAATTGAGTTTCAGGAGAATCAATATAATTATTATGTTCCGATAGGGATCGTATAAAATCATTGTGCGAAGCTGCATATTCTCCCCTTCACCATGGGACAAGGGGTCTAGAGGACGTGGTGCAAGGCGCTCCTTCACCATAGGGGATAAGTAAAAACAACAACAACAATAAAAACTTAAAAACACTGTGTCACGGGTATTATACATCATCATTTTTCTGTGAAAGAGATGTTGGGAATGTAGGGAATTATGTAAAGAAAAATATGTGTTGACCACATCATAAATTGTCCGTGCGATGGTATTATTGTGCTATTATTATCGCGACCCCATATGGAAGAGAAGGTCATTTGTCCAATCCAAAGATAAAGTTCTATTTGTTGCTGAAAATTGAGTGGGTGTGGCTGTTAATATCCTTTTATAACATGATATTCCACTCTTTTAATCATAAAAGATATATGCTGCAGTGAAATATATCTTTTATTATCCTGTCTATAATGCAAACAAATTGTTTGTTGTTTAATGGCGTGCTAAGAGTGGTCAAAAAAGATAAAATTATACATTTAATAAAAGGGGATGATACATTTTTCAAAATATACTACGCTTTGCGTAAAGTTTTACCGACATATGTAATTTTATTTTATTGTTTTACAGTTCTTCATTTGTACATAAGCAAAGAAGATGGATGCCTGTGTATTTGTTTGTCGTCTAAAACAAAAAATCGAAGCTGCGGACAGTGGCGAAATTCCATACAGAGGTATTTCAAGTTCCCTGACAATATGCCCTAGCGATACTTTTTTTTAATTCGATTTCTTTTTAAGTTACTTTTTGCGAAAGCAGTATTTTGATCAATTTTAACCCAAATCGATTCTTTGGTGAACGAAAATATTATGACAGTTTCTATCTTGATACCATCGAAAAGATCAAAGAAAGTTCTTTCTAACGATCTTTCAACGATATCCGTGAAAAAATCTTTCATATTCAATTAGTTATTTTTAAATACACTGAAGCATACGTATTTTAGTCAATCTTAATCTTATTTCAACACATTCGAAAATGAAGGAATAACACAATTCTATATTTTGACAAAAATATGAATGTACATCTTCACATGCTAATAACAACAATGTATTGAATTACTTACTATTTTCTGATTTTCCAGTAATTTAAAAAAATTGATGTAGTCAGTACCTAACTATCCTCATATATTGCAATGAATTTAATTCTTTCACCGTGTATAAATGATGTACACTCGTATGATCCACGGTACAGTGTTTTTAACGTTGAATTGTCCATTTGGCGATATTCCCGAAGACAATATGTAAAATTATTTTGCACTCAATGAATTCATATTTCACACAGCCCTAAATTAAAATTATCAATATTGATAGCAATAATCAATATAGTCCATATATTAAAATATTTTAATAATAAATTCATCAATTAGGAGTCATTTTCATTACCTTTGAGTCATTTTTACAATTTTGATGATAACTTCCTCAATGTGAGGCTAAATATCGCCAAGTCAGCGATATTTAGAATCCAAAGCTCTCCATTCGTTCGTGCGATATTGTCTCCATAGACTCACTGACACGCACACACACACACACACACATATATATATTTACATACAGACAAAACCACACACATATATATATTTACATACAGACAAAACCACACACACAGACATCACTTCAAAAATGCTGGATTCGTGATAAAGGATGCTTGAAACGTACTCTCACGTCGAAAACTCGAATTCGACTTTTCAACACCGTCACAATACTTTCCTTATACATTATACTATGTATCTAAGGTAGTAACCAGATTTATCGCATGATAGTACATATGAAAATTTAACATGTTTCACAACAGTTAATATATATATTTTTAATTTATTGGATTTTTTGACAAATTTATTTTTAAAATGTGGAATATCTTGAGAACGGTTCATGATAGCGTTCGTTCTAAAGTTTATGTCAATCGTTTTCTAAAAATTACATAAGAAATGTCTATTTGCGTAATTTTATAAAAGGTTCTGATTTTTTGATGATTTTGTCAAGATTTCACTGGAAAATTTAGGAGGGTTCTAAACACTCAATTGCGCTAAAAAACAATAGGCTTCCAGTATTCACGGATTGTAATTTTTGTACCAAATTGCATTCGAATCGCCCTATTCGTTCGTGAGATATCGTCTCCACAGTCTCACTGATACACACACACACACACAGACATCACCTCAAAAACATTCGATTCTATTTCAGGGAGATTTGAAGTGTGCTCTCCCGTCGAAAACTCGAATTCGAATTTTCGACCCCGTCACAATACTTTACTTATACCTTATATTATGTATATAAGGAAAGTAAAAAGGATAAACATTGAGAATGAATTCTTTCACGAAGAGCTTCATTCTCTGATAGCTGTGGATGTTTGGACGCATATGTAACAAATTGTCTCGTACGACTATGCATAGGCGTTGAAACTAAAAGATCTCAAAATAAATGAATGGTGAGAAAGATTTTGATTTCAAACAGGCGACTTGGAAATTGAATTGTGTTATCTGTATCTGCATTTTTAAGTTGTGGACACTTTCCTCCGATCTACACATAGAATTTTCATTCTGCGCAACATTAAGGTTAACACGTTTTCTCATAACCAACCAATGTTGTCAGCTGCGTTCAATAGCTGCGCCTTTTTCGGTGTAGCTTTCTGGATATAATGAAACTATCATATCAGCTCTTCTGATTCAAAGAAGATAAACAAAAATCATATTTTATATAAAATATTTTTTTAAAATATTTCCGGTATCGAGATGGATCATACGCAAAACATAATACAAAACAAACACAATACGCAACACATAATACGCAAAACATAATATAGCCTTTAATTTTTTACAATCTCACACTCTTTGGAAAGATAAAATATTGTCATCCGTGTTAGGCCCCGAACAACTTGGTAATTCATTATAGTATATGTGTAGCTGGAGGATAGGGATAATCTCAAAAATTTCTAAACAAAACAAGTAAACATTAGACTTCTGAGACAAAATAAATACATATTTAAAATTTTATTTTTTGCATTTGTATCTGCATAATGTACGCGGTATACAACCCATATGTCGTCCAGAACACTTTAATGGTTTTTGAAATTAAGAAGGGTTGGTGATCTTCATAAAATCTCATTTTACAGCTAAACTATATGCATTATTTTTAAATTTTCTTCTGCTTCCACATCTAATCATTATACCCAGAATACCGACAAAATCGGATTCAAACTGCTTTAGTGGCTTTTGAGAATACGAAGAATTGGTCGACAATTTGGGTAAAATCCAGTTTTATATTTAAACTATGTATATTTCGTAATTTTTTCCAGCGTTCTCATTTACATAATACATGTTGATTAAAAAAAGATGGGTCATACTTTACAAGGTAGTAGCACACACCGAAACCAAGCATTTTCGGTCATAGTTTACCGGGTCGGAAATGAAACGTAAATGCGTTACAGGGTGGAAGCGACGGCTCCGCAAACTTAAAAGCGTCATTCTGGTTGTTATTTTCTGGTTTAAGAAGAAAACCACATAACCAAATTTCATCTAGGGAAGAAGAAGAACCCTTATGCAAATTTTCATAATTGGATGAGAAATAAGGAACTAAGTGGACGTCACTTTTCCAGTCCGATGGATTGTGCGAGGTGGCCCCGTAGCTTGGCCCCCACGATCACCCAATCTGTTGTGTTTTGACTTCTTTTTGTAGGGATATCTTAAGAGTCTGGTCTATGCTACTCCCCTTGAAACTGAAGAGGAACTCGTCGCCAGGATTTTGGCCACTGCTACCGAAGTGCGCGACATGCCTGGTCTGTTCGAGAGAGTTCGCTAATCCCTCCATAGCCAATGTGAGACATGCATTCAGGTCGGCGGTCACTCTTTTGAGCCAGTACCGTAATTATTGCTTATTAAATGCCATTTTATAACTTCTAAGTCATTATGTTTTCGCCTCACCTTATCGATTTACCATTAAACGCCCACTGGCGCCTTTGAATTTCATTTCAAACCTAGTAAACTATGACGAAAAATGTTTGGTGTGTAGCACAACCTAGTAAAGTTTGGCACATCTTTTTAATCACCCTAAATATGACATGTAACTACAATACCCAAAATGTGTCCAAGTCGTTTCAGTAACTTTTGAAATCACAAAAGGCCAACGATTTAACACCCACCAAATCATCCACAGGCCAACAAAAATACTTTTGATAACTAGAAACCCCTCCGATATATTTACAGTGAAATCTCGACTTGCTATAAAATCACGATTACCATACTTTTAATAGGATACATTAGTTAAATAACAGTAAATATCAGTCATGCATAAAGCTTCGATTATGAAATACTTTCCAAGTGATATGCAATTTTATTTAAACATCTCTAAAATGCGATATATATTTTTAGCGCTGATATATTTAAAATTATCACATTACTATAATAATTTATTATATTTGAAAACTCCAAACTTCGTCGAAGGAAATGAACTTTATTCAAATGACGTCATCGAAATACATATCAGCTAGTTTTCTATGTAAAAACAATGAATATTTCAATCATACACTTTTATTCCAGACTTCAGAACAAAATAAATTTTCTTGATAAAAATCAGTCATTCTTATACAACTCATCTTAAAATCGTTTACATTCTGCATCTATTAAAATTAGGTTTCGTTGAAGAAATAATCAATGTTTGGCGATCATTTAAACTCACAAATATTGTATTTACGTTGGCACAGAAAATACGCAAAAATAAAGCGGCTTTAGTGCGAATACATTGCTAAATATAAATTTAAAAGAACTTTAAAAATCTCAATTTTGACACA
The DNA here is from genome assembly GCA_951213105.1 of Amaurobius ferox. Classification (NCBI taxonomy): domain Eukaryota; kingdom Metazoa; phylum Arthropoda; class Arachnida; order Araneae; family Amaurobiidae; genus Amaurobius; species Amaurobius ferox. The sequence continues at coordinate 64,655,682 of OX578151.1, forward strand.
GGGAAAAAATATGAATTTCATATTTTATTTTGAAGTTGATCACGTGATCGGTTCATATAATACAGATGTAATTATTATTTTAATTTTTATTTAAAAAACTACCGAGCATAATATGGTCCAATTTTTTTTATATATTTTGTGGGATAATTTAGATATTTTCTAAAATTTTCGAAACAATTTGTGAATTTGAACTTTACTTAAAAATTCTTTGAAGAATTAGGTCCCATAGGGTTCAATGTATTTCCTTTTTCAACCCGCGTTAAATCCAAAACTAATTGGGTGATATTATTCATTTTCTTTCCCATATGCCCCATGGACTGTCTCAACAACATGCTAAATTTTCATTTCGTTAAAGTCATTTGCACAACAGTTATCGTGTAAACGGACAGACACACAGAATGAACAAGTCATAAACACTTTCCGACTATGTCGTAAAGTGGTTAAAAGGGCTACTTAATCTACTGATAAATCAAGAAAAGTGATATAAGTTGCAATCCCTATTACCATACTTTTCTCTAGTTCAGTCCAAGGAAACTAAAAAATCTGAGTTGGCCAACAGATGACTTCCGCTACATACAGAAATCCTTTTTCTCTCTTCCTTTCTTTTTTTCACAACTATTTAAATTGAGGTCATTTGCGCACAAAATAACATGAATAATTATGCTAAATTACACTGAATTCGAATTTTCAATTCAATTTTCTTTTTCATTTGATAACTGAACGCACTTTCAAACGCGAGGTGTTAAAATTTCAAAAAAAAAAAATATCTCGATAACAGTTAAATTAGTTAGATCGATGGAGTTGGTTTCATTCCTGTCATTGTTGGATATAACGTATAAAACAGGCATTTAATTGATACAATTGAGAGTATGTAGTCTTTGTTTCAGATTTTGACGATTTTTGTGGGCCATTTTGCAAGAAAAGCACATTCTTTTTTTCCGAATCATACCAAAATCTAATCAGTACCAAGGGTCATCCACAATGACATATCTATCAAATTTTGGCAAATTTGGTTTATTAGGGGTTTAGCTAGAGGGGGATACAAACATTACACAGACAGACAGACACACATATGCCCGCTAATTTTTTTTTCCAGATTCCAGAAAGCTCAACACGTGTAGATTTGTCGAAAACTAGAGTTGGGATTTTCGTCACCATTCCAATATTTTCCCTAATCATTACGAAGTGTTGAAAGAATTGTAAAAATTAAACACATGAATTGTAAAAATTACCTTGTTTACCTTGTTACAATTACCTTGTACCCAATGTCCTTTTCCAATTGCCTCGTGCAATTGATAATTTTGCAAAAAAAAAAAAGAAGTTCTATTTCGCGAATGGCACCAAAAAACATCAACAAAGTATCCCACAAATGACTTATCTAGTATTTTTTAAAATTATTACTATTACTGTCTTGTAAAATTTCGTCGAATAATTTTTGAGTTAGAATAGATACACACATTGCACATACACACAGATAGACAGGCAGACATACAGATAAACAGACAGACTGGTACACAAGCATCACTCTAAAAACAGATTTCTCATGTTCAAGAATACCCGAAAATTATAGATCTAAAAGAAACTTGTAGATATAAAATATTTATAGAAACTTATCGATATAAAATACTTATAGAAACTTGTAGATATAAAATTCGACTTCCGACGCTCAGGAGGATTCCATTACTGTCCTTATACATTACCTTGTTTTAGAGAAAGTTTAAATGTTTGCATAGAAGTCGAAAATTGCAAATAGGGTTATCTCAGAATTTAGCTCTTTCTGGATATCACAGGACACGAAAATCTATATTTTGTCTAACGGTCGTGTGTTGCCTGTCTCTGTAAATGTGTTATGTATCTGACAATGTAGCTGAAATCTACCTATTATATTCTATAGCTATTTAGCAGTAATGCGATTTATGCATTCCATTGATGCTGACTCAATACTAACAAAGCACCATAGAACTCAGCATGTAGTATAAGGCTGTGATAATAAAGAGACGCGCAATTGCCGGCTGCATAATTGCCGGCTTTTTTATTTACGTAAATGGCATTACACGGCCACTTTGCTGAGAAGCTAATTGTAATTTCATTTAGACATTAATACATGATTTAAACTTATTTCACATATTTGTGTCTTAGTGGTATTAGTATGACGGTAGGTTAACCCATTTTAACATTAAACAATACTTGTACACCATCAAATAAATTAATTAAATAATATAAAAGTTACCTTTTTCACATGAAAATGCATGCAAAAATGACAGAATCAAACGAGTGGATTTACTTTTAGGACCATACTTTTGAGATCTTAGAAGAGCATTCCTTTATTGGATATTTATTCGATGTCCTTTTCTTGAATAAAAGCAATGCTTGATGATTTTTATCTTTTCTATTTGTAATGGTGCTAATTTCGCATTTAGAAATGCTAATTTCATGATTTTCACAGCGTGTTTTATTTGCAAAATAGGATTATTTATATTCGGAAGAAAGCAAAAAGTAGCTTTAAGGAGAAACCATTTTTGCTTACACCAATTTTAACTCTATTTAACTACAGCAGACGATAATTAAGTTTTCAAATAATAAGCTGTTGCCAAATAATATTCTTCTGAAATATTGCATTTATTTTTATTTTTTTACTAAAGTCCTTTTACGTCTTCCATAATAGCAGAATATTTGTAAGGCTACATTTTTAGACAGTCACGGATTTAGGTTGCACACCTAATTAATTTATATTTAAAATAATATCGCATTGACCAGAGCATTTTATTGGAGCAGAATAATGTTACTTATGTAAATTGTTATATAACTACCGCTTATAATACATCACTTAACGACTTAAGCTGAAGATATACATGGTGATAGTAAACTATTTAAGCAAAACCAGGGGTTATAGTACACATCAAAACAAGTAATATTTGCAATGGAAGCTAGGGTAGCATTCCACTTATAGTGCCAGAAAAGAGTAAGGTGACATATCCACGCTGATCCCTTAACAACGAAAAAAAGAGACTTACTTAATATAAGAGTATCATATTTCCATTCGCATCAAATAAAGACTCAAATTAGCTGGTCAAAGCTGCGTCCGAAGGCGTCATTGCACATTCGACACTGGCGAATGAAAGACTCTCGCACACACTCGCAGAATCTTGCTGTGCTGTTGATCTTGTCTGCAGCAACAACGATTCTGGCGACGAGATCTTCCAGAGAATCCATAAGAGTCTCGTACACCAATGTTTTATATGCCCCAAAAAGAAGAAATCCAGTGGATTAAGATAAAGGGAGCGTAGAGGCCAAGCCACTGGTCCATTAAGTCCAACCACCGCCCGGGACATATCGCATTTAGGAAATATTGAACATAGGTGGAAAAGTGTGGTGGAAGCCCATTATGCATAAACCACATGGCTCTCTGTGTGCAGAGACGACCACCTTGCAGCAGATCAGGAAGCACCTGCTCCAAGAACATGCAGGACGCTGCGCCGGTCAGGCGTACTGTCAAGAGATGACGTCCCGCCAGACAATTGCCAAGGAAACTTGCCCAGATACTGACGGCAAATCTCTGCTTGTGTTTAAAGTGACAGTGACATGTGGTTCTTCTTGAGCCCAAAATTAGTTAAATATCTTTCTTTTCACTGCTGAGTCTTTCTTTTCACTGTGAATATGTAACTTTACTGACACTATGAGTGGAATGCGGCCTACGTTTCAGTGCAAATAGTGTTCTCTTTGATGTGTACTATCACTTCGTTTTAACGCTTTACAATAGTAGAAACACGATTTATGACTTTGGTCATTCTGTCTGTCTGTCGGTCTGTCCATCCATTCGCACGATAACTGCCGTAAAAATGACTTTGTCAAACTGAAATTTTATTATGTTGTTGAGGCGTTCAGTGGGACATACGGAAATGTAAATGAATAATATCACCCAATTAGTTTAGCATTGAGCAATGAAATTTGGATTGAAAAATGAAATACATTGAACCCTATGGGACCTAATTTTTCAAACATCTTTTAAGCATCTTTCAAACATCTTGAAGTTAAAATTCTTAAATTGTTTCGAAAATTTTAGGAAATATTCAAATTATCCCATAAACTATATAAAAAAAATTCCGGAAAATACGTTCGGTAGTTTTTAAATGAAAATTAAAATAATAATTACACAACTATAATATGAAGAGATCACGTGACCCACTTCAAAATAAAATACGGCATCCACCTTTTCTTCCCAGAGTAAAAATCGTGATCTTTAAAGTTATTTTAAATTTGCATTTAGTGTTGCATCCGTCCAAAAAACCGCTTTATTTTTGCATATTTTCTGTGCATCTATATTCTGAGCCAACGCAATTACAATATTCTAAGTTTAAATAATCATCAAACTTTGATTATTTCTACAACGAAGCTTAATTTGAATGGATGCAGAATGTAAACAAATTATTGTAAGATGAGTTGTATAAGAATTGCTGAATTTTTCTCCGCAAAATTATTTAACTCTGGAGTCTGGAATAAAAGTGTATGAATAAAATATTCACTTCTTTTACATAGAGAACCCATGAGATATATATTTCGATGAGGTCATTTGAATAAAATTCATTTTTTTCGATGACGTTTTAAGTTTTCAAGTAAAATAAATTATTGTAGTTCTATGATAATTAAAATATATCACCACTGAATGTATCGTATTTTAGCGATGCGATACATTCAGCGATTTGCATTTCAGTTTGAAAGTGTTTCATGATCAATGCTTTATACATGATTGATCATTCTTGTTTTTTATAAGAAGATTTTACGATCACCCTGTATTTAACCCAATGTTATGATGCTCGTCAAACTTTCTTTGATCTCGCTGTCAAGCACTGACACATGGTGGCTTTGGTCTTACCCTACAGGTGATCTGCCATTAGCATGGAACATCGTTCTATAAGGTGTACCCAATTGAAAAGGAGACTACGGTTATAACTAAAGAATATTTTAATTACAAAATATATTTTAATTAGAGAATATTGTCATGACACCCACACATAATTGCCATTGATGCACTGATCCCAGTGCGCAGGAAGAGAGGGAATGGCATCACTGTAGAAACTCTTGGATTTCTGACGGATCCAGTTTACCAAGGTGTCCTGCACTTTTTGCCCCAGATAAACCGTTGACTTTTCAGTGTTTTTCAAGGGGCCGAAGATATGGGAGTCACATAGGGAGATATCGGGGCTGTACAGAGGATGGTTGAGAACTTCCCTTCGAAAATTTTCCAGAAAATCCAGGGTCTTCTTGACCACATGTGGCTTAGCGTTGTCTTGAAGCAGTACTATCCCTTTCAGAAGCTCACCTCTGCGCTTGGTTTTGATGGCCCGTTTAAGCCTCAGCAACGTGTTGCAGTACCGTCGAGAGTCAACTGTTTCACCCTGTTCGAGCCACTCGATTATTAGAGGTCCTTCTTCGTCAAAAAAGAAAGTGAACATAACTTTTCCGCCTTTCATAACAGAGTCAGCATTTTTTGGACGTGGGGAGCCGGGATGCCGTCACTCCCTGCTCATCCGTTTGGAGGCAGGGTCGAAGTGGTGACACCAAGTCCCATCACATATCACAATGGCAATGAAATCCGTGGCAATGAAATCACCTTGGCAATGAAATCCGTACCTTGTTCCGATAACCGCAACAGATGGGTCCAGGCAACACCCATTCTCTCTACCTTCTGCTTCTCTGACAGATGCTTGGGCACCCACATTAACCTACTGCCATTAGATACCGCTACAAAAAGTCTCATTTTCAATTGGGCACCGCTACAGCAAAAGTCTCCTTTCAACTTGGGCACCGCTAGAGCAAAAGTCTCCTATTCAATTGGGCACCGCTACAGCAAAAGTCTTCATTTCAATTAGACACCGCTACAGCAAAAGTCTCCTTTTCAATTAAGCACCGCTACAGCAAAAGTCTTCTTTTCAATTAGACACCGCTACAGCAAAAGTCTCCTTTTCAATTGGACCGGGGCCGGCGGGATTTCTTCTTCTTATCGGGCCTAGATGCAGGTTTCGTGACGTCACAACTTACATCCCATCCAAGGCGTTTACACTTTGCTCCAGTTCTTAAGTAAAAATGATTTAATTGAATAAATATAACGAAAACAAATTATAAATATAAAGAAGGAATATAAGTAAGATTGTAAAGTAAAAAAATACTGAATATTTCCGTAGTTACGAGTTTTTTTTTCTTTTCTTCTAAACGATTCAATGCCAGGTTTTAACCTTTTGAATTTTATTTTTTCATAAAATTCATTTACTTGAGAAATCTGGCTTTTGCTCTTAAATAACCTAATGCACAGAAACACATTATGACCTCTTATATATATATAATAATGCTTTTGGGCAGAGTTAATTAAATTTCTAATTACATAGTTCTCCTAAAACATTTTTGTAATAAGATCTTTCAAAAGTTTTAACTGTCAGATTTACATAACATATATCCTAATATACATACATACTTAATAATAATATTTAATAATTAATATACTATTAATAATTATTTAATACTATTAATTAATATAATATTAATACTTATAGTAATATACATACATACTTAATATATATATATATATATACTTAATAATAATACATACTTAATAATATATATATACTTAATAATAATCTGCATACATGATAATAATATGCATACATACTTAATAATAATATACATATATAATAATGCAGACATTAGATTTATATTTTAAGCGTCAATAAGTGATCACGCCCATTATGAACGACTATTTCGGGAGTTACATTTGAAATTGACAGCAGGGTTGTGATATAAAAATATTTATTTTTTGTTATTGTGCACTTTGAGATTAAATTGAAATCCCTGTTTTGGTAAAATGAAATGTAGAGATTAGATGAATGACAGGAAAAGACAGTAGTCTCAAACAGTAATAATTTTAAAAAAACTAAAAAATCGCTTTCGGGTTATACGCTTTTTTACAACAGAAATAATTTAATAAATTTGAATAAATCGGTTAAATATCAAATACAATACTGTATTACAATGAGAAACTATTTTACTAAACTTATTTTAATAGCTTAAATCTTACCTGTTTTTTTTTCTTTTTTCAGCGAAAATAATTTTAGACGTTACTTATTGGCAGACGATTTTCACCTGTGATGTGAAGTTTTGAAAATTCTACTTTTAACACTTTAAGGTTGCTGAGTGTTGTCATCTGCATTTTAATGAAACAATAATAAGCTAAATAATCCACGAAAGGTTTTTGGAGCCAATATGAATTTCAGTTTTTCCAACAAAAAATTATGAAATTCAGATTTTTTTTTGTAATTACAAAAATGCATGTAAAAAAAGCAAAAAAAAAAAACAATGATTTGTGTATTTCACATTTTTATATTTAATACACATGTGCATAAAATAAATAAAACCATTGGTTTCCAGTCTCTTTGGAGGTCAGATGATTAAAAGAATAAAGTTACATTATTCATTAATTGATAGTACTGTAGAAAATTCTCAATTTTAATCTTGCCTTTTGCTACGACAATATGACAATTGCCCATAGACTATTTACAAATTGCAGATCAATGATTCCTTTTTGACTCACTAATAAAAAATCAAAACACGTACACAAAAAGAACAAGATAACGTAAAAATTTTATTTACATGAAATTTTCTGCACATTTACTTTTTTAATTACTTACACCAAAAAATGTGAGGGTGTATAATCCATGAATTTTTTTTTTTGGGGGGGGGGGTAACAAAAATTTTAGGGGGGTGCAAAAACAATCCGCAAAAATGTCTAACTCTACACTTTACATATATAAATCGAACAATTGTTTATATTGACAACAACAAACCTTACTAAGAAAATTTTCATTATGCTAATGCATAAATAAAAAAACATGTATTTGCATTCTACTTATTCCATTAAGGTATGTTTATTTATACCTTTGAAAAGTTGGAAATGATAAAATTTTCATTTTCTACTTCATTTTGTATTTCGTACGTTCGTTAGACCTATACTGCATGTGCATCACTTTGAGTATCTTGAAAAAAGTGGACAAATTGATTACATTTTCCCTTAAATATTAGAAATTAACAACACCATGTGGTGAGGTGAATTTTACACATAAATACAATATAGATACTCACCAAATAGTTCCACCAGGCTCAAGCGCGTTAAAGTATAGTGGGGTCCGATTGGACCAAAGTACATTGCGTTTACTACAACAAAATAATCACTCCCATTTTTGTAGCCAACTAACCATTTATTTAGAACACATGAAATCTCAATTTTAAACATTAATATACAAAAATGCACAATTACAAACAAGTTCCCCAAATTACCTAACTTGACCTCGGGGTGCACGGTTTATTTTGCATTAATTTGCATATTTATAAAAATCCAATTTTGTAATTAAATTACTTTTGTTAAGAACACAATATATATATATTCAATTTTGCAAAAAAAAAACACCCATTTAGCATAACCTTGCCCTCACACTATTGGATTACATCAGTTACTTGAACATTCATGTATGCATTTTAAAATCAATATATAATTTCCATACCTTCATACATAGGACTCTCACTGAGTGCTGTAGCTGACCTCTGCACGTAGGAAAGGGTGGCACAATTAATTGAATGTTTATTAGTTCATTTATTCCGATGGTTCGTGGAAAACACTACCAGTCCGGGAAACACTAGGTTGCATATCATCGGTCATAAGTTATTGCCAAGTATTTTCTTTGAGATGGGCACACCGTCCACTTTCCCTCTCCTCCTCTTAATATCTGCCTCAGTCCCAGCGGCTCTTGAGTGAGCATGCGTACAGGCTTTGCCAAATATATACGTTTTCGTAGAGGCTTGTCTGCTGCTTAGGATCCCTGAATTGGTATCCCTATGCGACTCCGTCTACGTGCTTGCGTAGTGAAGATTTTGCTGAAAATTCGAAACCGTTCTACAACATCTGTGACTACCCTGCCACAGCTGCAAAATAAACAGAAAGCTATTTCTGGAGAATATCTGAACGCTGTCTTAGAGACTGTTACCCCTAGTTAGGTAAAATGCGCCGGTTCCGTGAAACTTGTAGAAACTGCCGCATGACAAGTGTCGTCAAGTGTCGCCTACTTCGTGGCCCGGATGCGTTTCTAGCGCAAGTGCTCACAAGGAACCCAGGAGACCTTTTTCCATCAAACTCAGATTGCGTCTGAACTTTTTTTCAAATTCTAAAACTTTTTAGAATACTACAAACAAGGGGAACGACAAAAACAGGGAGGAAATCCCCCCAACTCTCATTCGCTGTTCCCAAACGCTATAAAAAGAGGAGGTCCAAAAATGCTTCACACCATTGGTCTTGAAGCGACGCTAATTTTTTATGCGTTCCACTAAAAACAAGAACCAGAGAGCATCCAAAACCAGGGTGGTCCAAAATACCGGACACCGACGCGCGCCACACCTGACAGGGCTATAAATTTTCAAAGATTTGTAGCTCAACTTTGACATTTTGCTGCAATTAAATCTCTGAATATTTACAATCCATGTCAGTGCGCACACAACCCAACGGCGCCAAAAAAATCCCAATTCCGTCTGTGCAAAGGCCTAGCTATAAACATAAATCACAAAACATAGTATACATTTCAATATATTTTCAATATACATTCCCGTTTTTCCCAGGGTTACGTATCAAGATATGTGATTACAGTATCACATATTTACACCCCCCTGAACAGAAAAGAAGTCAAGCTAGGTTTACAAAATATTACATAGTACACTTTACATCATCATTATTTGTTTACAAATTTTTCATCACTTTTTCTCAACAGTTCACAATTTTTTTTGTTTACAGTACGCATCATATACATTTACACACAACAAGTCTATCTGATCTACATTTGTATAATTTCACAATTTTACTTTACACATTTTAATTTACAACGCAATACGACCACAACAAAACAACTGTCAGTCCAGCCGTTTCCCCCACTGTTTATCTCAAAACATGTGTTCGAAGCCATGGCAACGGCGAAACTAGTTTTTCCCCGAACTGCGAGTAGAACCGGCAGTCCAGTTGCCCACCCCTTTTGATCTTCGCACACTGCCTTCGATAGAACAAAATGTGCTGGTCATTTTCCTCGCCAGTTCTCTCTCTATTTCAAAGGCACAAAAGCAGGTAAGTATTTTTGCATGTTTTTAGCATGTACTTTAGCAATGTAATCTCTGTGTTTTCACACACGTGAGTTATTTGATGTGGAAATGAAATTTGGCTGTCTAATTTTTACAAGTCAACTTCATTCTCTTTGTCATCTGACCATCGTGCTACATTGGCGGGAAATCCAAATCGTCACATACACTGATACTGTGTCACAATAATCCCTGATCTCTCTTTCAAAATGTTATTATTACTTATTTTTAATCTAACTTTACGTCTGTTTTACTGTGATTTGAATTTTTATTTTATGTTTTATTTTTTGCGCATTTTCATGTATTCACGAGTTAACCCAATTTTTTTTTTGAATAACATCTATAGATTTACCTAGGACACCTTTTATAATTTTAATGTTTCGTATTTAAATTGAACGACCCGCGTTTTAAATACCTGTATTGGTTCACTACCATGAATCATGCTTCTAACGCAGCTATATGTTTTATTTATTTATTTATATTTTTATTCTTAATTTATCTTTTATTGTCATTCACTTACATTTATATTAAAATCTGTATATTGTTATTCCTCTGTGATTCTCTAATCTTGTACATATTTATTCATTTTTTTACTATGAGTTCATCACTTCGTATTACTGTGTTTGCTCCATGCCTATTTGTGAACATATGCTAAGCTTCCCCCCGCGTTGAAGAGAATGACCTTGAATTTCCGCCTGCATACTTTGTCTCGGAACCAGTTTTTCTTACCGAAAGCGTCCGACCTTTTTGGAGTATGTAAAGCACTGGCTTTTTCGATCAGCCGGCCGTCAGCTTTTTTTTTTTTTGTAAGCGGAGCTGCTCTTATTTTTTAAAGCTTGTTTACATTTCCTTTCCAATTTTTTTTTTATTTATTAATTTATTTTGATTGTATACCTTTGAATGTAAACCTTTTAAAACATCCGTTGTCATGATTTTAAAATATTTTGCAGCGATATCAACGATCTGAATACCCTAATTCAAATGCCTGTCATCAAGGCCGCCCGGTTTGTATATGGTGAAGTATTTATTTGTTGTTATTGTGCTATACATATATATGTCTTTTACTTTATTTACTTATTTTGATTACTGATTCTTTTCATTTTTTGTTATTTAAAATTTACTTGCAAGTTAGTCCCCCCCCCCTTTTTTTTTTTGAAGTTGCAACTGGCCGACTGCCATTCACTACTCTTATGTATATCATTATATCTGTGTATATCTGTTTTGGCTGTATATTATCAGATTCATATAAATTTTCTAGCGATACCTTCTGCCATATATGATGTCCAAATGGACGCTCTTCACCTGAGGACTCTGCCACCCCGCTTTGAAAACAGGTCGTATTTTTTTTTTTTTTTTTTTACTATTTTCTTTCACTTCAAAATTTTCCGAGTCTCCGTTTTATTTTGTTCTCAAATATTTTAATTTCCTGAAATTATCATTGTATTACATATTATTTATACTTCAGATATCTACTATTTTTACGTCCACTGAATTATTTACTTTACTTATATTTTCTAAGATTAAATTTATTTATTTTACTTATATTTTCATATAAATTATTTATCTTTTATCATTGTCCGTTCATTTATTTATATGTTTACTTGCATAAATGGGACGGGAATTTAGAACTGTTTAATTTTGCTGCTGAGTCCCGCCTGCCTGCCTTACGCGCGAACTTCGTCTAAGCCGGTCATTCCAGTTGTTCGAGTGTTTTAATGTTTTTGGAGAGACTCCGGTTTTTTGTTTTGTTTTGTTTTCTTCCGGTGTAGGCCTTGCTAACTTCGCCTTATCTAGCGCGCTACGATCAGTTTCGTTTTCCCGGAGGTGCGCTTTTCTTATCTGTTTCGTAAAAATTTTATTTACATGTAATCTAATCGATTTCTGATTTTGACTTCCGAGCGGTTTTAACTCATAATTGTTGTTCCTAAATATTTTGACTACCGTGTATGGGCCCGTATTTTTTGCTTGTAGCGCTCCCTTTTTTATTAATTGCTTCGCGTACACAATCTGTCCTACCTGTAGAGACCTGAATTTTGTATTTCGTTGATCCCGTTCTTGCCTTCGTTGTGCCCTGATTTGATTTTCCATTGTTTGTTTATTTATTTTTTTTGCCCATATTAATTGCTTATTTACATTTTTCTCTTTTATTGCTTCATCTAAATCAATGATTACATCGTCCGTGTCTATATTTTCGTGCATTTTTATTTCGTTTGGTAATCGGAGTTCCCTTGTCATGAATAGCATCGCTGGACTGAATTTTGTACTCGCTGAGGGTGTAGAGTTGTAAAATGATTTTACATATGGTAAGGCTCTGTGCCAATTGAAGGTTTGTTGTGCCATACATGCCAAGCTAGATTTTATAGTTCCATTTGATCTTTCATTTATAGCATTTGAGCTTGCTTTATATACACTGGTTTTCCTCAACTCAATGCCGTTTGTCTTAGCAAATTCTCTGAATTCATTGCTTGCAAAAGCTCCCCCATTATCTGAGAGTATAGTGTCTGGCACGCCCCAATTTGAGCAATAATTTGTTAGCACTCTGATTACAGTTTTTGAAGACATGTCTCTCGTGGGAACTGCTTCTAGATATCTAGAATAGTGATCAATCATTGTTACTATGTAGCAGTGTTGTTCATTAGATCTGGGCAATTTGCCTATTATGTCAATTGCCAGAATTGAACCTGCTTTTATTGGTCTAGGTACCGTCTGAAATGGTACAGGCTTCATTTTCCTATTTTTGAAGGTAAGACACGTATCACACGAGTTTACAAAATTATTTACATCTTCATATGATCCTTTCCAGTAAAATTTTCGACATAGCAATTGATATGTACGCTCCACTCCAAAATGCGGTGTATGTGCTTGCTTCAACACTTCATGTTTTATCGAGTTCGGTATTACGATTTTGTTATTGTTTTCCCATTTATTTTTGTTTGTTTTTTTTACTTTGTACATAATTAATTTTGTATCCTTGTCAATATGATATTTCTTGTGGTGTTCTGAGCGTGGGCTGCGATTTACTAATGTTCTCCTTATTTCTGCTAATTGTTCATCACCTATTTGTCCCTTTAAAATTTGAGTTACCGATAACTTGTCGTCTGAGTCTATAAGAGTGTTTACGAGTTCGCTGGTTCGCTCCTCAGAGAATATTTGTCTGGATAGCCAGTCACTCGGATTTGCTTCCCCCTTAACATGTTGCAGGTCAAACGAAAAATTCTGTAGGTTTAAGAGCCACCTAGCAACAATATCCGAATTTTTTTCCATTTTTATGTGATATGTTAATGACTTTGCATCAGTTAATATTGTAAAATGCGTCCCCAATAGGTATTGTGAAAAATGTCTGACACTGTCATGTATTGCTAAAAGCTCTAATTTTATGCTTGGGTACTTGCTTTCGGTATTAGATAATTTTCTGCTGTAATATTGAATTGCGTGGAATTTCCCCTTTACCTTGTGCATTAAAATTGCTGAAATAGCAACCTTACTGCCATCTGTGGATAAGTAAAATTTTTTATTTGTGTCTGGAGCAATTATTACTGGCTTTGCCAAAATAGCATCCTGTAGTTTTCTAAAAGCCCCCTCACATTCTTCCGACCACGCAAAAGCTCTATCTGCCTTAGTCAGTTCCACCAGTGGAGCCACTGTTTCTGCATAATCTGGTATTAGCATACGGAAATAATTTGCCATCCCTAGGAATGATTTTATGCTTTTTTTAGATTTTGGCTGGGGAAAGTTTGTAATTTTTTGTACATTGCTATCCGCTGGACTAATACCTCTTTCAGAAATATTGAATCCCAAGAATTTTATTTGTTCTTTGCAAATTTGTAATTTTGCAGGGTCTATAGTTAGTCCGAACTCCCTCAATCTGTCAAATACTAACTGCATTCTATCTATCATCTCTCTGTACTCATTAGCACAAATCACTATATCATCTAAATAAAAATCAACTTTTTTGTCTTTTAAATCACCCAGGCATTTGTTCATTAACAGTGTGAAATAAGCTGTTGAATTTTTAGCTCCGAAAGGCATTCTAAGAGGTTCAAATTTTCCGTACTCACAAATGAACGAGAGGTTTCCTGCATTACTGGGTTCTAATAATATCTGGAAAAACGCAGATTTTAGGTCCATGACTGTGTATAATTTATGCCCTGCAATATTGTGAATAATTTCATTTATGTTTCCAATTGGCATCGGAAAGAGTTCACAAATGGCGTTCAACAGCCTATAATCCACAGCCAACCGATACTTTTTCTCTTTATTTTCTTTCCCCGACGGTTTGCCTACAAGAATGCATGGAAATGCATAATTCGAGGTAGATTCCCTTATTATTCCCGCATCTAATAATTCCTGAATCTCTTTCTTCAAAATGGGTTTTAAAGTGTTTGCCACTGGATATGGACGACACTGTATCGGGAATTTGTGAAATAACTTGAACTGTGGAGTCACCTTATCTGTTTTCCCCAACGTTGCATAATTTTTGCTGAAAACATGATAATTTTGTAATAATAAGTTTCCTATTTCCAGTTTTTCCTCTGCTTTTAAATGTTCTAGCTTAAAATCATTAATATTGAGTTGTTCTTTTCTCATTTCGAGTACATTCCATCTATCCGGGTCATTCACCTCTGCCAGAGTGTTAACTACCATAACCGGTTGTTTATTATCATCAGTTTGTTCTATTTGTTGTGGAATTAAATCAAAGATTGTACTAATAGTTCCTAGTTTTGTGTTTTTATTTACATGCAATATTTTTTTTGAATTATTTTCTATTACTGTTATTATTTCGCCTTTTTTTACTGTATGGAGTGAGGTTTCTGCGTGTATCTGCACTTTGTCTTTTTTACAGTTTAATATTACTTCCTCATCATCTAAAATATGTGTGTTTAGTTTTAATCTGACAGTTTTGGCTTGTTGCGGCAAGATTTTGATTTTTGTTGCTAATTTTGCAGTTATGCCATTTACTTTTGCTTCTAGTCTGTTAATTTTCTGTTTCAAATTATTGTTTTGGGTTTCTTTGTTTTCATTATAATTTAATTTTACCTCTCCTTTTGGGAGTATTAACGAATTCCTCTCTGTATTTAAAATTGCTTTAGCATTTCTCATGAAATCAAATCCTAATATTATTTCGTATTTTTTGCCAAAATTTTGTCTCGTTACGTAAAATTGATGTTTAGTTCTAGTGCTTCCTATTTTTATCGAAATTTCTATACATTTACTGAATTGAATTACTTCTTTTGTTAAAGTTTGAATCTTCACGTTTCTCGAGATGTAATTTATTTTAGTGTTGCTTTTAATTTTGAGGAATGCCTCATCTGTAATTAAGGAGACTGATGCCCCGCTGTCTAACATTGCCTGTAAGTTGACACTTCCAACATTTATTTGCACTGTGGGTAGGGGAGTAGAGCTCGTACCTGTACTCAAAATTTTTTCTGTTCCTGGTTTCTCTGTTGTATAATTTTTTTTTCTTTGCTCCTTCGTATTTTTTATTTGTTTTTCGGACCTAACCTTTATTGTGTCTCTATTGCTGTGGGTTGATCCGTAGCTTAGTTTAAAGCCCTCTTATTTGTTTGCCTTGCCGTCCTATTGTATGTTTGTTTTTGTGCGGTGTACCCTGGCTCATAATTTTGTGCATATCTTGCTCTAAAATTTTGTGTTCTGGGTTTATTTTCTTCCCATTGTTTCCGCCACTGACTGTTTGGAACTTGCTCTCTTTTCCATCTCGCATTCTGATTATCATTTTGGTAATTAGTTCTATTTTGTTCATTTCTGCTTTTGACGTTGTCCTTTATTTGCTTTACCGCCCAACACTCTGCTAGCCAGTGTCCCTTTTGTCCGCAAGCCAAGCATAAAATGTGTGTAGTTTCATCCTTGTTTACCGCGCAAATTGTTTTTTTTGTTTCCTCCATATTATTCATGTCCTCCGTTACCTCTTGCAACGCATTTTCTAGTACGCAGGCTCGCTCTACTGCCTGTTGAAATGAGCTCGGGTCTGACTTTTTTAGTTCAATTCTGATGTCCGTTCTTACAGTCTCTATTAATTTTGCTAATTTGACTTTGTCTTCAATTGCTTGTATTTCTTTATCGTTAATTCTTGTAATGCCCAGGTACCCTCTAGCATGTTTTTCAATTTCGTAAGCTAGATCTCTTACTGACATGTTCGGTAAATGTTTTACTTCTTGGAAATCCTTATGCTTCTGTACGAGGTTTTGGTGTCTCTCGAATTTTTCTCTTAAAGTTTTTTCTATTTGATTATATCCAATTTCATTTTGTAATGCAATGTTTTGTGCCAAAAACTGTTTTGCTTTGCCTTTGAGTCGGCTTTTCAACAAAATTCCTCTCTGCTTTTCATCGACATTAGCTAGCGAGCAAACTTGCTCGAATTGCGAGAGAAAGAATTTTATATCACTATCCTTCTCACCTTCGAAAGTCGGCAGCATATTTAGGATAGGTATTGCTGCGTTAAAACTTATTTGCTGTTCTCTTACTTCATTTTTTTTACTTTTACTTGTACCCTGCATTTCTCGCGGTAGCATCTCTTGAGAGATATCGTGCTCCCCTACGCTATCCTCTTCCGTTCCGGAACTCTCACTATCTGTAGTTTTTTTATTTTTCCTTCGCGTTCGTGTCATTTTTACATTGTTTATTTTTTTTTGTTTTGTTCTAACAGTCCTGGTTTTGGCGTTGCTACTTTTTGCGTCCTTTTTTGTTTTTGCCGCACTCTGTCTCGTCCCATCCTGGACTGCTTTGTTTCGCCTTGTCGCTACCATTTTCCCCCACACTAAATTTTACACAATATACAATACACAAATATACACTACACATATACAATAATAACCATATACTTTTTGCTTCGCCTAATTTTACTAGTTGCTCTATCTACATAAATTTTCTATTATTATAATTATATTCATTTTCTTTACATTAACCAAAATATCTATTTGTAGACTACCTTCCACTAAATTTTCACATTTACTGTAGACTTCCAAAATTATTTCAAAATGCTTTCCAATTTAATTTCAAAAATATTGTAGGATACTAAAATATTTTATAATACCATCTAAATTAATTTTAAAATTATTATAGACTGCTACAAATATTGTAAAATACCTTCCAATTAATTTTAATTTTATTGTAGAATCGTAAAAACAAATTATTGCAGAACAACTTCTAAAATATTCAATACTTATTGTAGACTACTCAAAAAAAAATTATTTTGCAGAATATCATTTGAATTAATTTTAACATTATTGTATAATATTACACATACTGTAAAACCTTTCCAAATTTTATTTTTAAATTCACTGGCTCTACACCTTGTGCTGCATTTATTTGCATACACTTACTATTTATTTCTGCTTTATAATATTTTAATTTTTCCACTTAATTTAGCAGACAATTTTAATTTTTTACTTTTTTATATTATTTTATTTCACTTAACTAATCACTGAACTTGCTAGTCCAATTTCTGTACATAATGAATCAGCTTAAGTTAATCCTTATTTTTTGTTGATCTAAATTTTGTAATTTTAAAATATTACAGAGAGTTATAGCATTACGCTTTTTACAACATGATTTAAAATTTGCACACACATAATATACTTTTTATGCACAATATTTCCAAAGACGAAAACACACTCTTTGCCACAGTTATTCATATACTTTGTACATCCTATCTCTGTATATATTTTTATACAGCATTTATTTTACTTAACTTCTATTTTTTTTTTATTTACTTGCGTTGATAATTTATTTAAGTGCACCCCGTCTATCATTTACACACTAAATATGTATTTAAATACTCCACTTCAGTAACTTCAGTACTGGCCTGCAATTTTGGCTAAGCTTCCCTCACAACAATTTATCTAGCAAAAGCCCGTGGTTCGTTTCCGAACGACACGGCACCAAGTACGCGTAACAGTGGTCTATGTGGTGAGGTGAATTTTACACATAAATACAATATAGATACTCACCAAATAGTTCCACCAGGCTCAAGCGCGTTAAAGTATAGTGGGGTCCGATTGGACCAAAGTACATTGCGTTTACTACAACAAAATAATCACTCCCATTTTTGTAGCCAACTAACCATTTATTTAGAACACATGAAATCTCAATTTTAAACATTAATATACAAAAATGCACAATTACAAACAAGTTCCCCAAATTACCTAACTTGACCTCGGGGTGCACGGTTTATTTTGCATTAATTTGCATATTTATAAAAATCCAATTTTGTAATTAAATTACTTTTGTTAAGAACACAATATATATATATTCAATTTTGCAAAAAAAAAACACCCATTTAGCATAACCTTGCCCTCACACTATTGGATTACATCAGTTACTTGAACATTCATGTATGCATTTTAAAATCAATATATAATTTCCATACCTTCATACATAGGACTCTCACTGAGTGCTGTAGCTGACCTCTGCACGTAGGAAAGGGTGGCACAATTAATTGAATGTTTATTAGTTCATTTATTCCGATGGTTCGTGGAAAACACTACCAGTCCGGGAAACACTAGGTTGCATATCATCGGTCATAAGTTATTGCCAAGTATTTTCTTTGAGATGGGCACACCGTCCACTTTCCCTCTCCTCCTCTTAATATCTGCCTCAGTCCCAGCGGCTCTTGAGTGAGCATGCGTACAGGCTTTGCCAAATATATACGTTTTCGTAGAGGCTTGTCTGCTGCTTAGGATCCCTGAATTGGTATCCCTATGCGACTCCGTCTACGTGCTTGCGTAGTGAAGATTTTGCTGAAAATTCGAAACCGTTCTACAACATCTGTGACTACCCTGCCACAGCTGCAAAATAAACAGAAAGCTATTTCTGGAGAATATCTGAACGCTGTCATAGAGACTGTTACCCCTAGTTAGGTAAAATGCGCCGGTTCCGTGAAACTTGTAGAAACTGCCGCATGACAAGTGTCGTCAAGTGTCGCCTACTTCGTGGCCCGGATGCGTTTCTAGCGCAAGTGCTCACAAGGAACCCAGGAGACCTTTTTCCATCAAACTCAGATTGCGTCTGAACTTTTTTTCAAATTCTAAAACTTTTTAGAATACTACAAACAAGGGGAACGACAAAAACAGGGAGGAAATCCCCCCAACTCTCATTCGCTGTTCCCAAACGCTATAAAAAGAGGAGGTCCAAAAATGCTTCACACCATTGGTCTTGAAGCGACGCTAATTTTTTATGCGTTCCACTAAAAACAAGAACCAGAGGGCATCCAAAACCAGGGTGGTCCAAAATACCGGACACCGACGCGCGCCACACCTGACAGGGCTATAAATTTTCAAAGATTTGTAGCTCAACTTTGACATTTTGCTGCAATTAAATCTCTGAATATTTACAATCCATGTCAGTGCGCACACAACCCAACGGCGCCAAAAAAATCCCAATTCCGTCTGTGCAAAGGCCTAGCTATAAACATAAATCACAAAACATAGTATACATTTCAATATATTTTCAATATACATTCCCGTTTTTCCCAGGGTTACGTATCAAGATATGTGATTACAGTATCACACACCATGCATTATATTATTACCTAGATTAATAAAAATATTAACGATATAGCTTACCTTATTAGGATACATCTGTATCTTCGTCAATATTTACACGATCATACTTTCAAACACATGGTGTAAGTTGCAAATTGTGGGATGTACTTTATGACGTCACGAGCTACAGCAGCGCCGCAGGCATAGGCCCGATAAGGAGCAGAACTAATCCCGCCGGCCCCGATTGGACCCACCTTATATCTCAATTTATTTCCATCATTCTTCAATCTAGAGTTACATTTATGTATTAGTCTGATTTAATTATGTGCATGGGTTTTGAATAGAAATATTTATGCTTGAATTTTTATGTACTTATTTGTAATGTTGATAATTTATGTATCGGTTTATTTGATTTACCGTATGCAAATTTTGTATTCACTATTTTGGATTGTATAAAGCTAATCTCTGTCAATTCCTTAATATTACCAATAATGATGGGCATTATGATATCTTAAAGCGCTGTGGCATTTTGAAAAGTTTTCCTGTAAGTCAAGATGGTGTTTTAAATAAAGACGGTTTACAAATACTTGTAGTTTTAGATAGAAAATAAAAAAAGATTAAACAATGATTTAGATATATTCCCTTTGAGTAATGATTGCGATAGTGGCCTACGAAGCTGCAGTGATCAAGCTCATATTCAAAGAACTTATCTTGAAAGATAGGTTATTACATTTTTTGGTCTTTATTTCATATACCTTGACGATGAAGGCTACTTTTGCCCCTGAAATTTGTTGACACCTTTATTTATATTTCATATGCTGTGGTTATCGAAATTTTTACTTTTCAGATTATTTTCAGAGCTCAAATTGAGAGAGTTTTTATGTTTATTAACAAAGCATTCAGACATTTGATAATAGTAAACGTTTTGAAATTTTTATTTAACATCAAAAATTGAAGGTCTTTCCTTATTCTGTTAGCTCCCACAATCAGTAGCCCCCGAACATTCATTAAATGAAATAAACGTACCAAAATTCATTTTATTTGCGATATACCGGGTGGTCAGAATTAAAACACCCCTACTCTGAGCTCTCTATACATCGAACTACTCAGTGTAAAGGCTCCAAAATTGTTGAACCTACTATTCAAGACATGGGGAAAGGGATTACGTGAAAAAAAAAATTAGTTCCAGAAACACCGATAGGTGGCGCTGTACAACAGAAAAGGTACAAAAACATGCTCTAAAATGTTGTTGTACCCCAACTGCAACAGCACCAATGTCTTGATTCAATTACTTTTATGCAAGATGGAGCGCCTCCACACATTGTACTCTGTATACAGCAGTTTCTTCGGCAACTTTTTCTAATGGTAGAGTAATTAGTCGTGCGTTTCCGACAACCTGGCCATCTCGTTCTCCAGATCTTAATACCTGTGATTTTTGGCTGTGGAGATGCTTAAAAAGTCTTGTTTATCGAGGACGTCTGGTAACCTTGGCAGATTTGAAGGACAGTATCACTCTGCATGTGAGAAGCATCTGAATCGACCAATTACGATCCGCAGTTGAACAAGCTGTCCACAGACTGCAGATTTTATATCTTGAAGAAGGGAACCATATTGAGAAGCATTCCCTGCATCGATAAGGTCCTTGTGATATGAATGTTTGGTACGTTCGAATAAAATGTGTTACAAATGTGCATTTTGTGTCTTTTCAGCACATTTTCTGTTGTACAGCGCCACCTATCGGTGTTTCTGGAACTAATTTTTTTTTCGCGTAATCCCTTTCCCCATGTCTTGAATAGTATGTTCAACAATTTTGGAGCCTTTACACTGAGTAGTTCGATCTATAGAGAGCTCAGAGTAGGGGTGTTTTAATTCTAACCACCCGGTATCATACCTGAAAGCAGATAGACAGACCCATGAATATATTTAGAATAACCATTGCTGCGCATTCAGGTGCTAAAAATATTAAACTACATAAAAATCCATAAACTTTTCTGATCTTCATCACAACATTTTCTCTTTACATAAATAATATAATGCAGAGGTAGCGAAACTTGACTTTTTTATAGGTGAAAACATTGTTTTATTAAGTGTGTTTAAATTGTGATATGAATAGACCTGAGGAACAAAAAATAAGTTGTTTAATATAGGACTTTCAGAAGCAGCGTAATAAAGAATTTTAGTCTGTCAAACTATGTAAAAGGGCACTCCAAAATTTGTGTTTTTCTAAAACTAAAATTTTTATATCCCTTTCACTTGTTCTAGTTTTGAACTAACTCTTCACGGAAAGTCGCGATTTGCCCTGCATTCAGGCAATAAAGATGAAAGGATCTAGAGAGAACAAGGAACTCGCAACCTTTAATAGCGTCGTTTAACAACACGCCTGTATTTGTGGTAGTGATATGGTGCAGGGTGTATTGTCTTCGGGATATCGCAATGACCTTCACGTCTATATAGGGTGTACTGTGACGGCGTAAAGATATCGGAATCAAGTCCTTAAACCCTTTATGAGATTCTATGTTGCAATAGTTGGCACATTTTTAACACTTTACAACAAAGTTGAAAAGTGTTTATGACTTTGTTCATTCTGTCTGTCTGTCCGTTAGCACGATAACTGCCGTAAAAATGACTTAATCAAAATGAAACTTTAGTATGTTGTTCAGACGATCTGTAGGACCTATGGGAATATAAATGAATAATATCACCCAATTAGTTTTGGATTGAACCCGGGTTGAAAAAATGAAATACATTGAGCCCTATGGGACCTAATTTTTTTAACATTTTTTAAGCGGATTTAAAATTCACAAATTGCTTCGAAAATTTTAGGTAATAGTGAAATTATTCCATAAAATATATAAAAAAAAATTCAGCAAAATATATTCAGTAGTTTTTTAAATAAAAATTAAAATATTAATTACATATCTTATATGAAACGATCACGTGACCATGATATGAAACGATCACATGACCCACTTCAAAATGATATATGGCATCCATCTTGTTTCAAAATCGTGATTTTTTTAAGTTCTTTTTAATTCATATTGAGTGTTGTATCCGTCCTAAAACTACTTTATTTTTGCTTAAATTCTGTGCATCTACATACTAAAACAACCCAATGACAATATATGTGAGTTTAAATTCTCATTCAAATTTGATTATTTCTACAACTAAGCCTATTTTTCACCTATGTAAAATGTAAACAGCAAAATATGTAGAATGAGTTGTATTAGAATTACTGTATTTCTTTAATACAAAATAATTCAGTCCATGGAGTCTGCATGGCTGATATGCATGAAATATTAATTGATTTTATAAACAGAAGGACGATTTTTTTCGATGAAGTTTTAAGCATAGAGTTTATGAATTGTAGCTCTATGGTCTTAATTTTTAAATAAAAGAAATTATTATAGTATTGTGACGAATGAAATGAATGAAATCCTGCTTTTATAGAGAGATCCAGGCGTGTTATTTTTTCTATGACGTCATTTGAATATATTTCAGTTGTTTTCGATGAAGTTTTTAAATATAATAAATTATCGTAGTATTATGATTGTTTTAAAAATATTACCTTGGAATGTATTGCATTTTAGAGATATTTAAACCAGGCAATTTATATTTCAATGCCGTCATTTGAATGAAGTTCATTTTTTTCAATGAAGGTTTAAGTTTTCAAATATAATAAATCAATGTAGTATTGTGATAAGTTTTAAAATATTACCGAGGAATGTATTGCATTTTCGACTTTTTTAAATAAAATTGCATTGAAGTTGGAAAGTGTTTCATAATCAATGCTTTAAGCATGATTGATCTTTCTTGTTTCTTTCTGTGACTTTTAATGCTCATCCACACAGAGCAAAGCGAGGAGCGAAGGTATTGCTCTAAGCAGTGGTCACCGTATTCTACGGACCTTAATCCCATCGATAATATTTGGGATTCCTTTGGGGAAACTTTGTCTGCTCGTCTATAACCCCTCTAACTACTCTCCAAGTGCTTCAATCTGCTCTTCTACCGGAATAGCAGTTATTGCCCTCTACTGCACTGAATCATCTAATTGAAGGTATGAAACGTCGATGCTTACGTGTCAAAGTCAGGAGAGGTCACATCCCATATCAAGACATATTTTATTTTATTTTGTATAGCATACAGCACTTTACCCGACTGTACAAAATGTGAAGTAAGCATTTTAAGAATAAGAAATATACCTAAATATATTTTCTTTAATTCTATTATTATACTCATGACTATATTGATGCTACATTGATTAATATATTGATCATTGATCAATAAATTGATCAATGTATTCGATCATTGATCATCACATTGATCAATATATTAATCATTGATCGTCACATTGATCATTACATAAATCATCATATTGATCAATATGCTGATCATTGATCATTACATTGATCAACATATTGATCAGTACCACTTTCTTGAAAAATTTAGAGTCAATAATAGCAGAAATTTTTCAGTTATGTCAGACTTATTGTCGCGTGTTTAACTTTTGAAAGGCAGTGTATTTTAGGGAATTATTTGCTACTTACAGAAATAAACCGCTAGAAACCTAGACCATTCAATGCTATTTTCCACTGTAAAGCGTAAGAAATTGCAAATTGAAGCCATCATAAGACGCACACGTTTGGCTTCATTCTGGCTCAAGCCTCGCATTTGACTTGGTCCCACATTTTACAAACGTTGTAAAACAGTTTCTTTGTATTTAACATGTATTTAAAAGATTTTATGTAAAACTGCTTTCGTATTTATAGCAAAAATCAATTTAATTAATCATAAATGACTTAAGACGTATACTTGTCATAATAACAATAAAGCACATTATATTTAAATAAACCTTTGAAGAAAATTTATGTCTTGATCTGAGCGCCGAAAAAATCACAGGTTACACTGGGTTCAGATGATTCATGGACTCTTAAGCGTGATTTAACTGTGCTTAATACTAATCACTTCACTGTTTTCTGACACTCTCGGTAATGCTTAAATTTAATACAATGAGTTGGTAAAACGTTCACAAGCTTAGCTAGAAAAAATTGATATGAAAAGAAAAAACTGGTGGAGATGTCACTAATTTTTTACTACTTTTGATGAACTTTCTTGAGTTCAGTCTTGTAGAAATGCAACTTGTGTCAATTTCCGTTAAAAAATTCCAAAATCTAAAAGGCTCGCTATTTGCAAATGAGTGAATAAATTGTATCAACAATCAGCAAAGTAAGTGCTGAAAAAGTTGAGGAAGTGAGTGTTGCTTTTGAGATCCAGACCGTCCGACCTACCACAAAGGTGTAAGGTAACTTGAGGAAGTGAGTTGTTGTTGTTTTGAAACCCAGACCGTCCGACCTACCAGAAAGGTGTAAGGTAACTGTTTGGACGGCCGGGAAGTGCCACCCAATTTAGACCGGAACCCAGTGGGGGAGGCATCCACAGGGACCGTACCCTTCTTCCCCTACCACCAACCTCTCGGAAGGACTTACGGACCCACATGTTTAACGTGATCGCATTCCGCATGAACACGGCGGCAGTTGTGGCAGCGTGCAAATCCAGCGCGCAAACCACCGAGCTACCGCGCTCGAAATTTGCTAACAGCACGCGGTGTTCCCAGGTGGTCACCCACCCAAGTACTAACCGCGCCCGATGCTGCCTGACTTCGGTGATCTAACAAGAACCGGTGTTTTCAGCATGGTACGGCCGTTGGCTGGTTGAGGAAGTGAGTGTAATACTAAAATTTTCTCCATAATAAAGCATCAAACCATACTGCCAGTTACTCGCAGGATTTCTCCTGCAAAGTATCAACGTAACATGGACACAATTATCAAGTAGCTACTACGAGCCGTTATTGAAATACTTAAGATTTTGCTTTTCCTACAAGAAGCTTGATATATATATATATATATATAAAAAATATAAATATATAGAAATTGAAAAATCGGAAATAAAACAATTTAAACTATACATTGGAACTCCAACATACATTTGAATGTGTTTCGCAATGTATTGTTGGGAGGTTTAATCAGAATAAAAAGAACTATCAAAGAGGAACATTTACGTATCAATTTTGATCAAGAATTTTTAAAACAAGCATTTTTTAATAAATATCCAATTTCCTTTATGCGTAAAAATATTGATAATTTATACAGAACCAATTTTGCATATGGTGTAAGACTTAAGTCTTTTTTGAGTTCAATTAGAGACAAAATCATCGAACCCTCCATATGACAGGACCGCACTGTGATCACAGGATCGCAGCTGGCACTACATTTCATTTGAGTCGGCAATTCAGTTGGCTTTATTTGAGGTGATATGACTCTCGTGCACTTCTCTATCCAGGTCTCGTGATGATTTCAAAGTCACTCCGGAGGTTGGCTTGGGCCAGGGCTGGCGACCAGGAGTGAAAATGCCGCGGCGTTTTTGACGAGCTCGTTGAACTGGGGAGCAAGGTCACAACCCCTTACCGCCATAATGTAAGCTTTTTGCCGAGCCTTCCTTCCTTTTTTTCACTTTGTATATTTCAATTTTTCTATATATATATATATATATATATATATATATACAATGTGTGTGTGTGTGTGTGCAATGAAAAGGACATTCACATACCATTTTGGATATTAATACTAATCGGTAGTAGTAATGCTATTATGGATATTTATAAAGCTTGAGTTAAATGACAAACTGATGTTTCCCATAGTATCGAAACATGTTCGAAATATGTTAATCCATATGAAACATAACGTGTTGACACACGTCACACATTCAACGAGCATGTTCAAAATTATAAAATTAAAAACGTATTGGATTAATTCACAAGCAATTTTGAATACCATCCTATTTATTCAGAATTATTCCCTACGTTTGAATTAAATCGAATATTATCCTTATTAAATATTTAAATAGTATTTCTTTCTTCCAGTAGTTCCTTTTGTACTTCCAGTTCAGTACCAATTAAAGAAAGAAAAAAGAGAATCAATTTACCTTGTTCTGCTGATATTGTACTGGTAATTAAATATTACCTTTGATAAAATAAGTTTAATAAACTCGGCGTATCAGTAAAAGAAATGCAATCTATTATATGCATGTTCAAGTGCATCTCATTTGAAGGAAAATAGTTAAAATAGTTTACTTTAGAAAAGTTTTTAAACAAACACAATTACCTTTCAAATGCTTATTTATGAGCTTTTTTTTCAAAGTTAGTAAACTACTTTCATGTCACTTAACTTGATTTTGGCTTGGTCCAATATTAGTTTAAACAGTCCTTGCCTGAGTCAGAAGCAGCTAAATAAATGGATATACCATAGTAGATTAGCTGCGGCTGATATCAATGTTTTTGCATTATTGGTATGATTGTTGGACAACATAAATATTGAAACACGATCTATAAACAGCTAGCATTTCAGCCCACGCTTAGCAAAGGTGAAATGGCTAGTTGCAAATAAATGTGACACCTATGCGCTTAGTAAAATTTGGAATCTTAAAAACCGTTTCAAAGGAATACATAAAAATGGTTTAAAATTTATAATTCTGTTAATATGGAAATTTTTGCATATTAACAGAACATATTAACATTGCATATTAATATTGTAGTAAAACAATATTCTAGTATGCAAAACTATACTTCATTTTCAAACATTGCATTCTGCCTTGTTTTAAAAGTTTTCGGACATTTTAAAAAGACATAAAAATGAATAACTTTGTTACTATAATTACAGATGGAATAAAAAACTGTATAAAAACGCATATTATAAAATATAAGAAATCGTCTGTTATAACTATTATTTAAAATATATCACGAATTGTATGCAATAAATTTAGGATATCTTTGTTTTTCCTCAACATGCTATAGAAACAACTTTTGTGTGTTTATCCGTTCTTGAATTATAACTTAAAGAATATTCTAACAGTAAACTTCCTATATTTAAAAATGTTTGAATAGAATTCCAAAATTTTAGATTATTCTCACTACTTATAGGTCAAGCCCCGCATAAATATAAATGCCAACGTTTCTCCTTTCAGAATTCTAGGCTGTGTAATGTATGATTTAGTTAATACATATCATTCAGTTGTGAAAATTAGGTAAGAAATTCAGTAATTAAAATATTTTTTATGTACAACATTCAGTGTTCGATGTCCCCTATGCACTATTTCAATTCCTAACTTCTCGTATGACCAACCACGATATAACATCATTATCATCATCTACATCATCGTCATTCTCTTTACGAACATCATCATCATCATCTACATCATCGTCATTCTCTTTACAAACATCATCATCATCATCTACATCATCGTCATTCTCTTTACCAACATCATCATCTACATCATCGTCATTCTCTTTACCAACATCATCATCATCATCTACATCATCGTCATTCTCTTTACAAACATCATCATCATCATCTACATCATCTACATCATCGTCATTCTCTTTACGACTATGAGATTCATGAGACCTTCAGTCTTATTTTCCATCTCATGTCCAACTCCGCTGCCCTTGCTTGCAGATAGTATTTCAGGACATTTTGACAAGAAGGAGAATGAAGATCAGGCCGGGAGGGGACAATTTTTCTATTTGCCCTTTACAGGGTGTCCCAAAAAGATTGAAACGCGCTTTAAATCTTTACCTGTTGGAGATAAGCGGACAATGTAAATTGCAAAAATGTTGAAAGTAAGGTAGGAAATAAAACTGCGTCAATGAAGTAGTTCACCCACTACTTTTGAAAAAGTTACACATTTTAAATTTTTATAAGATTCCTCTTAGACAAATTTGGTCAATCAGAAAAATTTTATTTTAATACAAGATCATTAAAAAACCCCTCATATCTGTGTCTTTAAAATTGAGCATGCTATATTTAATTGAAAATTGAACATTGTGAATGGGGACCCCATATTAAATTAGAAATGTAAATTTGTCACATATGACAAAAAATATCAATGTATGCATATTTTAATTGCCCCAACCGCGTAGTGAATACCACTACTTTATATGATCTCTGTCTGTGTAATGCTTTATTTAGATGCTTTTGTGATAAAAAATATTGACACGTATTAACGTATTTTTGATCTAAATAATTTCCATCGTCAATTTGTTTATGATCCCTATTTTCACTGATGAAACAGCCTTTCATATGGTGCGGAAAAGTGGGATAAGTCAGATTTTTTACTTTATCATAATTCAGTTGCTTTTAAAGATACAGATATGCGGTTTTTTTAATGATCTTGTTGCATTAAAATTAAACATCTTCTGATTGCCCAATTTGTCTAAGGGGGTCATATAAAAATTTAAAAAGTGTAACTTTTTGAAAATTAATGGGAGAACTATTTCATTAACGTAGTCTTATTTACTACCTTACTTTCAACATTTTTGCAATTTGCATTGCCCACTTATCTCAAACAGGTAAAGAATTAAATCGCGTTTCAATATTTTTGGGACACCTTGTATAAATATATATATAGGTTTTCGCATAAATAGAAACCAAATTAATATAAAATGTCTCCGGTGTGTGTGTGGGGGGGGGGGAGTGATCGCCGCCCGGGAGAAGCCTGAAAGAAACACTGCTTGCTTGACTCCGTCTTCTCCCTCCGTCATTATTGTGCATTCTACTCCATAACTGTTCTACATTCTACTCCATAACTGTTCTACATTCTACTCCATAACTGTTGTTGTTGTTGAGACCCAGACCGTCCGACCTACCAGAAAGGTGACTCCATAACTGTTTAAGAAACACGCTGAAATAAACCGTTTTCGAAATATTTAATGCCAAGGCCAACATTAGAGCATTAAATTGCTAATTCACGTCTTGGACAAACTAGTGATAACAAGGCCACGAATTTTTGCAGGCAAGCACCTACATAATTGAAATTTCGCAAGACGGTCCGCTTTTTTTAAATTTCAATTTTACTTTTTGAGTTATTATATTTTTATACGTTTCTAAAGTGAAAATGTGCCTTATGAATGGGCAAAAATTGAATTGGTCAAGACAATTGTACTCACACGAGGGGTCGTGTGCGACGGCCGGGTTGAGAAACCACTCAAATCGACATCCAGAGTAAAATGAGCTTACAGAGAACCGAATATAAATGTGCATACAAAGAGTAACAATTAAAAAAATCTGATGCATTCCGCCAAATTCGTCGTCAAAATCTCGCCAAGCGTTATGGACGAAGAAATAAGTTATTCTTACAGCAGGCTAATGACTATTGGCTTTCAAATAAAAACGTATTACACAAAGTATCTTTTTTCATGAATGGAACGAGTTAGATCCACGAGAATGATGGTACCTAATTTATCGTATGGTATTACATATGAAAAGTGAACATGTTTCTCACTAGGAAATATATTTTTTTTATTTTATATGACTATTTGATAATTTTTTTGAAAAATGTTCAATATCTCGAGAACGGTTCATGTTAATGTTCTAAAATTTATGCCAATCGTTTTCTAATGAGAAATTACATAAGCGTCTATTTAAGTAACTTTATTAGTGATTTTGATTTTTTGACGATTTTTTCAAAATTTCATTCGAAAATTTAGGAGGGTTCTGAACATTCGATTGCGTATAAAAACAATAGGCTTCCAGTGTTTACGGATTGTGATTTTTGTACCAAATTTGGTTCAAATCGGTCCATTCGTTCGACAGTTATCGTCTCCACAGACTCACTGACACACACACAGAGACATCACTTCAAAATTGTTTGATTCGTGATCAGGGATGCTTGAAACGTGCTCTCCCATCGAAAATTCGAATTCGAATTTTCGACCCCGTCACAATACTTTCCTTATACATTATGTATATAAGGAAAGTAATATATTAAAGTAAAGTGAACCCCGGTTATAACGCGTGTTCTTAGCAACATCAAACCACTCTCGTTGTAAGAGCAATCACGTTATAAACAAAGAGATGCTATTAAAATTCTCAACTTGTAGTTTTAAAATATAGTTGTCCCTTTTAATATGCACTAAACTTATGCTCGTATGTTCTATATTTATTTGTCTATTAAGCAAATACGTTTTTTAGAATGCAAATATCAGCATTCTAGGGATTTTAATTAGATTTTAATAGAAACAAGAAATATCAATCATGCATAAAGCGTTGATTATATAATATTTTCCAACTGAAATGCAATGTTATTTACATTTTATGTTGCTGCAAAATTTGCTATCAATAAAATTCATCTTTAAACTTTATCGAAAAGGACAATACTAATTACACAAAATGAACTTCATATAAATGACGTCATCGGAAGTATAATTTGAGGAAGTGTCTACAGTTCTTTTGCAGTTAAAATTACGTCACAACTATAATATGTCATTATTACAGAAATTCGCGGTATAACGCTGATTAGGTGAAATATGTTGTTCAGATTATGGAGGATAGTTCACATTTTGATACCAGCATAAAATTTCGCACATCTTATCTCTACTTGGTTTGTCACAACTCGTATGACAATTCTATGGGGAGGCGGGGGGGGGAGTCTAAAAAAACATTCTTTTTATTCTTTTTCAACGGTACGTTTATTCGAAATGTGTTTCAAACGAAATATGCTTATCATAAATTTATCTGTAATAAATATTTTTATCACGTTGATGTGTTAGACCAGAAAATAAATTTTTAATAAAGTAAAAATATCCAAAAGCCTACGCACCGAATTTGGCGTAAAAATTGAAGTGAAATAAGTGTTTTTAGCATAAAATTGTTTTCAAAGTTTACTACATTTTATTGCAATTTCTTGAAATGTAGTAAAACGGTATACATTTTATCAAGAATATTTATGAGTCGAAACCAGAATCACATTTTGACATAATACTTACACCACACATATTATATACATTTTAAGCACATAGCTCATGAAAGTAACATATTTATTGTGCAAATTATCCGAAGAAGAGAATATTAAAAAATCCGACTTTTTTGAGAAATGGCTTGCAAAAATTGTCTATAACCACTCTAGCAACAAGAACTAATGGACCGAATTTCACAAAATTTGGTAGATAAGTCACTTATGGTTTACCGTGCTGCTGATTAGATTTTGGTACGATACGAAATGAAATAATCTGCCTTTTTTGCAAAATAGTCCTTAAAAATCGTCAAAATCTAAAATAAAATACTACGCATGCTCAAATTTATCAATTAAATGTTTGTTTAATGTGTAATATTTGACGATGAAAATAATATGACTAAACTCATTATTCTAGGACTGGTCGTTCTCGTGATACTTAAGTTTATTCGCTTGTTTGGTGCACCGGCTTTAAAAATAGACCAGTTACCAAATGAAAACAAAAATTGAATAAAAAGTGCAAATTCTGTATCATTTAAAATAATTATGCATGTTAATTTGTGCAATCTAATTGAATTTAATGAATTATTAAAGAAATAAAGTGATATTGAATTTGAAACTGTAGGGAAAGTGTTGTGATGCTCATATCAGATTTTTTATTTTGTTGAACCTCCAAGCGACAAAATCGCATTTTAATAATATCTAAAAATACAATGTTTCTGATCAACAACGCTTGAACCGGATATTCTCTTACTTGCATTTGTACAAAGCATACGTGGAGCAAATAAAAATAAACTACAGAATCATTCTCATCAAACTGTGTCCGTAGATGTGTGCTTCTGACTACACAAATTATGCAAAATGGGTGACAGTTTTTGTATCATCCTAAACTTATCCTAAAATCATCCTAAAATTCATGTAAATTCGTAAAAGGGAAAATCATAGACCAGAAATCTGATCACAAGTATTTTGCAATAGCAGATGACCAACTTCATGAGCAAAGTATGAAAGAATGCACTGGAGAGGCAGGTTCAGCAGACGTGCTGAAATTAAAATCAATGGATGCAGGGACGCAAGGGCGCAAACAAATGCTTTGCTTACCAAACTGGGCATAATAATTCCAACTCATGTTTCCTCCCCCATATATACGTTAAATGCATAAGGACGCATTATTCCTTAAAATGCAACAAAGAAACATGAGACCACGTAGTGTACCTGCGCGAATTGCGGAGGTCCACACCCTTTCAACTACTGTGGTTACCCTAAATTTCCTAAATCTAAACCAAAAATGCCCCGCATATCCAATAGTAAATGTGTAGACAGTTCGCGTTCTTATGCAGCCAACTTCACGCCCCATCCCCTCCCCGCCCTGGTGACTTCCCCTAACTCTCTCCCAAACATCTAATTCTAAAATCTAAACATAAAATCTCCCCTGTTAACGAAGATGAAACCAAGACAGGTGATTGGATAGAATTCCAAAACTTAAGTTTTCGTTATGAAAAGAACGGATACGAAAGATCCTATATTCAAAAAGCCCCTGGAACATGCTCTTGATGTCTTAGAAAAGCTACCAATGCTACACTGCAAAATATTTGCAAGTCTGTTACTAAAAATACTACCCTCCCCTCCCCGCCCTGATGACTTCCCCTAACTCTCTCCCAAACATCTAATTCTAAAATCTAAACATAAAATCTCCCCTGTTAACGAAGATGAAACCAAGACAGGTGATTGGATAGAATTCCAAAACTTAAGTTTTCGTTATGAAAAGAACGGATACGAAAGATCCTATATTCAAAAAGCCCCTGGAACATGCTCTTGATGTCTTAGAAAAGCTACCAATGCTACACTGCAAAATATTTGCAAGTCTGTTACTAAAAATACTACCCTCCCCTCCCCGCCCTGATGACTTCCCCTAACTCTCTCCCAAACATCTAATTCTAAAATCTAAACATAAAATCTCCCCTGTTAACGAAGATGACACCAAGACAGATGATTGGATAGAATTCAAAAACTTAAGTTTTCGTTATGAAAAGAACGGATACGAAAGATCCTATATTCAAAAAGCCCCTGGAACATGCTCTCGATGTCTCAGAAAGGCTACCACTGCTACACTGCAAAATATTTGCAAGCCTGTTACTAAAAATTTCAGGGGAATCAGCTGTCCTTAATGGGGGGGGTAAAGTTCCCTCATAGTTATGATAACACATACATGTACACACACATACATATATATATAAATATATATGTATTTAGTATATAAATTGTGTCTGTGCAATATATATATATGTGTGTCTGTGTGTGTGTGTGTGTGTATTTGTATTTGTAAAAACAAAAATAAAGTTTCAGCAGATGATAATTAACTAAATATTTCATAAATGAAGCTGGAATTTTCATGAAAGCCTTTAATTGAGGCTTTTTTGGTAGTTTTCAGAAATGATCAACAAAGTAGCTGAAAATAATAAGCAAAGTTTTACAGTGTATAAATAGAATTCACCTGTTCTACTCTAGTGTTTGCGCACTAGCAGCAGATCAGTTTAAATAATTCTCTGAATGGGCCCCCAGCTGTTAAATTCTGACTTTCCCCGTGCACCACTCCCCCCTCTCGCCATCCCCTCTCCACTGCTGGCTTTTCCCACTGATTCAATCCGGTGTTCCACAGAACTCACCCTATCCCCAAACTCCCCTTCTTCTGGCTTATGTGAAATTTAACTCCCATTTTCCTGATACTGCGACACGAGGGTAAGAATTGGAACTTGTTCTAATTTCGTCTCACGGGAACCGCACTGACCCCCCCCCCCAGATCCCTTCATGTAAATTTATTTTTATATGACTTCACAGTCATTTTCAACAGAGTTTGAAAGTAAGCTCACAGTTTACCTAGGTATCCATTAAAATCTTGAGTCCTTGAGAGTCTTTTCCTTCAAAGAAGTACTACAAATATCCTCTCGATGATGGCAATAAAAACAAAACCCTTTCACCTCCTTGTCACGACAATATCAATATCAGAAACAGGTCGAAAATTACAACTTTGCAGTAACGAAGATCAGATTATTTCCTCTGGAAAAAGAACTTTCAGCATAGATGGAGTTGCCTAGACTTTTCCTCAAAGAAGTACAACAAATTTCCTCTCGGTGATGACAACAAAAAACAAAACTCTTTCACCTCCTTGTCCCGACAATATCAATATCAGTAGCAGATCGAAAACTACTAGTATGCAGTAGCAAAGATTAGATTATTTCTTCTGAAAAAAGAACATTGAGATCCTCTGGAAAAATAACACAAAAAAGGAGTTGCACATTCCAATTATGATGAAACAGGTAGAAGACTATTTTTACACGGAAGAACTGTCTTCCGTCTAGCCACAAAAATGTTGTTCCTGTTACAGTTGATTTGTGTTCGTTTTCCTGCCTGTAACAAACTTAAGTACTCATCTATAATATAAAAGACATAACTGTCACAGGCTGACTCATTCACTCATCAGCGTATCTTTTAATCGCTCGAAGTGGGAATCTGATATATTACGCATGTTTCTTGTATGCTATGCGTAAACAGTACTAAAGTATATCGCTGCAGCCAACCATTAATGAGTGCCAAAAACTAGAGTCATGATCTTTAAAACCACACAGCAAGTTATTTGGTAAAAAATCGGATGGATGTGGGCAACACATGACTTTCCTTGTATAATATAATGAATTTACTACTTTTACAGTAAAAAAAATAGCTTTTTCTTATAGTAGATACTAATATTCTTTCCAAGATATTGAATTTTTGACAATTAGTCGTAATTTTACCATTTTACCTACATTTCATTAGTACCAAGTTGGCGACATTCCACCAACTTAGTCGCTAAAATCTCGCCAAGCGTTATGGACGGAGAAATAAGTTATTCTAACAGCAGATAAATGACTATTGGCGTTCAAATACAAAAGTATTACTCAAAATATCAAAAAGGTAATATCAAAATATAAAAAAAGGTTTTTCGTATGGTAGATACTTATATTCTTTCCAAGATATTGAATTTTCGACAATTAGTGGCCATTTTCTTTGATTTAGCGTCATTTTTATCCATTTGGAGAGATTTTCGTTAATTTGACAACATTTCAAAAAGTCGCTAAGTTGGCGACATTCCGACAACTTCGTCGCAAAATCTCGCCAAGCGTTATGGACGTAGAAATAAGTTATTCTTATAGCAGATAAATGACTATTGCTGTTCAAATACAAAAGCATTACTTTATATTTTCTCATGAATGGAATGAGCTAAATCCACGAGAATGATGTGATAAAATTTATCGCATGATATTACATATGAAAAGTGAACATGTTTCTCTACAGTTAATATTTTTTTTAATTTATGGAATTTTCTGATAAATGTATTTAAAAAATTTGCAATATCTCGAGAA
The DNA here is from genome assembly GCA_951213105.1 of Amaurobius ferox. Lineage (NCBI taxonomy): Eukaryota > Metazoa > Arthropoda > Arachnida > Araneae > Amaurobiidae > Amaurobius > Amaurobius ferox. Next base: position 64,691,524 of record OX578151.1, read on the forward strand.
CGGTTCATGCTAGCGTTCTAAAATTTATGTCAATCGTTTTCTAAGGGAAAATTGCATAAGATATGTCTATTTGCTTAACTTTATCAAAGGTTTGGATTTTTTTATATTTTTTCGAAATTTCACTCGAAAATTTTGAGGAGTTCTGAACATTCGATTACGTTTAAAAACAATAAACTTTCAGTATTCACGGATTGTGATTTTTGTACCAAATTTCATTCGAATCGCTCTATTCGTTCGTAAGATATCGTCTCCACAGACGCACTGACACACACAAACAGACTTCACCTCAAAAATGTTTGATTCGTGATCACGGATGCTTGAAACGTACTCTCCCATCGAAAACTCAAGTTCGAATTTTCGACCCCGTCACAATACTTTCCTTATGCATAATGTATATAAGGAAAGTAAAAACGTCTTATGTATTAGCACCATCTATGACTTACATTGAATTACAGCAATAAATTACAAACCCAGAGCGCTGTAGGACGCCACTGTGTCTGTCCTTCATCAGCGGCAATGTTAATCCTTATAATATGATGAACATGAGCTCCCATACACAGCCCGCAACCGTGAAACAGGATTTACATATTTCAAAATTTGCATATTGTAAGATTTGCATCTTGTTTAATGGTTGCCGACTGTGTATTAGTGCTCATGATCGTTCACATCTTAAACAATTTGCAAATTTAATGTTGTGATTTAATGTACGTCATCGATGGTGCGAATATTAAGTACACTAAACAACTTGGTTGTTTTTACCATATCGTTTTGAAGTTTTTAATAAAGTGGCGTGTTTCTATACACTTAAACCTGTTTTTGTGCGGTCTTTTTTGTGCGATTTTTTATTTGTGCGATTTTGTTTGTGCGATTTTTTTTGTGCGGTATATGAAAATTTCAATCAAATTGGAACATAATTCTCGAAGTTATCAATAAAAAAAAATTAGTAGGTTTGATCGGCCATTTAGTTTTTTCGATTTTTGATATTTATTTCATCACATTACATAAGTATTGCGTCAGCCAATTACATTACATATGTATTGAATTCTATAATCGCATAATTTAATTGTTGAACGCACAAGAATTTCCATGTAAATAAATGAAATGTGCAATGGCATATTGCGATGGAATTCATGCGTAGCAAAGCAAAAATGCATTGATCGCAAATAAATATTGAAGGACATCTGCATCGTGTTAGTTCGGGTTTTCCTGAAACGGACTGCGTGTCTCGTTTGGTCGCTGAGTTGGTTTTTAACACTTTACAACAAAGTTGAAAAGTGTTTATGACTTTGTTCATTCTGTCTGTCTGTTTGTCTGTCTGTCCGTTAGCACGATAACTGCCGTAAAAGTGACTTAATCAAAATGAAATTTTAGTATGTTGTTCAGACGGTCTGAAGGACCTATGGGAATATAAATGAATAATATCACCCAATTAGTTTTGGATTGAACCCGGGTTGAAAAAATGATATACATTGAGCCCTATGGGACCTAATACTTCAAACATTCTTTAAGCGGATTTAAAATTCAGAAATTGCTTCGAAAATTTTAGGTAATAGTCAAATTGTTCCATAAAATATATAAAAAAAATCAGCGAAATATATTCAGTAGTTTTTTAAATAAAAATTAAAATACTAATTACACATCTTATATGAAACGATCACGTGACCATGATATGAAACGATCACATGACCCACTTCAAAATGATATATGGCATCCATCTTGTTTCAAAATCGTGATTTTTTAAAGTTCTTTTTAATTCATATTGAGTGTTGTATCCGTCCTAAAACTACTTTATTTTTGCTTAAATTCTGTGCATCTACATACTAAAACAACACAATTACAATATATTTGAGTTTAAATTATCATTCAAATTTGATTATTTCTACAACTAAGTCTATTTTTCACCTATGTAAAATGGAAACTGCAAAATATGTAGAATGAATTGTATTAGAATTACTGTATTTCCTTAACACAAAATAATTCAGTCCATGGAGTCTGCATGGCTGATATGAATGAAATATTAATTGATTTTATAAACAGAAGGACGATTTTTTTCGATGAAGTTGTAAGCATAAAGTTTATGAATTGTAGCTCCATGGTCTTAATTTTAAAATAAAATAAATTATTATAGTATTGTGATGAATGAAATGGAGAAAGTTATGAATGAAATCCTGCTTTTATAGAGAGATCCAGGCGTGTTATTTTTTCTATGACGTCATTTGAATTTATTTCAGTTGTTTTCGATGAAGTTTTCAAATATAATAAATTATCTTAGTATTATGATAATTCTAAAACTATTACCGAGGAATGTATAACATTTTAGAGATGTTTAAACCAGGCAATTTATATTTCAATGAATTTCATTTGAGTGAAGTTCATTTTTTCGATGAAGGTTTCAGTTTTCAAATATAATAAATTAATGCAGTATTGTGATAAGTTTCAAAATATTTCCGAGGAATGTATTGCATTTTAGACTTGTTTAAATAAAATTGCATTGAAGTTGGAAAGTGTTTCATAATCAATGCTTTAAGCATGATTGATCTTTCTTGTTTGCTAATGAGATAGTTTGTGACTAGTCTCATGCTTTGTTTTGTTTGTTTTAACGAGTAGATAGAAGAAGTTTACTTGAAGGGAGCAAAGAGTTGCTTTTTTTATTCGTTTCTGATCTGCGCAAGTGACAAGTCCGCTAATTAAAGTGATTTAATAAAAAAGAATATTACTTGTATTTCAATTTTTAAATCTAATATTAATTGACGTCCTTTAAAGCGCTTTCACATTCCTGGACCATTAAGATAAGATGCATTTCAAAGCGTAAATTCCTAGTTTTTTCCTAAGGTTTTGAGTTATTTTCTACGTGAGACTTTTTTTATGTGGTCCCTATTCACGGCATAAAAAAAAATACTTTTTAATTGTGTTGCGAAAACTATATTTTATAGCTACTCGTGAAGTTTTGTCCGATTTTTTTATGCGTTTTCTTTTATGCGGTTCACAAAAATAAGTTTGAGTGTACTTCTTAATAGAGTCATGATCCTCACATCTTCGAAATCCTTCGAGGGACGATCTCAAGCTCTTACAGGAACATTCCTCTTGGAGAATAGGTACAAATTCAGGAGGTATGCTTCTATAGCATGGACCTATTGGAAGAAAATGAAGATTGGGATGGCTGAGTTGTATCTGATCAGCACTGGAAATAGGTAATGACGATTTATAGGGATGTTCTCATAGTTTACAGACAATCTCTAAAAAGAAATAACACAACCCTAGAGGGTTAAAGTTGCTACAGCTAGAAGCAATATCGTATCATCCTGGTTATTTACCCTTCCTTTGATGTTCCTGCAAGTTTTCAAAATTATCGGTTAATCTTAACTAAAAATTAGACCATCCTATTCAAACAACGGAAACTGAGTAAACCTATGCAATAATTGTCCAACTTGCTTTTGTCTTTTCATTACTTCTGGAAGCCCCACAGTGATCTAAAAGCCTGAATCTTTGCGCAATTATGGAATCGAATACGCGACAGAACCTATCAAAGCCGGATTTTCGATTTCCTCCTGGTGGGCGGAAAAAATATTGTTTTACAAGAGGACTTTACAGATCTCTAAAAGCACCCCGATAAAATAGAAGAATGAATCTTTACACACTTATAATATTCTTGCACTGCCGACTTATATACACGTTCTCTTTATTTTAATTAAATTTAATTCACTTTTAATTCAATTTTCATTCTTATTTGATAACTGGACTTATTTTTAAAGGTGGAGTAAAGAAAATACGAAAAAACTAAAATATCTGGAGAACGGCTAGTCCTAGTGTAATGGGGTTGGTCTTATTATTTTTCTCGTTAAAAACTCCGTATTAAACAAGCATTTAATGGATATATTTGAGCATACGTAGTTTTTTATTTTAGATTTTGGCGGTTTTTGTTGGCCATTTTACAAAATAAGGCAGGTTATTTTTTTTCGAATCATTCCAAAATCTAATCAGCACCAAGGTGTCTCATAAGTGACTTATCTACCGAATTTTGTAAAATTTGGTCTGTTAGTTTTTCAGCTAGAGTGCATACAAACTTTTGGCGATCATTTTACAAACAAAGGCAGGTTCTTTTATTTCGTATCGTACCTAAAACTAATCAGCACCAGATTCGCCCACAAGTGACTTACCTACCAAATTTTATGAAATTCGGTCCATCAGTTTTATAGTTAGAGTGGATACAATATCTGCACAGACAGAGAGACACACACACAGACGTCACGCTAAAAAATAGTTTTTTCGTATTCCTGAGGTCTCGAAAAGTTTAGATCCGTCGAAAACTCGAGTTGCGATTTTCTGCATGACTCCAGTACTTTCCCTATACATTACCATGTATTGCAGGGAAAGTAATAATTAATTTTTAACATTAAACAATGTATAATTAAAACCAAACAATTTGCTGATCACATTACTGAATCAATGGTCTTGGGAATGTCATCGTTCGGTAGTTTTCAAATTTTTTCTTAATCAGTGACGTTATGCTCGCTCATTCAACTTTTTATACACATTATGTTTTGGGTTTTTTCCTATTCAAGTAATAATTGTATTGTCTGTATTTTGGCTTTCAAAAAAGTTTATATCAAATTATTATTATTGTTCTACTTTAAATGTTGTTAGTGATCTACTATAAATATTGTTTTCGGTTTCATATTGCTTAAATAGTCATTTTGCCATTTCTTGCCTTATTGACTGAATAAAAAATATTTTACTTAACTATAAGAATTAAAAATGTTAAAACGTGGCTTCAGACCATTCAATTGATACTCTAAACCTTCGGGTAAGTCGGACAGCCTGGGTAGTGTAAGTGTAATATAGACCACCAAACAGAACTTTACTGTGGCAAATTTTGATTAAGATCTCTATTTCCGAAGCTGAGATCCATGAATTAAGCAAAATAAAATTTACAAAAAGAATTCTAGCAGTTTTTTTATCCGTGTTAGTTTCTATGCCTATGGCAGGCTTATACACTAGTAATATACAGGGTGTCCCAAAAATGACTGACACATTTGAAAAATACATTTTAAAAATACAGAAGGCGATAGAAATGTAGCGTTTGCTGCATTGTACTTGGGAAACCAGAGAATTTTATTCAACTAATTTTCAAAATTTGATACAAATGTCAACAACAGATGGCGCTGCGGTTGTGTGTTAGCTGCAGGAAAAGCCATACTGTCAGATTTCCATTCTGTACTTTGCTCAGCATTCTTCTAGAGTATGTTTCTCAAAGATTTCAAGTTGCTGTTGGATTATTCGTTGAAAATGGTTTATTCGTTGGAATAGCGGATATTTCTTGACCTGACCATTCCGGCTGAAATGTTTGCACAGGTGTCTGTGCGAATTTTGTTATCAGACTGCGCCATGTAGTTGCTGCAAATGGTGGTTATTTTGGAAACATCGTAATGTAGTTTTTGTAACATGGTCATATTAGTTTATTAGTTTTTTCCAATTCAGCAGCGCCTACTGTTGGTGACCTTTGCAACAAACTTTGAAATCGGCTGACTACAATTGCCAGGTTTCCCAAGTACAATGCGGCAAACGCTACATTTCTATCGGCATCTGTTTTCTTTCAATGCATTTTTCAAATGTGTCAGTCATTTTTGAGACACCCTGTATTAAAACGTGCAAGAACGATGTTTTATTTCGCACTGTAAAATTAGAGTTAACACATATCTACCAGTTTTAAAAGGACAATCAAACTTCGGTGAAAAGCAGAATAATTTACCAAAGGGAAAATTATTGACGGATTTATCTTGAGAAAGGTAAACCGACAGTCAGTTTACCTTTTATTGAATAAATTTTCATTATTCTTGTCCTGACAAAGGAAATTCAATTTACTCCAGAAAACCAGTAAATATGTTTTATGTATTGTATTTTGCGCAAATTAATATAAGTTTTGTGTCTAAGGTATGATTAACTTGCGAAAATGAATGAATTGAAAGAACGTGTTTTCTATTTTATTGTACCTTGAGCACGCAAGTTTCGCTTATATATCTCGTGTTCCAATAAATTTAATTGAAATATATATTTTTTATTTCTAACTAGTTGGCTCTCTTGTCCTACTCAGTCACATCATAATTATGGGGGCAACATTTAGGAAAATTTCTGATTAATCATGACATTCTGGTGCATCATCACATCGACTAAATGAGTGTATCCAATTTATTATAAATTCTCCATAAAACTACATTATACAATAAAAATTCGGGTATCAATCGGTTTTGACGGTTGATTGTCTTGCGAAGATAAATATGTTGAAAGAATGTGTTTTCTGTTTTACTGTACCTCCAGCACGAAAATTTCGCAAATATATTTTATGTTCCAATAAATCCAAATGAAATTGTCCAACTTTGTTTCTTTTGAACTCCGAAGAATTTATTTGGCTCACTTGTCCTACTCTGTCACAACTTAATTATGGGAGCAAAATGTGGTATAATTTCTTATTAAGCATGCCATTTTGTTGAATCATCACATAAAATAAACTAGTGCATCTAAATTAATATAAATTCGTAAAATTACATTATACCATAAAAATCCGGGTATCAACCGGTTTTAAAATCATTAAAGCAGCCATCTTCTTCAAAATTGTCAAGAAGCCCAACCCACTTATTCAAGTAAGTTCGACAACTGAGGTAGAATATCCCACGCGGCTAAAGATGGGATAAAATTTGTTGCCAGCGCCGTGAAGAGAAATGAAAAGAGGTAAAATCAAGGAGGCAGGAAAAAGAGTGGTAGAAAAGTATGACTGAATGGTAAAAGCTGAAGAGGAAAGAAATAATAGTAAAAAATAAAGAATGAACGGGAATACTCCAAAGTGGTAAGAAAACAGGCATCAGAGCGAATAGAAACAAATAGTTAGTAAAACTACAAAAGTGGTAAAAGAAGAACGTGAGACATTTAAACTAATAGTATAAAATACAAAAAAGAAAAAATAAGTAAAACAAAATTGAAAAAAACGGCAAAATTATAGGAAAAATCATGCCTAATAGTGAAAAATAAATGTAAAAGAATCAGCTAGTTTCGGGGGCTATATAGCTAACGTCTTCAAATAAAATTGCGCAAAATAAATCAAATCTTAAGAAAAGAAGACAAATTAAACAAATTAATTTTATTACTTATTTTTATTAATAAAGAAGACAATTATTAAAAGACTGAATTATTATTATTAAGACATTATTATTATTTTTTTTAATATAATAGTTCTTCGGATATGTAATGATGAGATTAATGATATATTAATTCTTACGTCATCTGTTTTATTTGTCAAGAATTTATTACATTTATATTTTTCTACTGTGTTTAATCGACTGTTGAAACAGAATAAATGTAGTGCGGATCTTCACCTACTAATCTGGTATTTTCATTTTGGTGTGAGTTAAACACATTTCATATTCCCTGTAATTTTTTTTACAAACAAGACCTGGATATTTTGTTCTTCAAATCTGTTTGTGAGGACAAATTTGAATAGTAAGAACATACATTGCTATGTTTATTTTGAGTGGAATTAAATGAAATATTTTAAAGGGAATTTTTAAAGAACAAATTCGTTTGGGATTTATCTACAGAAATTGGCATATACTTTAACTTCTGCTATATCTGCTATTTGAATTACAAATTGGTTATCAATATTATTGCAAAATAATTTAAAAACACAGGCTAAAATTAAAAAGAAGTAACTCGTTGGAGAAACGTTTGTCAAAAAAAATAATTTTTTAAAATAATATTTTATAATAGCAATTAATTATTACATTTAATAATTAATAATTAAATATTTAAATTTATTTTAATAAAATAAATATCCTAAACTATTTTATTATCCTTATAGACTTAAAACCCAAGTATGAAAAACGAGTGCTTCACATTTCATTTTATTTTTAATAAATAAATTGTAGTTTATCGTTACTTACATATAATTCTTAATTATTGTTAATAATCAAAGTGTAAGTAAGATTTTATTTATGAACGACAAGAGAATGTAAAATAATTTTTGGTCCTAAACATTTATTCTTTGTATGATCTTACAAAAATATTACAAAAATTTGCGATAACAACAAATCCAAAAAATGTATTCATTACCCTTTGCGTCAAAAATACCATAAAAAATTAGTAAAAAAAGATATAAATGCTGCAAAGCATACAGTTTATAGAGAACTATACATTTTTAAAAGAAAAAATATTCGAAATTAATATATATATATTTTTTTAATAATATTCATATAGATATGTATGTTCAAAATATGAAGCACATGTTCCGTATAGTTTCTTTTAACTTAAAAAGATAACAAAACTGTTTAGAATAGTTTTACTTTTAAAAGAAATTTAAATATTTAATTATTAATTATCAAATACAATAACTAAATATTAAAATAAAACATAATTTTAAGTAAACATGTTTATGCAAAACTATATTGCAACACAAAGTATCCAACTCACTTCGACAAAGTATCTCACTCATGAGTTACTTCTTTTAATTTTTTAAAAATATGGAGAACTAATTTATAATTGAATTTAACTGCAATTTACTAGAAATAGTTGCAAGAAGCCGGCAAAAGAATGTTTTGTATACTTTTTGAAATACTTTTAAAGATTCAAAATTTTACTTTTTTTTTATTATAATTATGATCAACATTTTTGAAAATTGACACATTTTGAAAACAGTAGGACTTTTCACTGCATGTACACTCTATGCACAGTGAAACAGCATTTACAGTTAACCATAAGAAAACTCGGCAGAATGGAATTTTCTTGAAAACATTAGGACGTTTCGCTGCATGTACACTCTATGCACAGTGAAACAACATCTACAGTCAACCATAAAAAAAACCGCGGCACACTGGAATTTTCTTGAAAACGTTAGGATGTTTCTCTGCGTGTACACGATATGCATAGTGAAACAACATCTACAGTCAATCATAAAAAAACTCGGTACACTGGAATTTTCTCATCAGCACCTAAATATCGTATCTATACTTTTTAACTTGCATTATTTATGGTTTGCTCTATGGTATATTTTTTTGGCTCTTATATGGTTGATAAAATATTTTCTTCAATTTTGTATAATTTATCAATTAATGTATAAAACATAATCTGCATAATTTCTAAAAAATAAGTCTGTCTCTTTCTTTTGAGGATGAAGTTGTTGAACTTTGCGCATTATATTAAACAGCCTGAATGTGATGAATTCTAAGCGATATTTGAATGTACTGATTAAAAATTAATACAATGAACTACTTTTGCTTTCATTTAATATATATTTCATTTGCTTGATTCGTTATTGAAATTTTAATTTTTTGTTCATGAAATAAATGATTCACAAACATTTCATTTTAAAAAAATGTTGAAATGATGTTTAAATTTAGTATTAACTATGAAAGCGATATGAATTGCATTTTATTGCTATTTCTATTCAAAGTAAAGTATAAATGATTATATTTATAATAAGAAATTTGAAGGAATTATATTGTTTTAATCAGAGGCTAAACAGAACAATTATTTCTGTCGCATCTCAAAAAATAATTTTCTTTTCAGTGAATCTGTCTTGTTACAAAATATTATTTTATTGGATTTTACTATATTTATATTAATAAAATATACTTGAGTTAGAGTGTATATTTGCAGGGTTAACATATACATATATATAAAATATATTCTTAGCAATCCATTTTTTTAATTTAAATGCGAAAATAATAAAAATTTCATTCAAGGCTTTATCACAGTTTGAAATTGCTTTGCTGAGAAAGTATATTAAAGTATTTCTTACTGAAGTTCATTATCAAATATAAATTAAATATTTCGTTACAAAAACAAATTCTTTCGATATCAAAGTCAATCTCTTCTCAACTTCATTCATGATCATTCTGGATTAACTTGAAATATATATTTCGAAGAAATATAATGGAGTTATCGAATTTTAGGGCGGGGTTTCTTTCCAGCTGTTAATTATGTGCAAGATATAACTGGGAAAAATATTAATATTTATAAATAATTTAATATTTCTGAGTACGCCGAGAATTTTTATAATAGTTTTCAAGTTGCCCTACATATAACAAGCATCAAATTCATGTTGTGAAATTGTGAATTTCTTACAATATTTAAAATAAATATGTAAAATGTAATAATTTGTTTAAATTTAATTTTCCTCCTCTTAAAATGTAATAAAAATATGTTCATATTTTGCAATTTTTTTCAATTAATTTGTCAAGGAAAGTTGATAATAATTGAATTAAAAATTCTTGAAGTACATCGTCTAAAAATTATAATAGTATTACTGAATTTTTTGGTATACTTTGTTTTTAGACTACATTTTGAGAAAAAATTAATAATTATGAATAATTTAATATTTTTACTACACCAAAAGTATTTATATAAGTTTTTAAGTTTCCTTCAATATAACCATAAATAATAAATGTGCTATAAAATTGTGAATTTCTTATACTATTTTCAATACACACATCAATACACATAACTAAAATTGAATAATTTGCTTTATTTTTATTTTTCGTCTCTTAAAATGTAATAAAATGATAATAATATTTTAAAATTTTTTCACAATTAAATTGATAACAAAAGCAGTAAACAGTTTAATTTAAAATTTTAATTTATATGTAATTAAGATAATTAAAACGAATTATTTCTTATAATTCATTTCTCTCTTTGCCATTTACTAAAACATATTTAATGTAAAAGATAATGTATCTCATAAAAATGTGATAAATATAATAAAATGTACGCAATATAAATCTCTCTTGGAACACGGGGTTGAATTTAAAATAATTTTACAGAAACTATATAGTGCAAACTGTAAATAAAACCGCGAAAAGTGGAAACAATTTAACATTACTTTTTTTAATATTCTTTTTCCAGTTTATGTTTTACAATAAATGATTGTCAAAAACCACCTGTTTTAAACAACTTATACTTTTTTTCTTTAAAAACGCTTTAAACTAATGTATGGGCAGGAAAATTGAAACAAAACTTGTTCTTTCCTTTCCAATTAAATTTCTTTAATTTCAATTAAAGAAAAACTAAAGAAATATATTTGGAAACGATATAAATGTAGCAATTATAAATTGTTCTTCACAATACGTGGTGGTCCATAAAAGGAAATTTCACAAATAGCGAAAGAAAACTTCATGAATAAATTTTAAAAATTGTAGACATTAAAGGGTAACGTTTTAAAAATCAAATATGATTGCAAAATAACAATTTAAGTAACCTTGACTTACAAAATATTTAATTTAAGAATTGGCGTGCAATTTTATTTCAAATTTCTTACAAAATGGATATTTATTATAAAATATAATATGGGATTAAAATAATATTTTCAAATAAAATAAAATGTAATAATTATTTTCAACACGTGGTTAAAACATAATTGAATAGAACAAAATAGTACTTACCGCAAAAAACATACACGAAATATAATTTAAAAGTGGTACTTTTTTTGTTATTAAACGACAATATTTTAAATTTTTACCATTTCTAACTAACAGCCAAAAATTACTTCACGTTTTGCGTTCATAAGATAGTTGCTTTGTGTTAGTTTAAAAATATCACAACGTTTTTTACGCCTTTCTTTCAATAAAATGTTTAATTAAAAAACATATAATATATTTACAATATAATAAAATGTAATAAATGTACATTCTTATGTTCAGCACATGGTTACTAATAAGATAATGTACTGCATTACAAAAATTATTTGGATTGAAAATATCATAAAGTTTTTTATGCAGTTTCTTTCAATAAATTGTTTTTAATTAAAACGCAAGACTAATGATATTTCTTTTTAAGTATAATAAATTATAAGAAGTGTACATATTTATTTTCAGAGTGAAACTATTTATAAAAATATACTTATTACAAAAAAATAGATTAAATGTGAAAGAAACATAAAACAACGATATGTACAAGTTATCATTATTATATAATAGCGCTTCAAGCCTGTTATGAATAACATTCTCAGATAACCTCCACTTTCTTTATACAGAATAAATAAATATAAAATATTATGTTAAAAATTTAAAATCGATCCTAATACAGTTTTATAGAGATTTATGAATATTTACTACCGCCTCCGACGGTTGTAAAATGGATTTATTACCTACCGTGGCAATTTCAACCATATGAGCGAAAACAGTCCAAGGAATGAGACAGTACTTACCGCCATATCTCTTCCCGACATCCATCACTTAAATGTGACATCCACGACAATTTATGACGTAAAGTAATACATCACTCTTTCAAACACTGAAAATTTCACGTCATTTCACATCATTCTGTGTCCACACTTTTACTACAGATGGTAATATTTCCCAACTTTTGGCCACGAAACTCAGAAACCAAAACCAGAACTGGAGAGTTCTCCCGACTGTTTTATCACGCTGCTAGAAATGTTAGAAACTGGCTTCCGAAACCAGAGAGCACGCTAGCTCCCCCCTCATACATCCGGGTCTCTTTACCTCTCAACCAATCAGAAGGCTCTAAGATTCTCCCATGGCAGTTCACATCCCCCCTCCCCGTCTTTCTCGGTGTGTTGCTTCTATCGATGAAATCGTGAAACGAATAATCGATTATGCGAGGTTTGCGATATGATAGCACATGTTTTAGGTGAAATATTTAAGAGAAGAGTGGTATAAGGAAAACTTCGAAGTGCATTAAGGTAAAAAATTATTCACTATTTTTCAATTAAATTTTATTTTCGCACATTAGGTACTTAAAATAATATTTATTCAGAATATAAAATTTTGGTGAATATTACTAATGAGTTAGTTCACAATTCAGAATACAATGTTTCTGTATTAAAATATGCATCAAGTTCTGTAAGATATATCATTCGTTTTTCACAGTTTATTTTTTATTATTAATTTCATTTAATACATATGAGCGAAAAAAGAAATTGAAGAATAGAAGAAAATTGAACAATAGAATAAAACATAATTTAAAATTAATGAAAATACTGCCAAACTAAATACAAGTTTAGTCAGTTGTACACCTCAAAGATACGACAATTAAATTTCGAACTTCATATTCTTGTGCTTGATCAATTTACACGTTTTGGCTATTTAAGAACACAATTCAATTAGTTGTTCAGTTTAATGATTCCCTTCTTTTCTCTCTGGCACGTCTTTTCCTTACTCTGTTCTGTTTCGTAATGTATGTATTGAAAAATATCATTTCATTTACTCAATTAATTTTAAAATAAAAAAAATTCCGAAATTATATAAATTTTGCCGTTGAAATTTCAAAATTTTAAACCGATAAAAAGAAGAAAAAGAACAAAAGTACTAACTCAATCTACAGTTGACTCAATTTTTACACTCTAGAAAATTTGCAAATACAGTAGAAACTCGATTATTCGGACTAATTGGGACCAGAGGCATCCGGATAAACAAAAATCCGGATAATCGTATACGATTAAAAAATAAATAAGGGAAATATCGGCAAACCAGGAAAAATAATTTAAAAATGGTATGACAACTTTATTGATGTACATTAAACATATTGCATGTATATAAAAAGAATTATGACACCTCAAAGATTTAAAACTACATTGAAGAAATCACTAATTTCGTTTGCTTGATACTCTTTATCCTTTTCGTCAGGGCTAAATCGTGAATCATTTTCAGCTGCAATAGCTGAACTGCTTATACCTCTTCTTGATTTCAAACCACTGGAATACGACGTTAAGCAACTGCAAAAAATAAAGTATTTAAAAACGAAAACTCCAACGTACTCGTTTTCATTTGAGTACAATGGCATCATAAACGAGTAGGTGACATAATGAAATATAAGTAACCGCACTTGCTAGAAAATGAGTACTTCAATAAATAAACGTATTATTTCATTTTGATTTCATTAAAAATCGAGTAATATATATGTGCAATTATAATTCTGAAATTTTTTGTGCATATATTTCGAAGAATAAAAGTTATAGCCTCGAAATTAAAGAACTGTATTAAGATGGCGGACGTATATATTCCGTGTGCGGTGCTATGCGGTCTTGTGTTTTTTCTCTAATGTGGCTGTAAACTACGGACACACAATAAGCAGCTTTTGTTTTAGCTTTCTTTTTCAAATTATCATTGCAGAGAAAGTGATTTAGAATTGTTTTTAATTTATATTTTACTTTTTTTTTTATCATAAAACATGAAAAATTATATCGATAGATAAAATGTTTTTAACCCCCCTTAACTTCTAAACGGTGACAGTTTAGGCTATGAAGTTGGTGTCTAGGTATAGTAAAAAGATTATGCGCTACTCGATGAGACAACTTACAACGCCATCTATCGACAAATTTTGGAATTAGCGGTCCTATCTCGTAAACGGGGAAAGATACGTGAAAAAAATCAATTAGAAAGTTGTAGAGCGCTCTCGATTTAGTACGAAAAGATACCTTGCGCACATTAATACTCAAAACATAATGCAAAAAATGAACATTTGTTTGATTGTAAAGCGAAGCGAAAAAAGACCACCTTACGGACTAAATACGAGGCTGTGTTGTGGCACAGGTGAAACGAACGTGATTCACATTCTTGAGGACCATGGTTATGTCCCCACCGGTTGCGTGTTTCACTGAATGTCTCTACAAACCATGAAAGCTTTCTGCTGATCTTGCAAAATCGTCTCTGCAAACACACGGCTCAACTCAACCATGTTTGGTATAAAAATCACATGGATCTCATGTATTATGCAAATGAGGATGGAACGTCATACCTGTTCACCAGAGTCTACTACTATAAAAAATGATGTTTCTGCTGGGTTGTACGTTAAAGTGGAGAAATATGGCAAAATTTGGCAGTAACGAGTATTGCGAGATGTTGTTAATTTACGGTGAATGTGGGAGTAAGGCAAAATCAGCTGCAAGGCTGTATCGTGAACGTTTCTCTCAAGGCCCGCATCCTACACAGCATACCATCTTAAAAGTTGTAAAACGTTTAAGGGAGACGGACTGCGTGAACAGCGGACCTCGAATTCGTACACCTCGTAATGTAGGACGCAAAGTGCAACCTGTAGATGCGCTAGCATACGTTCTCGCCCATCCTCAGAGCAGCACAAGAATGATCAGTGAAAATTGTGGCCTCTCAAAAAGCCGCGTCTGGAAAATCCTGAATGAATCAGGTGCTCATCCATACCGATCCACACCTGTGCAGGGATTGCTATCAAGAGATGTTGAGAGACGTTACACGTGGTACAACTTTGTGATGAATAACTTAGAGGTCCACCCAACATTCCTGGCAGACATAATATGGACGGATGAGACATGTTTTTCGAGGAACGGAATGTTTAATAGATAGACCGTTCATACCTGGTCGTTGGAAAATCCGAGATATGCCGTGGAAATTCGACAGCAACAACGCTGCTCGATTAATGTTTGGTGCGGAATTTTTAATGACAGGCTCATTGGACCAGTATTTTACGAGGGCACGTTAACGGGACAACGGTACTTGCAGCTTCTGCGGGATGTAATAGCCGACTTTGTTGATAATCTATCGTCGCACCAACTCTTAAATGTATGGTTTCAACATGATGGCGCACCTCCGCATAAGATTTCAAACGTTCAGCAGTACCTAATAGAGACATTCCAGAATCAAGTCATCGGGTATGGTGGTTCCGTCGAGTGGCCCCCGAGCTCACCTGACTTGACCGCATTGGACTTCTTATGGGGACACATAAAAGGGCGGGTATATGTGACCTCTCCGCCAACATTGCAGGATCTTAGACGACGCATTACTGATGCTTGCGGTTTCCGTAACACCTGCCATGTTGCACAATGTGCAGCGAGAAATCCAGTCCAGAGTGCAAATGTGTATAGTGACTAACGGAGAGCAGTTTGAGCAATATACTATTGTAAATAAATGATCCTGAAGACAGGGAAGTGTCTCAGTTTCTTTCTTCCACTCTTTATGACATGACAATTTTTGAAATCGTGACCAAACAAATGTTCATTTTTTGCATTCTGTTTTGAGTATTAATGTGTGCAAGGTATCTTTTCGTACTAAATCGAGAGTGCTCTACAACTTTCTAATTGACTTTTTTCACGCATATTTCACCGTTTACGAGATAGGACCGCTATTTCCAAAATTTGTCGATAGATGGCGTTGTAAGTTATCTCATCGAGTAGCTCATAGCCTTTTTACTATACCTAGACACCAACTTCATAGCCTAAACTGTCACCGTTTAGAAGTTAAGGGGGGTGTAACGGATATAAGTGGGCACCCTATATATATACATATATATAATTGAAGAATTTTTATTTTACTTGTATTACATGTACCTGAGATGGATCATTAATCGAAAATGTTCTGCATAGCAAAAGTTAAAGGAAGGTGGACTGAAATGTAAATATGATATCAAAAAGACCATATTACAAGCTGTTGAATATTTTAAAAAGAACATGGTAAGTAAACATTATGAATAAAACAGGTATAAGAATTGGTACAAAATACCCCTTTTTCCCTGTTCCATATATAAGTTAAGGAATGGAATAAGAATTACATGTGGTAAAGATGGGTGAAAAAATTGCTTGTAACTACGCATTTAGATAAAAGTATTTTTATAAATCATATATGTAATGCAGGTACTTAAATATGTAATGCAGGTACTAATCCCCTTGTTCCCTGCATAAACATACATGGTGTAAATACAAGAAATGTGTGTAAGATGAAAAGTTGCAAAACAGAAACTTTGTTTTGCTCGATGAGCAAGGCCTTTTCTAGCTCCCAAAAATAATTTGAAATTGAATAAATTGAATAAAGTGAAAGCATTTCCGAAACCATGTTGTACGTTATCAAGGGCCATACATGTTTCGTTAATGTGGATTCTACGTTTCTGTGTGCATTACTGTAAATCGTATTACAGAAATAATGCAAATGGCCCGACGTAAAAGAAAATATAAATTGGATCAGATATTTAAGAAATCAATATTAACTTCAGTCATGTTATTTGAATCTAATAATAAGTCAAACATATATATATATATATATATTTATATATGTTGCTCATCCATATTGGCAGATATCTATTTGCATAGCTATGAATCTAGAACACACATCTTAAATGAAATTATATTCATCAGATACGTCGACGATGTGTTGACTGCTTGCGAGGAAGAGGATTACGCGGTGGATTTTAGTTTTTATCCAAATGGTTTAAATCTAATCGCGAATCGAAAATACCAAATCGAAAATACCAAAAAAGATGACGGAATCGTTAATTTTTTGGATCTTAGTATTGTTAACAATAAACGTGATGGAAAACATCATAAAACATTTTTTCGTATCTGTGATAAATGCAACGATTTTAAATTTGAAATTAATTATCTTGCTCCTTGGGCATCTAATCTCAATAAACGAGTGTTTCGAAATGTCATTAGAAATTATCTGATCAGAAGTAGAAGATTGAACACAAAGACAGAAGACCAATATTTGTGTTTGAAACGATATTTTTGGGTAGCCCGTAGGGTTGGATATCCCAGGGGATTCCTTTATGGTATCGCGTCGGATTTTTACAATATCGATATACAAGAGTGCAAAATAAGAATAACGGATTTTTAGTTGAATCTGTGGCAACGGTAAACAGTATATAATCGGAGATTCCTCAGTTCTCGGAGTTATTCTGGTGATGAAGGGAATGGGGTAGAGCGTTTGTGTGTTGAGTTAGATGAATTTATTGGTGGTATTGGTGGTGTTGGCGAGAGATGGATTGGATTGGTTTCACATAAGGTATTTCTTTTGGATTTTGTTTAATTTCAATGTCTATATTTTCGGCAATTCTTTTAATCGCAAGGACTTTCTATGAACGGTGCCGGAAGGGAGTGTTTGCCGCAAAGCATGCACTCAAAGCATGCTTTTAACCAGGGAGCGGGGGTCACAACCACTTTTTGGTACTGTTCATTCTTTCATTATATTTTATATATATGTATATATATATATATATATATATATATATATATATATATATATATATATATATATATATATACTGACTTCCAAAAGTTAAGCACGTAATGCACATTTTTATTTTTCGAAAGCGTATTTGAATTTGAGGGGCTGAAAATCGCTGCGGATGTAGATGGCAATATGCAAATATCGTATGTTACAGCCAATCACGATTGGCTGTCTGGATATGTGCTAATTAGGCGGTCGTTGAAGACTCCAACATTCTGAAGGGTTTGAGGAGGTGCATTTAAATGCTGATACGAAGAGTTTTTAACTATTGTAGAATTATTTTTGACGATATTCGTGTTTCCATGGCTGAAAGAAGACGAAAAACATGTAGTGAGCGCTGTCGTGATCTCGGACGCATTAAAGCAGGATAGTCAATCAAAGATGTCGTTATTTTCATTGGCGTTGATAATTCGGTAATTTCTCGATTATGGAAACAATTCCAAATAAGTCAAACAGTTGTCCGGAGACCTGTGTCCGGTCGTCTAAGGGTTACCACCCCCCTTTGATGATCGGTATATTGCTGTAATAGCCAAGCTGAATCGACAAGCGACCTCCACCACTGTTACATCCATGGTTGCATCGGAACTTGATAAGACAATATCTGCCAGTACTGTGCGCCGAAGGCTTCACGTGAAGTGACGGTACACCCGAGTACTACGTTGTTGTGTTCCACTAACCGTCCAAGCCAGAGGAGCAAGATTAAAGTGGTGTTATTAACATGTTAATTGGACCATCTCATATTTGTGCAACGTTCTGTTTAGGGACGAGTCCAGATTTGCCCTGAAATCAGATGCTAAACGTGTAAGGGTCGGGAGAGAAAGAGGCACAAGCAATCAGGCCAAGAACATCATCGAACTTCACGCATTCAGAAGTGGCAGCGTCATGTTTTGGGCTGGAGTTTCAATGGGATATTGCACAGAGCTGGCTGCACATCTTTCGGTTCTGTGACGGCATCGGTTCATCAGCGGTTCTGTGACGGCAGCGCGTTATCTGGATGAAGTTCTAGACCCTATTGCAAGACTCTACGCTGCAGCAGTTGGTCCTGATTTCCTCGTTATGGACAATAATGCACGTCCCCATCGAAATAACATCGTTGACGAATACCTAAAAAGTGAGGGCATTTCTCGTATGGAGTGGATGGCGAATTCCCCCGATTCACATACCATATTAATGTAAGTTTTGTTTGGTTTGTTTGCCTTTAAACATCATTTTGTTAATGACCAAATGTGACGTCATCATATAACTTACGAAAACTATTTTTTTCATCTTTGGACATAATTTTTATTTTCTTTAATGCATAAACACATTTGCTACCTTCATGCACAATTTTGAGTTAACGAACGCTTTACTTTTCCCTTTTTGCTGATTTCACCGTCCGTGCTTAACATTTGGAAGCCAGTATATATATATATATATATATATATATATATATATATATATATATATATATATATATATATATCCCTCTCTCTCTCCTCTGCCCTCTTCCTCCCTCTCTCCCCTCCCCTCCCTCTCTCCCTCCCCTCCCTCCCTCCCCCCTCCTCCCTCTCTCTGCCCCCCTTACTAAAATACTTTCAGAATTCACTGGGTTAACTGCAACTGAATGTAATGGCAAATATTTAAACAGTTGAAACTGAGTCATAGGGAATTGAGACGACTCACAAGAAGCAAGTATGGATGATGTTGAAATGGATTACAAGTTAAAGATTGTACACATCGGACAGTTTGGGTAAGAGTTTTGGAATGTGTAGAGACAGGTTTTTATAGGCACGTTCATATGTTAGCACACTGAGTGACTTGGAAAGTTTTTTCATGTGTCTTTTTTCTAAAGATTTTGACTTTTTACTAAAGGTTTTTGCTGTTCGGTTGTTGATGGTAATAAGGCCATTCTATGAATAAGTATCGGCTTCCGGGAGTGTTGCCATGACTTAAAGCATTGCTTAACCGGAGAGTGGGGTGACAACTCCCCCAGGCAATTTGTGATACTTTTCGTTTTTCGCATTCATCTTTTGCTTTTCAGTGTATTAGGTATTATTTTTAGAAATTATTTTTATATATATATATATATATATATACATATATATATGTATATATATATATATATATATATATATATATATATATATACGTCTCTCTCTCCCTCTCTTCCCTTCTCCCCCTCTCTCTCCAACCCTCTCCCTCTCTCCCCTTCTCCCTTTCTCACTACCCCTTCACCTCTCTCTCTCGCTGCCCTCTCTCTCTCTCTCTCTCGCTCTCTCCATCACAATATTTTGTTTTACATAAGTATCTCAATACACCCTGCAAAGAAAGTGATAAAAACTGTAATTTTAGCAATATAAATTACGTAAGTTTTGCAATACACCTTGAAAGGAAAGTAATAAAAAATATGACTTTAGCAATACAAATTACAGCTACAATTATAGGATTCCATCCGCATTTCATTATTTCATGACACTTTGAATCTATTGTTAAATCCAAAATTGCCAAATTTTCGAAGCCATCACAATCCTTTGTTTCACATAAGTATCGCAACACACCCTGCAAAAAAAAAATAATAAAAACTATGATTTTAGAAATATACATTACAAATACAATTATAGGAACCCATCTGCATTTAATATTTTCATGACACACTGATTACATTAGATTGTCGTTAAATCGGAAACTAAAGCGTTAGATGAATTTCTGAGTTCATGAAAAGATTAATAGAGACAACTTTTCTCCCTTACCGACGTTTCCGTAATATTTTGAAACTTTTCAATTCAGTTAAATGCATTGTTGCAACTCAATCAATTGGAAGATTTTAATTAGTTTCCATTAAGAGCATGATGGAATTTTGAAAACTTTGACTATCAAATTTCCTTTTCTGTTTCAAATGCCTTGGTTCCTAAGTGTGCAAAGCAATTTCAATTAGAATGCAAACTTAGTTATTGATGCGAAAATGTTGTTGCATTCTCCCCAGAACCATGAAGTGAGAATAAACTTAAAATGTGATGTCACAAAACATGTTCGTCACCGTTTACTGATTAGAATATCGCACATAAGTATTCTCCAGGTATAGCTTTCATGCAAATTAAGCTATCAGCGTTGTAGGATTTGAAATACCGGTATACGAACCAGGATCAAACACATTTTAGACGAGCGTTATCGCGTTAAGATAAAAAAAAACTCTCCATTTCAAGACATTTAATATCAGTTGGATTTCTTTTTCCAGTGAATAAGGTGTGGAAAGCATTTTAAATCTACACATAAGCACAGCAATTTGTAGAGGGGAATGTGGGTGACCAATGTTACGGACAGTCAAACTGTAATGATTTGGACAAAGTTGGTTGTGTTCTTGTTTTTGTGGTTACATATAGTCGTTTAAATGCATAACTTATCATTACTTGACGCTTGCGCATTCATTTATCCATACTTTGATAGCTCTATTTGGTGAGGAGTTTTGAATGTGTTTGCTGCTACAAAGTATGTGTGTGCAGTTGTGCAGTTGTGCAGTTGTCTCAAATTTGGAGTATTAGAGTTAATTTCCAGGCCCAAAGTCAACATTATCGTGTTAACCTAAAGAATTATTGAACCCAATGTATTTAACATTGCTTGATGAGGATTTCACTATAATGCAAATAAGACGGCTAGCCACATGGATCATATATTTTTCAAAATAGCTGGTATCCTTAACAAATTCGAACGTACTTTGTAACTGGCAATGCATTTATAGAAAATCCGGCTAACTTCAGAATATGCAAATTCCTATTTCGTAATTAAAAAAAACTGACTATTGAAAACGTACCATATCTTGGAATTACATTTCCATTGAAGCAACTATCATCGGCAGTTTGATATTTATCTGCTGCTCAGATTATAAATGGTTGCTGCTGTTTGACTAAGATTCCAAGGTTTACAAACGCGTCTATCTACTGACTGTACTAAAAATATCTGACTCTATCTTTAGAACGTTTGTAGCACTTTGTAT
The DNA here is from genome assembly GCA_951213105.1 of Amaurobius ferox. NCBI lineage: Eukaryota > Metazoa > Arthropoda > Arachnida > Araneae > Amaurobiidae > Amaurobius > Amaurobius ferox. The sequence continues at coordinate 64,713,466 of OX578151.1, forward strand.
AAAAATATAAAAACATTTGTAACACGTGTAGAATCTCATTCAGACATAAAAAGAAACAGAGTGGTCTCAGTTGCTTAACGGACACAACGTTGTTCTTCAGACATTCTTGTTCGTCTAACCGTGCAGATCTTCCGTTAAACCTTAACGGGACATCTGTCATTCGATTCCTTGACGAGATAGGCGATTTTTTCAAAGACGCCCGAGTTTAACGCAATACTTTAGACTCTTTGAAATTTAATGAAGTGTATAAATTATATCTGGAAAAATATCAAACATTGAAATTTTTGAAAATTTTGTTAATACACTTATATCAGCGGTTTCGATCACAGAGATTTACATCACGCAGGGTACTTACGATCCGATTTCAAAAATGAAGATGAGGAACAAGTGGTAGTATAGATCAGGTATTTCCTATCGATCTGGAATTTCAAAGAGCAGGATGTATAGTACACTTCAAATATAAAAGGAAAGATAACTGTGCCAGATCTGAAGGGTTGCCAGATTTGGTGATTTATCTCCAACTTGGCGACTTATCAAAGGTTCGAGAATTTCGAAATAATCAATATCTACGAAATAGAGATTTCTAGAAATCTCTTATAAAAGGTATCACCACTCAGTCAGAGATCAGTTGATGAGATATCTCTTGTTGGGCCCAAACTGTTCAACCTTTACATTAATGATCTTCCGCAGTCCCCTGGTGTCACCCTTGGCCTCTATGCTGATGACACAGCCCTGTTCACACATCACAAACAGACACAAGTCGTGCCCAACATCCTGCAAAGTTATCTGAACGACCTGACGCAATGGCTGATCAAATGGCGTATCAAGGTTAACGTTAGTAAGTGTGCTGCTGTCACCTTCCCCTCCCCCCGGCAAACCCCCTCCACTAATCTTATTCTTAATAACCAGCCCATTCCCTGGCAAAACAGTTACAAGTACCTTGGTGTGTACCTTGATTCCAAATTAACGTGGAAACTTCACATCTCTGAAATTAGTAAGAAAGTGAAGTCTTCACTCGCCCTGCCTCACCCCCTTTTGGCTAGGAATAGCCGCCTGTCAACCCGCACTAAGTTATTGCTATACAAGTCCTACATACGTCCCATTATGACGTACGGAGTCCCTGTTTGGGGCACCGCAGCGGAGACTAACCTTAGGAAGCTTCAAGTCATCCAGAATAACACATTGCGTATGTTTGCTAATCTGCCGAACTACGTCCAGCTAGACGTCCTGCACAGAGACCTCAGAATTAGGCCTTTTTTGGAACATGTCAAAAAACTTTCTCTCAAATTTCACGGAGGTCTGAGAAGCGTAAACAACCCTACGTTGGACAGTATCCCCCACTATCGGGCTGGTAATCCGGCGACGCGAAAGCGCCCCCGGTCGTTACTTGCACGGTCGGTGGGAGATATCTTCTTCCGCCCTAAGAAGCGGTCTCGTCCAGCCTAGTCTTGTGCTCTTATTTTAGATGCAGACTCTAGTTTGCTGTACCCCTCCCTAGCTTTTGGGAACTCGCTTTCCGTTGACAAGCTTTCACAACTCTTCTGCTGCTAGGCACAACTCTTGCTCAAGGCTCAAGGCCCTGCGCCCCTCGGGGCGCCCCCAGTCTATCCCCCTCTTTATTCTTCTCTGTTGGGATCCCGCTTGGGCCCCAACACCGCAGTTTTCTGAAGACTTGGGGAAGGGCACGACCTCGGTCGCGCCCCCCCCCCCCCCCCAAGCATCTCTGAGTTGATTAACTCACCTTTTACTACTTCCTTTTTTCCTGTCTCTTTTCCTTTTCGTCTGGAGTTTAAAGGTAGGAACTCTTCCTTTCCTGGGCACTCCACTAACCCCGTCCTTGAGATCCTTGAGTTGATGAGATACGAGTGAGTACTACAGTGAGCAGTGGCTTTCGTCAATGTTTTGACTATAGTAGCCGCTATTTTTTGAAATGATATTCGTTAATATTTTGAGAAAAGTATCAGTTATTTTGTGAAATTCGTGGAGTATTTTTGTGTTGTTTTACTGTATATTGCTCCTGTTTACACTGTGCTTGGGAACAAACGTGTTAGTTATCCAGAAATTTCGACCCATCCCTCTATCATGAGCGCACACCCGAGATTACAGAAGATACATCGTAACAATAGGTTTTACACCCAATCTGTCGACAACGCCGCTAAGACATGTCATCTTTGCTTATCATTGGCCGTATAATATCTTAAAATGTATAGACATTCCAGATGTAATCCGATACGGAAAAGTGAACGAAATTATTTAAAAGACGCTATCATGCATCTTCCGTTATACAGGGTTCCTAGGAAAATCCTTAAACGCACCGATAACTTTGTAAGGAAATGTCCATGCGTGCGCACAATTGAGCTATCTACAGGAAAGTGATCATCCCTGATCGAATAAACATTACTGCAGCGCCCCTAGTAGAGTATTTAAAAAGTTAGTACAGTGATCGAGTCAAAAAAACGAGATACACTAAAAAAATTCAATTGCAAAGTTACTAAGCAATGCGTAATGACTAGAAATGACGATAAATCTGTTTAAGAATGCATTTATTTCATACAATGTGGTTATTGACGGATTGTAGTAATTTTCAGAAATTCTAAAATAAGCAACACTGGCATGTGCAGTAATCTCACGTACATCCTGTTCAAAATGATTTTGACAGCAACAATTTGTTTTGAAATACTGGAAAGAACATTTTCGCGTGCTTTCGAATTTTCCGATCGAACGGTCAACTTCGTATTTTGTGTTCTTTTTTTTTTTATCCAGGTGAGCATCCTGTGTGGTCGTGATCTTGAAACTGGTGGCATTTATTACATGTCTACTAAAAATTTGCTTCTGTCCGTTCTTCTCATCGCCCCCCCCCCCATTCTTATTCTTCGACCCAGATCGTCCCACCTATCCGAAGGTTTAAGATACTTGTTTGGACGGCAGGGATATGCCAACCAATTTAGAGCGGAACACAGTGGGTGCGACATCCACTGGAACCGGACCCACCCTCCCCTACTACCAACCTATCGGAAGGGCTTACGATTCCACATATTTAAAGTGTCCGTACTCCGCGTGAACACAGTGACTGTTTAGGCAGAGCCAGGAATCGAATTCGGGTCGTCCGAGCGCAATCTCCGCACGCTAACCACTGGATTATCCCACCCCGTCCCCATTGCCATTGTATACAACATGCAGGGTTAATTCTTTCGGGCGTCATTGTGAGGGTCTCACTGTCCCAGCTAAGGGCCGAACCATGGATCGCCAGCTGATGATATATCCATTGCGCCATTAGGACAATATTCCAAGCACTTGTAGAGCCCACTTAGATAATAAGAGCTTACCGTTTAGTCCTAGAAGCATGGTAGAAAGTCGGATGGCCAGTTAGGAAATATGGGGTTCGATTCCCGGTTGAGGCAGCAAGGAACTTTACAAAGGCGTCAAAGCAAATCAATCCTGCAGGTTATTGCAAATATATTGAAAGTGACTCAAGTATTAGCACGAATTCAGTGGTCTGTAGGATATGAAGCGCCGATTTCAAATGGAGAAGATAAAGACCACTCAGAAATCTAACCTGGAGGACAAAAAATAGCACCAGGAAGTAACAAGAAAGATCAATCATGCAGAAGCATTGATTATGAAACACTTTCCAACTGAAAGGCAATTTCATTTATAAATCTCTAAAATATGACACATTCAGTGGAGGTAACTTTTATATTATCACAGTACTACAGTAATTTATTATACTTAAATATTTAAAACTTCATCGAAATATAAATCGTCTGATTCTCTATGCAAAATCAATGAATATTTCATTCATATAACTTGTATTCCAGACTCTAGAGCTAAATCATTTTGCTTGAAAAAGATTCAACAATTCTTATATAACTCATATTACAATCGTTTGAGATATTTGCATTCTGCATAAGTTAAAATTAGGATCTGTTGTAGAAATAATAAAAGTTTAGCGATCATTTAAAATCACAACTATTGTAATTGCATAGGCACGGAATTTAGATACACAGATAATACACAGATACACAGATAATATATGTGTGTGTATGTATTTAAACTACTGGAATCGTGCCGAAGATCGGAACTCGAATTTTCGAAGGATCTACACGTTTTGGGACTTCTAAAACACGAAAAAAATATTTAAATTCGCTTTAAAAATGTTTGAAAAATTAGGTCCCATACGGTTCAGTGTATTTCATTTTTTCAACCCGGGTTCAATCCAAAACTAATTGGGTGATATTATTCATTTATATTCCCACAGGTTCCACAGACCGTCTGAAACACCTGCTAAAATTTTATTTTGATAAAGTCATTTTTACGGCAGTTATCGTGCTAACGGACAGGCAGACAGACAGAATGAACATAGTCATAAACACTCTTCAACTATGTTGTAAAGTGTTAAAAATAGCAGGAGGTGGTCAGTTAGATTGTTAGTTACACGCCTCAATAGACCAATGGTTGCACGACCCAGGTAGATAATGCAAAGTGCACTTCAACAATAAGACCTTGCAATTTCGACCTAGTAGTTCAACTGGAGAGTGTTGGCAGATCATTTCGAAGATCCGTGGTTCGATTCCCTTCTGAGTCAGTAAGGTTCTTTGCATTCTTCCTGTCAAAGTGGATCTTATAAACTCTCAACTTTTTTCGTTCACAAAATCGAATTAAGGAAACGAATTCGAATCACAAAATCGAATTAAGGAAACGTTAGTTCGCAGTTCGAGTCCCATGTTGGAGACAAGTTTTATTCAGAAAATCATCAAATTAATCTCCAATCTAAAAGCAAAAACAAGAAAAAAAATGACTAATATGATATGTTTTGAAACTTCAAGGTATATTTCATTTTCAGTGTAAATATTAAACTTTAATCTTTTGAAGCATTTTTAATAAAAGTCAACAACCAAGCTTGGTAAAAAACAAGTCATTGCAAATATTGACGGAGCAATTCATAATTGCTTTCAAGTAAATCAACTTTAGATCTTTGTTTATTATAATTTTAAAATCTAAATTTTTAGTAGAGAAATGAGTAAGTTAAGATTTCCCAATGCGGATAGGTTGATAGTCTTTTAAAATTAATCTCAGTCAGTTAATGAACGGAAATTGATTGTTTCAAGAACGTATTTTTCCTTTCTCATAAGTAGTATTGAGAAAGTATTGTTTCCACGAAAATTTTCGATTTCAAGATTTCAATGCTAAAATATGTTTTAAAACCTCCTGAACACGTTTTGAATATTTTTGATGCGATATCCGTCTGTCTGTTGTCGATTTTTTGGTGTACACGATGTCAGCCACAAAAATATTAATGGATTTTCACGAAATTTTATATCCGGTTTTGCTATCAAAAAATCTAGAACTAGATAGAAATTGTTCTTTAATTTGAGCGAAAGCATTGAAATTTATTTGAAATTGTATATGTTTTTAACATGACATTATAGACCAAAATTTGGTTTAATCATGCATAAAAGGGTTTCGTACGGATGAGTGATAACGGTTTTACTGTACAGTTTAAATCATGTTATGAAAATAGCCGCTATACACTTTTTACTTTCCTTATATACATAATGTATAAGGAAAGTATTGTGACGGGGTCGAAAATTCGAATTCGAGTTTTCGACGTAAGAGCAAGTTTCAAGCATCCCTGATCACGAATCAAACGTTTTTGAAGTGATATCTGTGTGTGTGTGTGTGTGTGTGTGTGTGTGTGAAAGTATGTATGTGTGTGTGTCAGTGGGCCTGTGGAGACGATAACTGACGAACGAATGGACCGATTTGAACCAAATTTGGTACAAAAATCACAAACCGTAAACACTGGAAGCCTGTTGTTTTTATACGCAATCGAATGTTCTGAACCCTCCTAAATTTTCGAATGAAATTTTGAAGAAATCGTCAAAAAATCAAAACCACTAATAAAGTTACGCAAATAGATATTTCTTATGTAATTTTTCATTAGAAAGCGATTGACATATATTTTAGAACGCTAACACGAGCCGTTTTTGAGATATTGTACATTTTTCAAAAAAAATATCAAAAAGTCATATAAAATAAAAAAAAATTCCTATTGATAAACATGTTCACTTTTCATATGTAATACCATGCGATAAGTTGGGTGACATCATTCTCGTGGATCTAGCTCGTTCCATTCATGAAAAAAGATACTCTGAGTAACACTTTTGTATTTGGACGCCAATAGTCATTTATCGGCTGTAAGAATAACTTATTTCTTAGTGCATAACGCTTGGCGAGATTTTGGCGACGAATTTGGCGGAATGTCGCCAAATTGGCGACTTTTATGCAGCAATTCTGATACAGCTCATCCTACATCTTTTGGTGTTTATATTCTCCATAAGTAAAAATTATTCTTCGTTGTTGAAATAATCAAAGTTGGATGATCATGTAAATTCAAATATATTATGATTGCGTTGTTTCAGTATGTAGATACGCAGAATTTAAACAAAAATAAAGAGGTTTTACAACAGGTACAACACTAAATATGATTTAAACAGCACTTTAAAAATCACGATTTTGTCGCAAGATGGATGCTTGTTTTATTTTGAAGTAGGTCAAGTGATCTCTTCATATAATTCTCACGTTATCTTTTCATATAAAGGGTGTAATTATTATTATTATTTTTATTTAAAACACTACTGAATATATTTTGCTGAATACTTTTTTATATATTCTTTGCGTTAATTTGAATATTTCCAAAAACTTTTGAAGCAATTTGTGAATTTTAAATTCACTTAAAAATGTTTGAGAAATTAGGTCCCATAGGGTTCAATGCATTTCATTTTTTCAACCCGGATTCAATCCAAAACTAGTTGGATGATATTATTCATTAATATCCCCATAGGAGATCTCACAGACAGTCTGGACAGCATATTAAATTTCCTTTTGATTAAGTTATTTTTACGACAGTTATCGTGCGGCAGACAGAATGAATGATTGAACAAAGTCATAAACACTTTTCAACTATGTTGTAAAGTGTTAATAAAAGAAATCTAAATTTTATTCGAAAAGTTTATAAATCCTACAATTTTTTATCTAACATTCTTCCTGCTTTTACTCGAGAACGACTAGACACACAAAATTCGTTTTATACAATCGTGCACAATGAAATACACTAAATTATCTTAATTAACGCTATTAAGATACAATTAACAGTTCGTAAAATATTTTCATTTATAATTACGACAGACAGTATTTTTTAATGCAATTTACCTATAAATTTATTTTATGTTTTGATTCTATTTTGGTAACTGTGTTTCAAATATCGAAACGTTTATTGACTGTTCTTTAAATCAAATCTAACTATTGAAAGAAAACATGTTGTAATTAATTCGATTTTAGCTTAAAATGTTTGAAAATGTTGAAAGCAAGGCACAGTGATAAGGCACAGGTTGTAAAGGAAATATAATTTTACATATCTCAATTTCCATGAGAGTAAAATTGTAAAATATACATACAAGTAAGGATCATGAAAAATGCCCGTCGATCTGGATCATGATATAATCTGAATCTAGAACACATTAAAATAACCTTTTTTTTGGCAATTGTTGATGAAGAATAGAATAGTTTAAACACATTTTTTACACTTTACAACATAGTTGAAAAGTGTTTATGACTTTGTTCATTCTGTCTGTCTGCCTGTCCGTTCGCACGCTAACTGCCGTAAAAATGCCTTTATCAAAATGAAATTTTAGTAAGTTGTTCAGACGGTCCGTGGGACCTATGGAAATATAAATAAATTATGTCACCCAATTAGTTTTGGATTGAACCGGGGTTGAAAGAATGAAATACGTTGAACCCTATGGGACATAATTTTTCAGGCATTTTTTAAGCAAATTTAAAATTAACAAATTGCTACAAAAGTTTAAGGAAATATTCAAATTATCCCATAAAATATATAAAAAAATTTTAGTAAAATATATTCAGTAGTTTTTAAAATAAAAATTAAAATAATAATTACGCCTTTTATATGAAGAGCTCACGTGACCATTATATGAAGAGATCACTGAAATCACCATTAAATGAAGAGATCACAGCAAGAATTGCTGCATTTCTTCAACGCAAAATTATTTAGGTCATGGAGTCTGCAATATAGCTAATATGAATGAAACATGCATTTGTTTTACACAGAAAAGAAGACGATTTTTTCGATGAAGTTTTAAGCATAAAGTTAAATTACTTGTACCTCCATGGTTTCAAGTTTCTAAATAAAGTAAATTATTATACTATTGCGATGAATGAAACGAATGGAAAAAAGTTTATGAATGAAATGCTGCTTTTATATAAAGTCGAATTATATTTCGATGACGTCATTTGAATAAAGTTCATTTGTTTTCGATGAAGTTTTCAAATATAATAAATTATTGTAGTATTATGATAATTTTAAAAATATTACCGAGGAATGTATCTCATTTTAGAGATGTTTAAACCAGACAATTTATATTTCAATGCCGTTATTTAAATGAAGTCCATTTTTTAAATGAATTTTAAGTTTCCAAATATAATAAATTAATGTAATATTGTGATAATTTTAAAAATATTACCGAGAAATGCAACGTATTTTAGAGATGTTTATATAAAATTGCATTGAAGTTGGAAAGTGTTTCATAATCAATGCTTTATGCATGATTGATATTTCTTGTTTTATTTATATAAAAAGCAAATTGGGGAAAAATTCTAAAATATTTTTGAGACATACATACATTTCAACTCAAACACAGGAAAATTAACATGGAGACTGCAGGTTGAATAGAAGAACAACGAAATAAAATATAAAGAGGGGAGTTATTATCAAAAGCAATAAAAATGTTCAAGTGGCGTATCAATTGAGCGGGAGAATAGAAACTAAACAATATTGAAAATTATAATTTTCACAGTCGACGGGAAGGTGATAAAAAAAGATCAAATTATCGTTTTTTACTTTCCCTGCAATACATGGTAATGTATAGGGAAAGTATTGGAATCATGCCGAAAATCACAATTGGAGTTTTCGACGGATCTACACGTTTCGAGACCTCTAGAATACGAAAAAACCATTTTTAGCGTGACGTCTGTGTGTGTGTCTGTCTGTCTGTCTGTGTGTCTGTGTGTCTGTCTGTCTGTCTGTCTGTGTGTCTGTCTGTGCAGATTTTGTATCCACTCTAATTAAAAAACTAATGGTCCGAATTTCACAAAATTTTGTAGGTAAGTCACTGGTGGGCGGGGCTAATGCTGATTAGTTTTGGGTACGATTTGGAATAAAAGAACCCGCCTTTTTTGTGAAATGGCCCGCAAAAGCTTGTATCCACTCTAACTGAAAAACTAATCAACCGAATTTCACAAAATTTGGTGGATAAGTCGCTTGTAAGCCAACCTGGAGCTGATTAGATTTTGGTATGATTCGGAAAAAAATAACCTGCCTTTTTTTGCAAAATGGCCCGCAAAAATTGTCAAAATCTAAACTAAAGAACTAGGTATACTCAAATATATCCATTAAATGCTCGTTTAATACGTAATTTTTAACGACGAAAATAATACAACCAACCCCATTACACTAGGACTAGCCGTTCTCCAGATATTTTAGTTTTTCGTATTTTCTCTACACCATCTTTGAAAACAAGTCCGGTTACCGAATGAGAACGGAAATTGAATTAAAAGTGAAATGAATTTAATTAAAATAAAGAGAACGTGGATACAAGTCTGCAGGGAAAGTCATGTGCTGCCCACATCAGAGTTTTACTTTCCCTGCAATACATGGTAATGTATAGGGAAAGTATTGGAATCATACCGAAAATCACAACTCGAGTTTTCGACGGATCTACACGTTTCGAGACCTCTAGAATACGAAAATACCATTTTTAACGTGACGTCTGTGTGTGTGTCTGTGTATCTGTGTGTCTGTCTGTCTGTGTGTCTGTCTGTCTGTGCAGATTTTGTATCCACTCTAACTAAAAAACTAATGGACCGAATTTCACAAAATTTTATAGGTAAGTCACTTGTGGGCGGGGCTGGTGCTGATTAGTTTTGGGTACGATTCGGAATAAAAGAACCCGCCTTTCTTGTGAAATGGCCCGCAAAAGATTGTATCCACTGTAGCTGAAAAACTAATAGACCGAATTTCACAAAATTCGGTAGATGAGTCACGTATTGGTCACCCTGGTGCTGATTAGATTTTGGTACGATTCAGAAAAAAATAACCTGCCTTTTTTTGCAAAATGGCCCGCAAAAATTGTCAAAATCTAAACTAAAGAACTAGGTATACTCAAATATATCCATTAAATGCTCGTTTAATACGTAATTTTTAACGACGAAAATAATACAACCAACCCCATTACACTAGGACTAGCCGTTCTCCAGATATTTTAGTTTTTCGTATTTTCTCTACACCACCTTTGAAAACAAGTCCGGTTACCGAATGAGAACGGAAATTGAATTAAAAGTGAAATGAATTTAATTAAAATAAAGAGAACGTGGATACAAGTCTGCAGGGAAAGTCATGTGCTGCCCACATCAGATTTTTATTTTCCCTGCAATACATGATAATGTATAGGGAAAGTATTGGAATCATGCCGAAAATTGAAACTCGAGTTTTCGACGGATCCACTCGTTTCGAGACCTCTAACATACGAAAAAACTATTTTTAGCGTGGCGTCTGTGTGTGTGTGTGTCTGTGTGTCTGTCTGTCTGTCTGTGCAGATTTTTTTATCCCCTCTAACTAAAAACCTAATTGTCCGAATTTCATAAAATTTGGTAGGTAAGTAACTTGTGGACGAATCTGGTGCTGATTAATTTTGGGTCCGATTCGGGATAAAAGAACCCGCCTTCTTTTGCGAAAGGGCCAGCCAAAGTTTGTATCCACTCTGGCTGAAAATCTATTATACCGAATTTCACAAAATGTATTAGATAAGTCGCTTGTGGGTCGCCCTGGTGCTGATTGGATTTTGGTATGATTCGGAAGAAAGGAACCTGCCTTTTTTTGCAAAATGGCCTGCAAAAATCGATAAAATCTAAAATAAAGAACTATGTATGCTCAAATATATCTATTAAATGCGTGTTTAATACATAATGTTTAACGAAGAAAAGTATAAGATCAACCCCATTACATTAGAACTAGCCGTTCTCGAGACATTTTAGTTTTTTCGTATTTTCTCTTCGCCACCTTTGAAAATAAGCCCAGTTATCAAATGAGAACGAAAATTGAATTAAAAGTGCATTAAATTTAATTAAAATAAAGAGAACGTGGATATAAATAAGTCTGATCATGCGCTATAAGATATAAATAAGTCATAATCATACGCTGCCCACATCAGATTTTTTTAAACTTATATAAGACCCCTAAAACCATCGTGATGCTGAATATTTAAACATTTCGAAAGAACTAGAGGGAGGAAACACCTGGAATTTTGCATAAACATATAAAACGTCTTTGTGAATCGATTTTTCTCAAAACATGTCCAGGTTTGTATTAATATTTTTTCGATAAGTGATTTCATAATTAATATTTCATACAAACGATTATTTCCACAAAAATAAAAATCACGTAAATGTGTATGGGTTGTTTAGTAGTAGCGTCATACAAATAATCAGCGTGAGCAGATAATTATTACAGAAGAGATGAATGGAAATCTTTTAAATTAATTTAACATTAGGAGCTCAAAACTTTACATAGTCATAATTCGTGAACGCTTCATCTAAATAACTTGAAACTTAATATCCGAGGTTAATTTTTAGTGTTATATTCGAAATATTGCATAAAAACTTGCTGTCATTGAAAATTTCAAAGTTTGTGCGCGTTAGATATGAAGACGGCCCTTTATGCAAATTTTACGCACATTAATTTGTAGAGGATGTTATTCCTAATCGGATGGTATCTTTCAATTTTCTCTACGATGAACGATGCTCGATTAACAGAGGGTGGGGCGTTTTTGTTTTCCCGCAGCTGTGCAAAAAATTATTAAAGCAGTACACACATACACACACACACACACACACACATACTAGGGATATATTCAATTATACACACAGAGACAAAAGAAATCAATTCTCAATATATAACTTAAATTGCGTAATTTTTTTCCATATCTGTTCAGGAAAATTTTCGTTACAAAATACATATGCATATCAACTCATATCCCAATAACGCAATATTTTGCAAGTGTAGATAAAAATCATGTTTAGAAACTTATGAAATTCGGGAAATAACAACAGAATCCCACCAACTCATGTATGATCTAAACACTTCTTGTCTGATCCAACCAGTTTTTAAACGAACTTACATAATCAGTTTGCATATTGCATACGATTGTCTTAAATTAGTTTCCATTAATTAGGAATACGAGGTAAATATTTCTAGCAAAAAAGGCGTCCTCTATTAAACAGTGTCAACAAGTCATTCCTTCTCGTTGGCTCACAAGAAACCGCAAGTACAAAAATACTAGTAAAAATACACTTTTATGATACGATTTTCTTTGCGATTATCAACTTGTCCTACATCGCTTCCATTGCAAAAGCTATTTCTATCAGTTTGGAAATAACAACATTGCTACAAAAATACATTAATAGAGAAACATTATTATACTCGGACCGAAAATAAATGTATTGCGTTTGTCAGTGAGTTAAGTCTGAATAAAAACAAATTCTAACTCATTTTACCCGGAGTTTAGTGTGGTGAGGTGGATTTTACACATAAATACAATAAATATTAAACACTTGAATACATTACCGATACTCACCAAATAGTTCCACCAGGCTCACGCGCGTTAAAGTGTAGTGGGGTCCGATTGGACCTAAGTACATTGCGTTTGCTAAAACAAAAATAATCACTCCCTTTTTTGTGGCCAACTAACAATTTATTTATAGAACACATGAAATCTCAATTTAAACATGAAATAACACAATACACAATTTCAATGAGTTCCCAATTTACATAAGCTTGACCTCGGGTGCACAGTTTATTTAGCATTAATTTGTATATTTTTTTTATTTGCCCAAACTTGTAATTAATCACTTTTTTTAAAGAAAACACATTATAATTTCATTTTAAAAAATATCACATTTATCGTAAGTTGCCCTTAGCACTATTAGCTCACACAAATTAAGCTTAAACATTCATATACACATTTTAAATCAATATCTAATTTTCATACCTTCATTACATACGAACTCCACTGAGTGCTGTAGCTGACCTCTGCACGTTGGAATGGGTGGCACGCTTAATTGAAGTTTAGTTCATTTATTTGAATAGTTCATGGAAAACACTACCAGTCTGAGAAAACACGGTGCGTATCCCCAGGTGACGAAATTTTTTGCCAAGTATTACTTTGGAGATGGGCACACTGTCCACTTTCCTTCTCCTCTTCTTAAACGACGGCTTAAGTCCCAGCGGCTCTTGAGTGAGCATGCGTACAGGTTTTGCCAAATATATACGTTTTCGTAGAGATTCGTCTGCTGCTTAGGATCCCGGGATTGATGCTCCTCAAACACTCCATACACGCAGTGTTACAGTTACCACGGCTTAATGCAGCTAAAGGAACAAGGTCCTACACCGCGCCGTTTTAGTGGTAGAGCTGTGTTGCACTGCAACTAACAAAACAAATGACGATGGGCATACTGTTCACTTTCCTTCTCCTCCTCTAAATTTCGGCTTAAGTCCCAGCGGCTCTTGAGTGAGCATGCGTACAGGCCCTTGCCTAAAGAGTGGAGATCAGATACTTTATTTGTAGAGATTGGCTGCTGCTTAGGAGCCCTGGATTGATGCTCCGCAGATATCCCGTGCACACAGTATTACAGTTACCACGGCTTAAATGCAGCTAAAGGAGCAAGGTCCTACACCGCGTCGTTTTGGTGGTAGAGCTGTGAGTACTGCAACCAAATAAAACATGACGACCTTCTTCCATTTTCTGGTCAAACTGCCCGAAGAAAATGCGCCCTCGCGCTAAGTTAGGCTCGGCTCGTCTTGGCTACGAGTCGCCTTCTATACCGGACTCACTACGTCAGTTCCTCGGCAAAGGCATTTGCCGCCCGAGATAGGGACCGCGGATGCCGGGTCAGCGATGCATCAAAAATACATGCCGGATCGGCTACACCGAAATACAAGTGCCCAGCACTTGGAGTGCTCTCTACTCGAGCTCAGAAAAGCAACTAACTAATTTTCACATTTCTTAAAAAATCCAAACTTTACAAATAAGGGGAATGACTCAAAACAGGGGGGAAATCCCCCCAACTCTCATTCGCTGTTCCCAAATGCTATAAAAAAGGAGGAGGTCCAAAAATGCTTCACCATTTGTCTTTGAAGCGACGCTCATTTTTTATGCGCTCCACTAAAATACAAGAACCAGAGGGCATTCTCGACAACCGGGTGGTCCCAAGGAGGTACCCCGACGCGAGCCACACCTGACAGGGCTATAAATTCTCAAAGATTTCTAGCTCAACTTTGACATTTTGCTGCAATTAAATCTCTGAATATTTACAATCCATGTCAGTGTGCACACAACCCAAAGGCGCCAAAAAATCCCAATTCCGTCCGTGCAAAGGCCTAGCTATAAACATAAATCACAAAACATAGTATACATTTCACTATATTTACACAATTCCCTTTTTTCCCAGGGTTACGTATCAAGATATGTGATTACAGTATCACATTTAGCAGTATCAAAATTACATGTATTTGAAATACATTTTCAAAATACATTTGTATTTTGTATTTTGAACTGAAATAGTTAAGATATTTTGATAATGTATCGAAAATACATTTTAAATGTATTTTGCATTTTCCAAATACTTAAAATGCATTTTATCAGATGTCAAACTATAATGTTTAAACCACAAATGATGTAGTATTCGATCAAAAATGCTTTAAATTTATATACAGGGTGTCCCAAAGACATTGACCTCGGCTTTTATTCCTTAAATATTGATCTTAGATATATATAATAAATTACAAACTTGTGTAAAAGAAGGTACAGAATTTTATGAAATCGATAAAAATCTTCAGGGAATTAAATTTGGAGAAATGCAAAATTTAAGCCCCCGTACAAAGCCATTTCCAATGAATAAAATGTGCCCCATGCAGTAATAAGGTGATGTACAAAATTCCAGCATTTTATCATAAAAAGTCCCAGAGATACGTTTAAACAAAATTAATGAGGGATTAATCACAAATTAAAATGTAAATTTTTACAGCAAGAGAGCAAATGACGCAACGCAGAAATGCATCATAGGCAATTAATATCTGCCTCTTATCTTTAATGGATCTTTGGCATGGAAGAAAAATATTTTGAACAAGCTTTGTAATCTTTGTGTAAAGTTATTATTTCTACACAGCGTAGATACTTTTGTACCAATAAATAGCAAAATTATTATTTATTTATGTTATCATTTATTTATTTCGTAATTTGTATATGACCGCTGAAACGCGATCTGCCGACATGATTTTTCCCCTCTAAGAACCCATGTCGATGCATCAAAAAGTGATTTAAGTCAGTCTTTTCATATGTCTGGGACTTTTTATGATAAAATGCTGAAATTTTGTACATCACCTTATTAGTGCATGGGACACATTTTACTCATTGGAAATGTTTTTTGTACGGGGGCCGTATGAAAATTTAAATTTTGTATTTCTTCAAATTTAATTCCCTTGAAAATTTTAATCGATTTCATAAAATCCTTTACCTTTTTTACGCAACTTTGTAATTTATTATATATGTCTAAGATTAATATTTAAGGAATAAAAGCCCAGGTCAAAGTTTTTGGGACACCCTGTATATCAATTTAGGTTAATGGAAAAGCTCAGGCCGATTGCTAATTATGCAAATTAAAATGCACAGTTATAAACTGGACTTTCTAAACCACAATAAATTTCAAAACGCTTCTAAAGGTAATATATAATTTTTATATGGTAGTACCTCAATGGTAACAAGTATTTTTGCTAATACCTTGGCATTCATTTAATCGAGATCGTGCTATATTATGTAATAAGTTTTATTGGTAGCAGGAAAAATGTCACACTATTGTTTATCGAAAGAATGTTTCCTTGAAACATATGTTTCTCGTGACCTGCTATGGGGCTAATTTGGTGTTAGCATCATATTCCGGAGGCGGTGGGGAAATTTGCTAAGGATTTCCACTTTTGGTTCAAAAGTTTTCATTTTACATGAAACGTATATATTTCAAAATTGACTATAGGTAGAGCTCAAATTATAACTGATACGAATTCCGCGCACCAAATTCTGTAAGAGGCAGATTGGTTCACTAAGGATTTTCACTTGCAGATTCTTTTCCACTTCTGGTTCCAAAATTTGACGTAAAGTATATATTTCTCAGAATTGCCTATATGCAGAGATAATGGCTAATACGAATGCAGCATTAAATTGTGGAGGGTGTTAAGAGGTCCACAAAAGATTTCCACTTCCTATTCTGTTTAGGTCACTTCGGATTCATAAATTTATATTTTATTGGAAAATCTAATTCTTGAAATCCCATTCTTAAAATCTAGATGATGACTGATATGGATTCAGCGTCGAAATCTTGAGGAGTTAGGTGGTTCACTATGAATTTCAATTTCCGGTTTTGGAGATTTCACTTACGGTTTTCCTAAACATTTGTATGATTGAAATATGCATGCAAAAGAGAATTAAAATTCTTAATGGTTCCGCTAAAAATGAAGTGTACAAACCATTTGCTCATAGGAACGTTTAGTCAAAAATTTCTTGTTTTTAAAACTTTACAATATAGTTGAAAAGTGTTTATGACTTTGTTCATTCTGTCTGTCTGCTGTCTGTCTGTCTGTCTGTCCGTTAGCATGATAACTGCCGTAAAAATAACTTTATCAGAATGAAATTTTAGCATGTTGTTCAGACGGTCTGTGGAACCTATAGGAATATAAATGAATTATATCACCCAATTAGTTCTGAATTGAACCCTGGTTGAAAAAATGAAATACATTGAACCCTATGGGACCTAATTTTTCAAGCATTTTTTAAGCGGATTCACAAATTGCTTCGAAAGTTTTAGGAAATATTCAAATTATCCCATAAAATTTATAAAAAAAATCTCAGCCAAATATATTTAGTAGTTTTTTAAATAAAAATTAAAATATTAATTACATATTTTATATGAAGCGATCAGGTAATCATTATATGAATAGATCATATGACGTACTTCAGAATAAAATATGGCATCCAACATGTCAAAATCTTGATTTTTAAAGTTCTTTTTAATTCATATTTAGTGTTGTATCCGTCCTATAACCGCTTTATTTTGTTTAAATTCTGTACATCTACATACTGAAACAACGCAATTATAATATATTTCAGTTTAAACGATCATCTAACTTTGATTATTTCTACAACGAAGCCTAATTTTCACATATGGAGAATGTAAATACCAAAAGATGTAGAATGAGTTGCATAAGAATTGCTGCATTTCTTTAACGCAAAATTATTTAGCTCATGGAGTCTGCAATATAGCTGATATGAATGAAATATTCATTGATTTTACACAGAGAAGGACGATTTTTTTTCGATGACGTTTTAAGCATAGAGCTAAGAGCATAGACCGAGAGTTTTAAGCATTACTTGTACCTCCATGGTCTTTAAATAAAATAAATTATTATAGTATTGTGATTAATGAAATGAATGGAAAAACGTATCTGGAATATTTTTTAGTCGAAAAGCATTTTGCATTTAATGCCCTAAAATATATGTATTTTGTATCTAAAATATATTTTTAATGTATTTTTCCCAACTCTGATTTTTTCTGAACAAGGTATAAAAAGGAAATTAACTTAATGTGTAGAATGAATGAAAAAAATGAGAGAGATATTCCTTCATTGTTTTAATATGTCATTGTTTAGAAATTAAAATATCAAGTAAATTTATTACCAGAAATTTTAATATATAAGGCAACTTGTTTATATATACTAAGAAAGTTTAATATACATTGAGCTTGGATGGTAGAAGTAAATGCTCGTATGAAAATTGCTTGTAGGGCCCAGCACCTATTCCAGGATTAGATAGTGTCCACGCCAACAATTCCACGAATATTAGTTAATTAATATTCAGAGGGCCCATGGGAAGAGTCACGGTTTCCTTCGTGGAAGCCACTAGTTGGCATATGCACCAGTTGAGCCCAGGTCTGTCTGATTATACCTTAGGTGATGGAATTATCAAGAGTTTTCAAGCGACATTGGTGACTACAATAAAGGCTCCCGTTTATATATGCAATCCATACTACATGTTGGTCTCAGCGAGCGTCAGGGAATTTTGGGGTTTGGCGAGTGTCAGCTTACTAGGAGATGAGCCTTCTAGTACTGCATCTATAAATGGGCAATGCATCATTTACTAATGCTGGTCATATCATCATATGTAAATATGCATTTCATTTTGCTAATCAAACGATACTCTATAACATATATGCACATATATACACACACCGGCCAGTGAATTAGAATCCCAGATTCAATATTCTTTGGACCTCTTTTACGTAGAACCAATTACATTACGTATGGGGTTGGGAATGGATACTACAATGCGCTGGGGTGCATTTAAATTAAGAGAATAACAGGAGTTGGAGAAGGAGGTCGTAAATTTAGAATATATACGATCAAATTTAAATAACCAAAGAGAGAAAGAAAAGATCAAGATGAGGAAGAAGATAGCGATTTTTTCTTCACATGATCAATAAATGTAAAGGTATATCAATAAATAAATTTCATCAAAAAATGTAAGTGTATATCGATTTATAAAAAAATTTATATGTAAATTATATTTCTATGATTTTTGAATTGGAAATAAAACACAAAATTTTGCAAGTGTAGATAAAAATCATGTTTAGAAACATATAAAATTCAGGGAATAATAACAGGATCCAATCAGCTCATGTCTGATCTAACCACTTCTTGTCTGATCCAACCAGTTATACATGATCTTACATAATCAGTTTGCATATTACATTCGATCGTTTAAAATAAGTTGCCATTAATTAGGAATATGAGGTAAATCTTTCTAGCAAAAAAGGGTGCCCTCTAATAAAAAGTGTCAACAAGTTGTTCCTTCTCGTTGTTCACAAGAAACCGCAAGTACATAAATCCCTCTATATTAAAAAAAATCTTATGTGGGCAGCCACACTTTCCTTATATAATGCGATGAATGTACAAATTTTACAGTAAGAAAAAATAGATTATTTTTATAGTAGATATTTATATTCTTTCCAAGACATTGAATTTTCCTCAATGAGTCGTCATTTTCATTGATTTAGCGTCATTTTTATCCATTTGGCGAGTTTTTCGTTAATTTAGTAACATTTATAAAAGTCGCCAAATTGGCGACATTCCGCTAAATTCGTCGCCAAAATCTCGCCAAGAGCTGTGGACGGAGAAGTAAGTTATTCTTACAGCAGATAAATGACTATTGGCGTTCAAATACAAAAGTATTACTCAAAGTATCTTTTTTCATGAATGGAGCAAGCTAGATCCACGAGAATGATGTCACCCAATTTATCGCATGGTATTACATATGAAAAGTGAACATGTTTCCCAATAGGAAACATTCATTTATTATTTTATATGGTTTTTTGATAATTTTTTTGAGAAATCTGCAGTGTCTCAAGAAAGGTTCATGTTAGTGTTCTAAAATTTATGTCAGTCGTTTTCTAATGAAATATTACATAAGAAACGTCTATTTGTATAACTTTATTATATGTTTTGATTTTTTGTGTGTCTGTGTGTCTGTGTGTCTGTCTGTCTGTGTGTCTGTCTGTCTGTGTGTCTGTCTGTATGTGTGTCTGTGTGTCTGTCTGTCTGTGCAGATTTTGTATCCACTCTAACTAAAAAACTAATGGACCGAATTTCACAAAATTTTGTAGGTAAGTCACTTGTGGGCGGGGCTGGTGCTGATTAGTTTTGGGTACGATTCGGAATAAAAGAAAGAACTTTTTTGTGAAATGGCCCGCAAAAGCTTGTATCCACCCTAACTGAAAAACTGATGGACCGAATTTCACAAAATTCGGTAGATGAGTCACTTGTGGGTTACCTTGGTGCTGATTAGATTTTGGTACGATTCGGAAAAAAATGACCAGCCTTTTTTTGCAAAATGGCCCGCAAAAGTCGTCCAAATCTAAACTAAAGAACTGGGTATACTCAAATATATCCATTAAATGCTGATTTAAGACGTAATTTTTAAAGACGAAAAGAATGAGACCAACCCCATTACACTAGGACTAGCCGTTCTCGAGATATTTTAGTCTTTCGTACTTTCCCTACGCCACCTTTGAAAATAAGCCCGGTTACCGAATGAGAACGAAAATTGAATTAAAAGTGAAATAAATTTAGTTAAAAGAAATAGAACGTTACTATAAGTCTGCAGGGAAAGTCATGTGCTGCCCACATCAGATTTTTACTGTCCCTGCAATACATGGTAATGTATAGGGAAAGTAATGGAATCATGCCGAAAATCGCAACTCGAGTTTTCGACGGATCTACACGTTTCGAGACCTCTAGAATACGAAAAAACCATTTTTAGCGTGACGTCTGTGTGTGTGTGTCTCTCTGTCTGTCTGTGTGTCTGTGTGTCTGTCTGTGTGTCTGTCTGTGTGTCTGTCTGTGCAGATTTTCTATCCACTCTAACTAAAAAACTAATGGACCGAATTTCACAAAATTTTGTAGGTAAGTCACTTGTGGGCGGGGCTGGTGCTGATTAGTTTTCGGTACGATTCGAAATAAAAGAACCCGCCTTTTTGTGAAATGGCCCGCAAAAGCTTGTATCCACTCTAACTGAAAAACTAATGAACCGAATTTCACAAAATTTGGTAGATAAGTCGCATGTAGGCCACCCTGGTGCTGATTAGATTTTGGTATAATTCGAAATAAAATAACCTGCCTTTTTTTGCAAAATGGCCCGCAAAAATCATCAAAATCTAAACTTAGGAACTACGTATGCTCAAATATAGCCATTAAATGCTTGTTTAATACGTAATTCTTAGCGAAGAAAAGAATAAGATCAACCCCATTACACTAGGACTAGCCCTTCTCGAGATATTTTAGTTTTTCGTATTTTTCCTACACCATTTTTGAAAATAAGTCCAGTTTTCAAATGAGAATGAAAATTGAATTAAAAGTGAATTAAATTTAATTTAAATAAATAGATCTTGAATAAAAGTCTGCAGGGAAAGTCATGTGTTGCCCACATCAGATTTTTACTTTCCCTAAAATGCATGGTAATGTAAAGGGAAAGTATTGGAATCATACCCAATATCCCAACTCGAATTTTTGGCGGATCTACACGTTTTGGGACCTATAGAATACGAAAAATCTATTTTTAGTGTGAGTCTGTGTGTGTATCTTTGCAATGTATGTATCCATTCAAACTCAAGAACTAATGGACCAAATTTCAAAAAAATTCAGTAAGATCCTTGTGTGTGACCCTGGTGCTGATTAGATGTTTGTACGGTTCAGTGTTGAAGACCCAGACCGTCCGGCTCGTCAACAAGGACTTGATCAACCATTTGGACGGCCGGGTACGGTTCAGTGTGAAACAACCTTCCGTTTTTGCGAAATGACCCGCAAAAAAATATGTATCCACTCTAACTAAAAGACTAACTGGCCAAATGTCATAAAATTTGGAAATTAAGCCACATGAATGATACCCTGGTGCTGATTAGATTTTGGTGCGATTTAAAAAGTAGAACTTTTTACGGAATCGCCCATCAAAAACCACCAAAATCTAAAATTAAAGACAACGTGTGCTCAAATATATCAATTAAATACATATTCTGAATGAAAATAATAAGAAATGAAAATAATAAGACCAACCCTATTACACCCTAGCCGTTCCAATCCTAGCAGTTCTCGAGATATTTTATTTGTTTTGCATTTTCGCTACACCAGCTTTGAAAACAAGTTCAGTAAGCAAAGGAGAACGAAAATGTAATTAAAAGTGCAAATTTAGCGTAATTTAAAATACTTATTATGTATTATTTTGTTCAATTAAATTCAATTTAATAAATTATTAAAGGGATAAAGAGAAAATGAATTTGAATCCGCAGGGTAAGTCATGTGCTGCCCACATCAGATTTTTACTTTCCCTGCAATACATGGTAATGTATAGGGACATTATTAGAATCATGTCGAAAATCGCAACTCGCGTTTTCGACGGATCTACACGTTTCAACCCCTCTGGAATACGAAAAAACCATTTTAGCTGACATCTGTGTGTGTCTGTCTGTGCAATGTATGTATCCACTCTAACTGAAAAACTAATTGACCGAATTTCATAAAATTTGGTAAGTAAGTCATCTGTGGGATGCTCTGGTGCTAATTAGATTTTAGTATGATTCGAAAAATTAGAACCTGCCGTTATGTACGAAATGGCCCGCAAAAATCTATAATAAAAGACTACGTGTGCTCAAATGTATCAATTAAATTAGTGTTCTACACGTAATTTTTGAGTAGGAAAAGAAGACTAACTCCATATTCTATGACTAACCGTTCTCGATACATTAGAGGTGTTTTTTTTGCATTTTTGTTACGCCGCCTTTGAAAAAAAATGGCCAGTTACCAAATAAAAACAAAAATTGGATTTAATTAATGCAGTGTTATTTTGTGAAATTAAACTCAATTTAATGAATTATTAAGGAAATAAAGAGAAAATGAAATTCGGGTTGCAGGGAAAGTCATGTACTGCTCACATCAGATTTTTAAACATTTGTATGTGCCACCGTTAAGAACTACTGTGCACTACCTTTGATAACATCCTATGAGCGACCCAGGAGACAAAGCAATCATCATAACAAATAAAACAAAACTTGAGCAACGCATATAAGCACAAATAACAAAATAATGCAGCATGCAGCTGTTTCGAGGACTTATAAATGTTTTTTTACCTAAGTAGTGTTAGTGACTAGGTTAATTAATATTTTTATATTTTCTGCCCAAAGTGACGATTAAAACCAATTAAGTCCAAAAGAGAAATAGACGAAAATAGAAGAAACAGAAGGGCATTATATGCCCACGACCTGCATTAACAGCTCATTTGAAGGAGCCAATCAAAACGCAGAATGAATGAATCGGTTTGTTGGTTCACTTGCACTGACGAAGGGGACCCAGTATAAGCTCGAATGAGCTGTATGCTGCATAACTGTGTTTTTATAAGTTGCTAAAGTTTTCTTTATCCTTTGCACATAATGATTGTACTTTTTGAACAGTTTAAACGTTTCTGTACATAATGCAAAATTATTTCTCCATTTAACATTTAGGCATGAGTTTAAATTTTCACTTTCCCTGCAATACATGGTAATGTATAGGGAAAGTATTGGAATCATGTCGAAAATCACAACTCGAGTTTTCGACGGATCTACACGTTTCGAGACCTCTAGAATACGAAAAAGCCATTTTTAGCGTGACGTCTGTGTGTGTGTCTGTCTGTCTCTCTGTGCAGATTTTGTTTCCACTCTAACTAAAAAACTAATGGTTCGAATTTCACAAAATTTGGTAGGTAAGTCACTTGTAAGCGAGTCTGGTGGTGATTAGTTTTGGGTACGATTTGGGATAAAAGAGCCCGCCTATTTTTGCGAAATGGCCCGCAAAAGCTTGTATCCACTCTAACTAAAAATCTAATAGACCGAATTTCGCAAAATTCGGCAGATGAGTCATTTGTGGGTCACCTTGGTACTGATTAGATTTTGGTATCCTTAGGAAAAAAATAACCTGCCTTTTTTTGCAAAATGGCCCGCAAAAATCGTCAAAATCTAAACTAAAGAACTACGTATGCTCAAATATATCCATTAAATGCTTGTTTAATACGTAATTTTTAGAGAAGAAAAGAAAAAGACCAACCCCATTACACTACAACTAGCCGTTCTCGAGATATTTTAGTTTTTCGTATGTTCCCTACGCCACCTTTGAAAATAAGTCCGGTTACCGAATGAGAACGAAAAGTGAATTAAAAGTGAAATAAATTTAATTAAGATAAAGAGAACGTGTATATAAGTCTGCAGGGAAAGTCATGTGCTGCCCACATGAGATTTTTTATATTAATATACTGAAAATGGATACAAACTGTTGTGGCTATATGCTCTAATTCTAAACAATACATTTTAGGTTTCTCTATGGTATTACATGACATTAGTTTTAGGATTTTATTACTTATTTAGGTATATTGCCGAAATTGTGTTCAATCCCCATTCGCTCGCTGAAAGTTTGCTTGTAATGTTATTGACATTTTTCTTGAATTGTTCTTAAATATTCTATAAATAATGACTTTTAATCAAAGTAGTAATTCTCCTGGGGGTAGTTTGGCTCTTCCCTAACCCTCCCCAAATATGCCCATGCTTTAATCATTGTTTGGAAAATGAAAATGAGTTTATTTCAACTGATTGTGGGAAAAAGAAAAAAGAAAACAATGCATATCATATTTATTTCACTTCCATCTGTTTAGACACAGATCGCTGACTTCAAAAGCAAATTCAGGTTAAGCACCTTATACATTCCATTTAAAATATTACTTATCTTGTATTTGCTACTATTTAAATCTTTTGGACACATTTCTTTTCCATCCATTTTAAATTTTATGCGAATTTTTAGTTTTTCTCAATTAAATAATCTATAATAATAAAGGAAGACGTCAGTCCTTGTCACCTGTAGCGAAAAATCTAAACGTCGTAAGGACACGAAATTTGGTACACAGATACTTCAGGACACGACACGGGATCATAAGCCTTGATGATATTTTTTTAAACATTCGATATAGTATTTCAGTTATTTTAAGTCGAAATAACTCACAGTGCACGATAGATATGTGCCGTGAACGGAAAGTTTTATTGCATGATGGAGTCCCCTTATAGATATAAAGGGACTCCATTACAAGTATGCTGATGGCGTCATCTAGTGGCTAGTGGCGTCAAGTGTTATACCGCACTTTAAATCACAGGGGATTTTAGCAAGCTGTGAAGTATTTATATAGCCATTATCAATCTGCGCTTTACAATTGGCTTGGTTGCGAATGGAAATAATTGTGTACGGCAACGAAATTTGCTCAAAATAGGAATTTCGGAAATCGATTTGTATTATTTCCAGCTTCATTTGTATTTACTAGAAATTGTAACCGGCTTTGCCAAAGATTTAAAATGATAACTAAAAAAATGCAAGCTGATAAGTACTACATCGGAATTCACAGCAAATACCTGAACTCTGAATAACATTTTAACCATACACTGTCTTCTAACAAAAGTAAAAGAAAAAACTATTGTGTTGGAGATAACACGATTACCTCACGACCGCTCATACCGCTTAAATATCGAGAAACGGAGGGTACAGAAGGAACGGAGGGTGCAGAATGAAACACATACAACACATATAAATAAAATTGTAGATTAAGACGAACAGTTTGATCTTAAACACTTTATTTAAAACGTTATTTGTCTTACATTTTAAATTTAAATTTATTTCTCGGATTTGATTCTTTTATCCACTCATTTTAACTTTTATATCAACATTAAAATGACTCAGTCCTGAACACATTCCCTTTCACAAATCAGTTATCTGATTTATAGACCAATAATAGCGTTATGATCGGAGGACTTGCTCCATTTATGCACTCATCGTACAGATCTTAATATAAAGAACAAAATGGTTATATCACTTTATTTTTCCCATTTCTGAACTATTTTCCTTTTCCTAATCAATGATTTAATTTGGATATTCTATAGTATCATAAAAGTGTATATTTATTGCAACCTTTTATTATATATATATATATATATATATATATATATGAATGAAATATATAGGATTAAAGAAAGATAGTATATAAGTATTTATGCGCAATGGAACAATAAACACTATTTACAAAATATTAAAAAAATATATATCGGAGTAAAAAGAGAAGGTCACTACCCCTTACCACCATTAAATAAGCACCTTACGTTGCCTTCCTTCTCTTCTTACTCCTATACATATTTTTTTAATATACAGGGTGATTATAATTAAACTTCCCGGTTTGAAAATGGTCTCAAATAAAAAGCACTTGCCAGAATGATTTGAAATTTTGCATGAACACTCGTGGAGCAATGGAATTTTGTTTGGCGTAGAAAAAAACAGTCGTTCAAAAAGTCGCCGGTAGGAGAGTAATTGGTGCTATACTACACTGCAAAGAATGCAATACAAAAATAAAAATCTGATGTGGGCAACACATGACTTTCCTTATAAAATGTAATGAATTTACTACCTTTACAGTAAAAAAAATAGGTTTTTCTTATAGTAGATACTAATATTATTTCCAAGATATTGAATTTTCTTCAATGAGTCGGCATTTTCATTGATTTAGCGTCATTTTTATCCATTTGGCGAGATTTTCGTCAATTTGGCAACATTTCAAAAGGTCGCCAAGTTGGCGACATTCCGCCATATTCGTCGCCAAAATCTCGCCAAGCGTTATGGACGAAGAAATAAGTTATTCTTACAGCAGATGAATGACTATTGGCGTTCAAATACAAAAGTATTACTCAAAGTATATTTTATCATGGAACGAGCTAGATACACGAGAATGATGTCACCCAATTTATCGCATGGTATTGCATAAGAAAAGTGAGCATGTTTCTCAATAGGAAATATTTTTTTTTTATTTTATATGACTTTTTGATATTTTTTTTAAATGTACAATATCTTGAGAATGGTTCATGTTAGCGTTCTAAAACTTATGTCAATCGTTTTCTAATGAAAAATTACATAAGAAATGTCTATTTGCGTAACTTTATTAGCGGTTTTGATTTTTTGACGATTTTTTCAAAATTTCATTCGAAAATTTAAGGGGGTTCTGAACATTCGATTGCGTATAAAAACAATAGGCTTCCAGCGTTTATGGATTGTGATTTTTGTACCAAATTTTGTTCGAATCGGTCCATTCGTTCGTCAGTTATCGCCTCCACAGACTCATTGACACACACACTCACACACACATACTTTCACACACACACACACACACATACTTTCACACACACACACTCACACACAGACATCACTTCAAAAATGTTTGATTCGTGATCAGGGATGCTTGAAACGTGCTCTCCCGTCGAAAACTCGAATTCGAATTTTCGACCCCGTCACAATACTTTCCTTATACATTATGCATATAAGAAAAGTAATAAATGTTGACTTACTCATTGGCTAATGACGTAATAAATGTTCAATATGCTGTCCTTTGAATACTGAATTAAAATTCGATCTTTCATCATCATAATCACGCAAGTAATGAAGCAAATTTCAGCCATTGAAACAATGTAAAATTCTAAGCAAACGTAAGTCGTATATTTTTTCCCAAAAATTGGATTTAACTTGTTTTGCATAATTGCTCTTCAAATGCTGTTGCAAATTTGCATAAGACAGTGATGTTGAAATAAACGTTTGCTATAAAAAAGGAAGAGCGGAACTTGTCTATCATAATTTAATGAAAAATCTCTATTGTTCTGTCACAAGATCGCGCTCTTCTTGTCAAATTGTTTTATGAGAATAACAGCTCTTGTTTAGTAGCTCTTTGAAAGTTCAGAACGTTGAAAAAGTTAAAATCTGGTCCTCTGTGTGGCAAAATCTTGCACAAAATGATTTTAAAATTTGAAGAGACTAGCTCTTTAGATATCAAACCTGGCAGGGGACGGAAACCAGTCGATGGAGAGATAGTGGAAGACGTAGCTACAGCGTTAGAAGAAGAGCGTAACCCTAATGCATATACACGAGTGCACTTGGAATTGTCCGATCATTAGAAGTACCCTCCAGTACGGTGCTAAAAATTTTGAAGCACATTTTGAAATGTTATCCTTACAAACTGACCCACGTTCAACAGTTGCTACCTGCGGACAATGTTGCACGCGAAATGTTCGCACTTCAATTTCTGTCTCGGATACAAGTGGACGTTGAATAGCCCTGGAACGTTTTGTGGACTGACGAAGCACACTTCCATCTCCATGGAACTGTTAATACGCAAAATTGCAGAATCTGGGCAACTAAAATCCAAAGGAACTACGCCAGGTGCCTCGTCATTCCCCCAAAGTCACTGTGTGGTGCGGATTTACAGCAGCGTTTATTATTGGGTCTTTCTTTTTGAGGAAGTTGGTCCTCATTGCCCCGTCACCTGTTCTGTCGATGGCCATCGATATGAACGCCTTTTGAAAAGTCACGTTATACCCACACTGCAAGAGCGTCAGTGTATCGATAACACTATTTTCATGCAGGTTGAGGCTCCACCACATATCGCAAAACCAGTGAAGCGGCTACTTCGCAGTCATTTTGGAGATGGCAGAATCATCAGCCGCCATTTTCCTGTAAGATGGCCCTACACGTTCCCCTAACCTCAATCCATGTGATTTTTAGCGCATCTGAAGAATGTGGTGTTTAATGGACACATTACCAATTTAGGAACTTAAAGCTAGCACCATGCATCACATTCACAACATCTCTACAGAAACATTCAAATCTGTTGTTGAACACGCTATTTTGCGCTTTCAGCTTGTTTCAGAATGCTACGGACAGCATACTGAACATTTATTACGTCATTAGCCAATGAGTAAGTCAACGTTTATTGCTTTTGTATTGCATTCTAGTGTAGTAAAGCGCCAATTATTATCCTAGCGGCGACTTTTTGAAGTACTGTTTTTTCTTCACTAAAGAAAATTCCATTGCTCCACGAGTGTTCACGCAAAATTTCAAATCATTCTGACCAGTGCTTTTTATTTGGACCATTTTCAAACCGGGAACTTTAATTATAATCACCCTGTATATATATATATATATATATATATATATATATATATATATATATATATATATATTATTAATAAGAGGAATCACTCTATATTGACGTTTGAAGTGCACGGAGACACAAAGTCCTTGGTGATTATATTCGAAATTTCCATAATACTAACCCCTTGAAACTACCTCTTTCAAATACAAATGACACGTGTTTTCATAGAAATATTGGCTTTTTGCACGACAAAAGAACCTAATTTTTTGAATAGCATCAAGGTACAATTTTCATTTACCTTTGATACTATACAAATCATTCGTCCTCTCCTTCCCTTTTGATTAACTGTTTTATCAAAGTTATTATGCTGGAATACTGCAACCACAATTTTGCAGTTGATTCATATTTTTTGAGTTTGGAAGTTTTTTCTTGATTTTTTCTGCAAAAATAATGTGGAATATCCCAGTGCTATCGACGTCGTCGAGTACTTTTCCTATAGCAACGTGATTCACTTCACGGAAATCAATCGATTATAGAATAATATTTGCCAAAACAAGGTGTGACAAAGTACGAACTCTAACTGCATGAGTGTATGCGTGTCCTGTCAACATATTATCCACATAGTTTTCAGCATAGATAACGCCCAAAATATCTTTCAGTTCACTTACAGCCATTATGTAATTTATACATTCCATAAAAGACATCCACAACTGAAATCCTCATAACATCCTCATAAATGCTAAAGTCCTTATAATCGTAATTTCAGATGATATTTCGAGCTTAAATTATCTTTCTGCAACTGGCAAAACATGCTTCATACAGAACTTGTAGAGAATTTCACCTTCTATAATTTTTGTAAAAATAATTTTTACCCAGAGCTTATTAGAATGGATTTATTTCCAAAAAAATGTATTTTGGGCGCCATTTTTCCAATATGGTGGAGCAAACGACAGCCCACCAAGGTCGCAAATTTAGTATGCTATTCATTAAATGTGTGGGTCACCTTTGCAGGATGGCCGAAAGCCGTACAACAAAAAAGATTTTTTCTGCCAGACCATTCGGCACCCGTAAAAGAGGAAGACCGAAACTCAGATGGCTTGACTGTATGGAAAAGGACTTTAAAATTTTAAAAGTTTTGAACTGGAGGTCTTTGGCCAGGGATAGTGGAGCCTGGAGTTCTATACTGCGGAAGGCAAGGGCCCATCCTGGGCTGTCAGGCCACTGAAGAAGAAGAAGAATTCAGGATATAGAACCGTGCTATAATATCAATTTTTAAAACATATATTTTTCTAGATAAATCCAGACTCTGTGCTGAATTAACCTATGTAGAGAGCTTCGTTGTGTAAGGCTAAGATAGCTGATGGTATCTTTGCTGCTATCTTTGCTGTTTTCCCTTTGAACTCGTATAGGCGCTAAGTATACAGGAATGGGACAACCCAGTGGTTAGCTAGCAGATATTGCACTCGAACAACCCGAATTTGATTCTTGGCCTACCAAAATTGTCTCTTTGCATAAGTCCTTCCGAGAGGTTATTGTTAGGGGAAAGAGGGTATGTAACCTGTGGATGCCTCCCCCACTGGATTCCGCTCTAAATTGGGTAACTCTTTCCCGCTGTTCAAACAGATACCTTATGCCTTCGTCCAAACAGATACCTTACGCCAAACATATACCTTACGCAGACTGTCTAGATCGAAGAAGAAGATCCTTAGTACACGGAACAGGGACATTCTTTGAGTTTTTATTTTGTATGGTGATTAAGATTAGTTTCCCAGGTTCCTACTGCGTATGCAAAGGTTTTGGATGTCAAGAAGCTTATAAATATCTGAATTCACTTCGTACATTAACTCGCTGATAAGTATATAGTATTACTTTCCCTGCAATACATGGTAATGTATAGGGAAAGTATTGCAATCATGCCGAAAATCACAACTCGAGTTTTCGACGGATCTACACGTTTCGAGACCTCTAGAATACGAAAAAACTATTTTTAGCGTGACGTCTGTGTGTGTGTCTGTGTGTCTGTCTGTGCAGATTTTGTATTCACTCTAACTAAAAAACTAATCGACCGATTTTCATAAAATTTGGTAGGTAAGTCACTTGCGGGCGAATCTGGTGCTGATTAGTTTTGGGTACGATTGGGGATAAAAGAACCCGCCTTTTTTTTGCGAAATGGCCCGCAAAAGATTGTATCCACTCTAATTAAAAATTTATTGGCCGAATTTCACAGAATTTGGTAGATAAGTCGCTTGTGGGTCACCCTGGTGCTGATTATATTTTGGTACGATTCGGAAAAAAATAACCTGCCTTGTTTTGCAAAATGGCCCGCAAAAATCTTAAACATTTAAAATAAGAAACTACGTACGCTCAAATATATCCATTAAAAGCTTGTTTTATACGTAATTTTTAGCGAAGAAAAGAATAAGACCAACCTCATTACACTAGGACTAGCCGTTCTTTAGATATTTTAGTTTTTTCGTATTTCTCTTCGCCACCTTTGAAAATAAGTGCAGTTACCAAATGAGAACGAAAATTAAATTGAAAGTGATTTAAATTTAATCAAAATAAAGAAAACGTGGATATAAGTCTGCAGGGAAAGTCATGTGCTGCCCACATCAGATTTTTTATTTATAACGTGCTAATATATAAGCCCGTCACAGACAAGAAAACCAATTCTATTATTGAAAGAAAGTTTTGATTTAATTTTTAAGTTCCAGTTTGTTTGACGATATATGGCGCTTAATAGGGTCGAAAACGATCATCTTATTCAGAAATTTACTCAGTTAGATTCTGTTCCGTTAACAATATTAGAAATATATAAAGTTTTAGTCTTTTAGATCGCCGAGCAGGTTCTGAAAAATGAAGAAAGATTTTACGACCCTTATCCAACCCAGGGGAGAAATCAAAAATCCGGTTCTGTTAGGTTCTATTCCGCGATCGACACTATAAGAGTACAACAATTCAGTCTCCTATTAGATCACCGAAGAAATGTTTCAGTCACTTATTAGATCACCGAAGAACTCCTGGATGATATAGAATGTCTTTGTTTTAGTCGCCATCTATTTCCCGTCCTCGCGGAGAAATAAAAATCTGATGTGGGCAGCACATGACTTTCCCTGCAGACATATATTCACGTTCCCTTTATTTCAATTACATTTAATTCACTTTTAATTCAATTTTCGTTTTCATTTGATAACTGGACTTATTTTCAAAGGTGGCGTAGAGAAAATATGAAAAAACTAAAATATCTCGGGAACGGCTAGTCCTAGTGTAATGGGGTTGGTCTTATTATTTTCTTCGTTAAAAAGTACGTATTAAACAAGCATTTAATAGATATATTTGAGCATACGTAGTTTTTTTATTTTAGATTTTGGCGATTTTTGCAGGCCATTTTGCAAAAAAGGGCAGGTTATTTTTTCCAAATCATACCAAAATCTAATCAGCACCAGGGTGTCCCACAAGTGATTTACCTACCAAATTTTGCGAAATTAAGCGCATTATTTTTTCAGCTAGAGTAGATACAAGCTTTTGGGGGCCATTTCGCAAAAAAAGGCAGGTTCTTTTATCCCGAATTGTACCCAAAACTAATCAAAACCAGATACGCCCACAAGTGAATTACCTACCAAGTTTAATGACATTCGGTCAATTAGTTTTTTAGTTAGAGTGAATACAAAATCTGCACAGACAGACACACAGACACACGCACAGACGTTACGCTAAAAATAGTTTTCTCGTATTCTAGAGGTCTCGAAACGTGTAGATCCGTCGAAAACTCGAGTTGCTATTTTCGGTATGATTCCAATACTCTCCCTATACATTACAATGTATTGCAGGGAAAGTAAAAAATCAAAAAAACCAGCTGCGTTAGTTTCTGATTTTCAGTGAATACAGTAAGTGTACAAAGATTCAACCGTCAGATCACCGGAGACGAGAACTTTTGAAGGTTGTGAGAATTATTTTTCATAAATATGCAATTTTGTTCATCCCCAGGCAAATAAAAATCCCGCTCCGATATATCTTTTTTCCCACGGTCGATACAATAAATGTGAAAAGATTCAGCTTTATATGCAAAGCTTCTGAAGAGTGTAGAAATATTTTTCGAAAGCCTCTCATTTTATCTTACACTGGAGGTTGTCAGAAATCCGGCTCCGTTAGATTCTGTTATGTGGTCAAATGTGCAAAAGTTCATCTTCTAGGTAACTGAAAAGTTCCTGGGAGATCTAGAAATACTTTTAGAATGCTCTTTGGTCCACCCCCGGGGAGAAATTAAAAAAATCTGATGCGGACAGCACATGACTTTCCCTGCAGACTTATATCCACGTTCTCTTTATTTTAATTAAATTTATTTCACTTTTAATTCAATTTTCGTTCTCATTCGGTAACCGAAATTATTTTCAAAGGTGGTGTAGAGAAAATTCGAAAAAATAAAATATCTCAAGAACGGCTAGTCCTAGTGTAATGGGTTTGGCCTTATTATTTTCTTCGTTAAAAATTACGTATTAAACGCGCATTTAATGGATATATTTGAGTATACCTAGTTCTTTAGTTTAGAATTTGACGATTTTTGCAGGCCATTTTGCAAAACAAGGCAGGTTATTTTTTTTTCGAATCGTACTAAAATCTAATCAGCACCAAGGTGATCCATAAGTGACTCATGTACCGAATTTTGTGAAATTCGGTCCATTAGTTTTTCAGTTAGAGTGGATACAAACTTTTGGGGGCCATTTCGCAAAAAAGGCGGGTTCTTTTATCCCTTATCGTACCCAAAACTAATCAGCACCAGACTCGCTCACAGGTGACTTACCTACCAAATTTTGTGAAATTCGGTACATTAGTTTTTTAGTTAGAGTGGATGCAAAATTTGCACATACAGTCAGACACACAGACACACACACAGACGTCACGCTAAAAATAGTTTTTTCGTATTCTAGAGGTCTCGAAACGTGTAGATCCGTCGAAAACTCGGGTTGCGATTTTCGGCATGATTCCAATACTTTCCCTATACATTACCATGTATTGCAGGGAAAGTAAAAATCTGATGTGGGCAGCACATGACTTTCCCTGCAGACTTATATTTACGTTCTCTTTATTTTAATTAAATGTATTTCACTTTTATTCAATTTTCGTTCTCATTCGGTAATCGGGCTTATTTTCAAAGGTGGTGTAGGGAAAGTACAAAAAACTAAAATATCTCGAGAACGGCTAGACCTAGTGTAATGGGGTTGGTCTTATTCTTTTCTTCGTTAAAAATTACGCATTAAACAAGCATTTAATGGATATATTTGAGCATACGTAGCTTTTTAGTTTAGATTTTGACAATTTTTGCGGGCCATTCTGCAAAAAAAGGCAGGTTATTTTTTTCTGAATCGTCCCAAAATCTAATCAGCACCAGGGTGTCCTATACGTGACTCATCTACCGAATTTTGTGAAATTCGGTCCATTTGTTTTTCAGGTAGAGTGGATACAAGCTTTTGCGGGTCATTTCGCAAAAAAAGGCGGGTTCTTTTATTTCGAATCGTACCCAAAACTAATCAGCACCAGCCCCGCCCACAAGTGACTTACCCACAAAATTTTGTGAAAATCGGTCAATTAGTTTTTTAGTTAGAGCGGATACAAAATCTGCACAGACAGACACACAGACACACAGACACACAGACAGACACACAGACAGACACACACACAGACGTCACGCTAAAAATGGTTTTTTCGTATTCTAGAGGTCTCGAAACGTGTAGATCCGTCGAAAACTCGAGTTGCGATTTCCGACATGATTCCAATACTTTCCCTATACATTACCATGTATTGCAGGGAAAGTAAAAATCTGATGTGGGCAGCACATGACTTTCCTTGCAGACTTATATTCACGTTCTATTTATTTAAATTAAATTTAATTCATATTTAATTCAATTATCGTTCTCATTTGAAAACTGGACTTATTTTCAAAAATGATGTAGGAAAAATACGAAAAACTAAAATATCTCGAGAACGGCTAGCCCTAGTGTAATGGGGTTGGTCTTATTCTTTTCTTCGCTAAAAATTACGTATTAAACAAGCATTTAATGGCTATATTTGAGCATACGTAAATCTTAAGTTTGGATTTTGATGATTTTTGCGGGCCATTTTACAAAAAAAGGCAGGTTATTTTTTTTCGAATTATACCAAAATCTAATCAGCACCATGGTGGCCTACAAGCGACATATCTACCAAATTTTGTGAAATTTGGTCCATTAGTTTTCCAGCTAGAGTGGATACAAGCTTTAGCGGGCCATTTCGCAAAAAAAGGCGGGTTCTTTTATTCCGACTCGCACCCAAAACTAATCAGAACTAGCCTCGCCCACAAGTGACTTACTTACAAAATTTAGTGAATTTCGGTCCATTAGTTTTTTAGTTAGAGTGAATACAAAATCTGCACAGACAGACACAGACACACAGACACACAGACAGACACACAGACGTCACGCTAAAAATGGTTTTTTCGTATTCTAGAGGTCTCGAAACGTGTAGATCCGTCGAAAACTCGAGTTGCGATTTTCGGCACGATTCCAATACTTTCCCTATACATTACCATGTATTGCAGGGAAAGTAAAAATCTGATGTGAGCAGCACATGACTTTCCTTGCAGACGTATATTAACGTTCTCTTTATTTTAATTAAATTTATTTCACTTTTAATTCAATTTTCGTTCTCATTCGATAACCGGATTTATTTTCAAAGGTGGCGTAGGGTAACGAAAAACTAAAATATCTCGAGAACGGCTAGTCCTAGTGTAATGGGATTGGTCTTATTCTTTTCGTCGTTAAAAATTACGTATTAAATCAGCATTTAATGGATATATTTGAGTATACCCAGTTTTTTATTTTAGATTTTGGCAATTTTTGCGGGCTATTTTGCAAAAAAAGGCAGGTTATTTTGTTCTGAATCGTACCAAAATCTAATCAGCACCAGGGTGACCTATACGTGACTCATCTACCGAATTTTGTGAAATTCGATCCATTAGTTTTTCAGCTACAGTGGATACAAACTTTTGCGGGCCATTTCGCAAAAATAGGCGGGTTCTTTTATTCCGAATCGTACCCAAAACTAATCAGCACCAGCCCCGCCCACAAGTGACTTACCTACAAAATTTTGTGAAATTCGGTCCATTAGTTTTTTAGTTAGAGTGGATACAAAATCTGCACAGACAGACAGACACACAGACACACAGACAGACAGACACACAGACACACAGACACACACACAGACGTCACGCTAAAAATGGTTTTTTCGTATTCTAGAGGTCTCGAAAAGTGTAGATCCGTCGAAAACTCGAGTTGCGATTTTCGGCATGATTCCAATACTTTCCCTATACATTACCATGTATTGCAGGGAAAGTAAAAATCTGATGTGAGCAGCACATGACTTTCCCTGCAGACTTATATTAGCGTTCTCTTTATTTTAATTAAATTTATTTCACTTTTAATTCAATTTCATTCTCATTCGATAACCGGACTTATTTTCAAAGGTGGCGTAGGGAAAGTACGAAAAACTAAAATATCTCGAGAACGGCTAGTCTTAGTGTAATGGGGTTGGTCTTATTCTTTTCGTCGTTAAAAATTACGTATTAAATCAGCATTTAATGGATATATTTGAGTATACCCAGTTTTTTATTTTAGATTTTGGCAATTTTTGCGGGCCATTTTGCAAAAAAAAAGCCGGTTATTTTTTTCTGAATCGTACCAAAATCTAATCAGCACCAGGGTGACCTATACCTGACTTATCTGCCGAATTTTGTGAAATTCGGTCCATTAGTTTTTCAGCTACAGTGGATACAAGCTTTTGCGGGTCATTTCACAAAAAAGGCGGGTTCTTTTATTCCGAATCGTACCCAAAACTAATCCGCACCAGCCCCGCCCACAAGTGACTTACCTACAAAATTTTGTGAAATTCGGTCCATTAGTTTTTTAGTTACAGTGGATACAGAATCTGCACAGACAGACACACAGACAGACAGACACACAGACACACAGACACACAGACACACAGACAGACAGACACACACACAGACGTCACGCTAAAAATGGTTTTTTCGTATTCTAGAGGTCTCGAAACGTGTAGATCCGTCGAAAACTCGAGTTGTGATTTTCGGTATGATTCCAATACTTTCCCTATACATTACCATGTATTGCAGGGAAAGTAAAAAAGCGGTTCTGTTCGTTTCTGTCCCTTTGTTGATACAGTAAGTCCGCAAAGATTCGGCCTTTCGGATAGCCGGGGAGTGTGGTGGTGATGGTGGGAGAGGGAGAGGGGATTTTAAGGACTTGGGAATTTATTTTTGAAAACTTTTCACTCATTTTCTTTGACCCTCTGGTGATACGAAATTCTGACTCAGTTATAGGTTCTGTCCCATAATTTATACAAAAAATGTGCAAGGATTCAACCTTATAATTTACCGGGAGAGCTTTTGGAGAGTGTAGAATCATGTTCCGAAAACCTACAATCTTCCCATCTCCTGGGGGTGAGAGAGGTTATCAAAACTCCCGGCTCTGTTAGGTGTAATCCCTTCATTGATACTGTAAGTATGGAAATATCCAAACTTCCAGTGCACCGGCAATCCGCTGGAGGGGCTAGAAAGACAAACACGTGTCCACAAGTATTATATAGATCAGATGCAATCGAACGGGTGCTCTTCGACAGCTTTCTATTACCTATGCATTTCACCTTTCACCAAATCTTAACATAAATTTCAATTTCTAATTTCTGCCCTTTCAATGAAAAATCCTTTCTTGAAAGATGAATAGAATATATGAACGCAATTCGAACTTTCTCTTCGCCTTTCAATTTTAGAATAAGAATTGGAAACGAATTTGACATTAGAATATGGGAATTTTGATTCCGATAGTCACATGTTACGAAAAGGGGCATACGGTATTGCTCTAAAAGGCTTGGGGAAGTAATAAAGCATTTCTAAAGACTAAATGAAATCGATTCATATATTACTGGGCTTAAAACGAGATGATGATTGAAGATGAATATTTTATTTAGTATGATTTTAATTCAGTTTATTACTGGTAGATATTTAGGGCTTAGCTCATGAGTTAAAATATGTGTGAAGCCAAGTAGTATTCAAGTTGATATTGCTCTTTAAAAAATTCTATTAGGATTGTGAAACCGAGAAAAATAATGTTCTTTTAGAGTAATGTGCCATGGTGTGAAAGTAACGGGAAAAAGGTTCAGACGCATCGGCACCAGATTTGGCATTATACTTGAACAATGTTTATGACAAATGAATTCACTAATTTACGATGAAATCAACAAACATTAAAGACAGGTCAAAATGAGTCTGGAGGATCGGAATCCACGTTCAGGCCTGAATCGAACAACCTACGTCAAAAAAGGTGAATCCAATCAAGATCGTCCCTAAACCAACATGGAGGCAATGCAAGTCTAATCAAGTTCCCACGAAACAAGGTGAAAATTAAGTTTTCATTAAAGAGTAAAAGTCCTGTCGGCCCAAACAGTTACCTTACAACTTCTGGTAGGTCGGTCGTTCTGGGTCAAAGAATACGAAAAAGAAGAAAACCAAACTAAGCAGTTGAGGTGTGTGGACTAGTGGAAGAATTAAACTTATGAACAGATTCGAGGTGGGAAGACTTAAAGAATTATTAGACATGTAAATATATTCGAGATGAAATGCGTAGTTGAACGAGCTCGCTCACTAGTTTTAAGTGTCGCAATCACCAACCAGAAACTGTGCTCTCTAATGCATTTAACATGCACACAGGATATGTTCCTTCTGTATATGAAAACACTGGTTGAACCAACAACTATTAACGTTTTGCTAATTAACTATAATTGTCTCCATATACCTCCTCCTAGGTCCCTTTCATATGAAATTTAATCGAGTTGTTCGCAAACAACGTTATTTGTAACTGCTATTTTATATCCTTTTATGCTACTAAATAAAATATTGGAATTTAGAAAGCTTAATAGTGTAGTTAATGACCAAGGATTTACTTTTACTTTTCAAATGAAGTCGACATAAGACAGTAAACAATTCCTGTAATATTATATCTCAAGATAATAAATGATATATATATATATATATATATATATATATATATATATATATATATATATATATATGCTGCTGTGCGCAAATACACTAAAGACTTATTACAATAATTGTTTTTAGAAATCTTTCTACTTTTACAATATATATATATATATATATATATATATATATATATTATGTAATATATATATATATATATATTATGTAATATATATATATATATATATTATATAATATATATATATATATATATAATATATACAATATATTATATATATATATATATATATATGTATGTGTGTGTGTATATACAGGGTAAATATAAAAAAATAACGATATATGAGCCCCTAGTGATTATACCGTTCAAGGAAACAGAAAATTATTTTGGATGCAGGTATTTTAAGATATGCGCTCAAGAATTATGAAATAAAACAACAGTCCTACTTTCACAGTTAGGGTTACAGTAACAGAATTTCGAAATTTTCAAATGGCAACGCCTACGTTTTTTTTTATTGGCATGTGATCTTCACAGTGAAAAACCATACATGGCGCTGAAACGGTACCTGCAGCATGCAGAGACTAAGAAAAAAGTGAAAACAACTGTGGCATTCACCAGAACACGGATTTCTGTTCCATTGACGTCACATTCCACGGCGGGTGTTCGGCTCAATACCCAGCCTGCTGAATCTCCTTCGAAACTAGAAGAAGATACCAAGGTATGCAGATTTTTAGGTTCGGTGTAAGACACTGTCATGCCTGACGTCATCGCCGTAGCAGGAAGAAAAGGCATTGTGATTTGAGTGCCGCTTGCTTTCTTGCACTTTGACTGGATCAACATGACGCTTACAGTGAAACAACGTGATGAAATGGTAAAACTCTATTACCTGAATGGGCAAAATGCCGCAGAGGCATCGCGTGTCTACCGCACAAACAATCAGCTACGCCTAGACCTGTGTTCTGTACAAGCTGTACGGGAATTGATACGAAAATTTGAAGAAACTGGTTGCCCATGTGATCGATCTCGGCCTGGAAGACCTTCCGTTCCTGTCGAGGTTGTTGCAGAAGTGCATGATACGGTAAGCGAAGGTCGTATTGCAAGTGCACGCGGTGTTTCAAGCGTGCTGGATCTGCCAAATTCTACGGTCCGCAGGATTCTGAGCTCTGTTCTCCACATTTTTTCATATCAGTTCCAGCAAGTCCAGATGTTGCAAGCGGGTGATAAACAACTACGCTTAGATTTTGCTAATGAATTCCTCATCCGTTATGACGATGATAACAGATAGCCTTTACGCATAATGTGGACGGACGAGGCATATGTCTCCTTAACTGGTAATGTGAATTCGAAGAACTGCGTGCATTGGACAGACCAAAATCCCCATGATGTGGTCTCACTTCCCTTACACCAAACAAAAACGACTGTGCAGCCTAACAAGCACTTTCATCCTAGACCCTTACTTTTATGAAGAGGTAGCTGGCGCAGGGCTATGCACGTGTACGTTAACGGGGTTTCGCTATGAAGCAATGTTGACCAATTACGTCATTCCAGAATTGCAACAGCAAAATGCCCTATCTGACTTCGGGTGGATGCAAGAAGACGCTCCCCCACTTGTGGGATCTTCTATGAAAAGCTTATTGAAACAACAGTTTGGTTACAGAATTATCTCCCGCCATTTCATGTTTCCTTGGCCACCCAGGTCCTCCGATCTCACTTCAATGGATTTCTGGCTGCGGGGATAAATGAAATCCAAAGTGCATGCAGGCATTCCGCAAACTCTATTTGATTTGAAAGATGCCATCGCACGTGACTTCAACAGATTCCTCTTGCCATGGTACGTGCTTCAATGCTATCCACCATCTGTCGCATGCAAAGTGTCATCGCGTGTGAAGGCGTGCACGTGGAGAATTTGTGAAACACAATAAAATGGTTTTGCTTTTTTGTCACTGGTCTGTCCTTATTGATTGTTTTCACCTTTTTCTTATTCTCTGCCTAGCGCCGGCGTATATCGTGCTGCAGGTACCGTTTCAACGGCATTTATGGTTTTTCACTGTGAAGATCACATTGCAATAAAAAATAGTAGGTGTTGTCATTTGAAAATTTCGAAATTGTGTCACTGTAACCCTAACTATGAGAGCAGGACTGCTGTTTTTTCACATCCTTCTTGAGCGCATACCTTAAAAGACCCCTTAACATACCTGCATCCAAAATTTAATTTCATTATTATATTGGCCAGAGTCGACGTAATACCAGATGCATGATTGATATTTCTTGTTTTATTTGACGAAGTTAGCACATATGGCTTTCAAAACAAGTTGGCTCCTTCATATTTGAATTTAATTTTTTTCCGCTTGTTTTATTAAGTTTGCTGTCGTTTCCAATATTTTTTACTTAGTTTTCAAGTTTGTATTTTTTAGAGTTGGTTTGAACATCTGTTTCTATCGTTCTTGTTTTAGTAAATTTTTTCACTATTCAGGTGTTTCATTCGCTCTGTTATCCGATATGTTGCTGCCTTATTTTCTAATATTTTTTGTTCCCTAAGTGTTTTTTTTCCCGTTCGTAGTATCGTGCCTATCGTTTCATGTTTCATTGTTTTTATTTCCTTTGCATTTTTTCCCTCGACGATGGCAATATCTTTTCTCCTTCCTTCAACCAAGCATGTTATTCTACCTCAGTTGTCGATCTGGCTGAGAAAATGAGGTCGCGCTTCTTGTCGATCCTGAAGAAATAGACTGTTTTATGTCTCTGAAACCAGTAGGCCAATATATTTGTGTATGTATGCTGTATTTACATTTTAATCGTGTTATTATTGCAGAAGATTTTTGAGAATATATTTGATAGATTTTTTTTTATCAAATTATCATTTATATTAAATACCGTACAAGAGAATGTTTTACAAATTCTTAAGCATTTGCTTGAGAGAAATATTTTGTGCTTTTTGTAGATGTTTTTCACTAACTTTCTGGACTTTTCTTGAATTTAATTTGCATTCTAATTAATTAAAAATTTCAGCAAATCATCGACAAATTCTAAATCAAATGAAAATTTTCCTAAAACTTAATCTACGATTCATTATTATATTACATTTTATTAAAAAAACATTTTTTTTGTTCAGTTTTCTTTCACAAAAGTTCCCAGAGAAAAAAGATCTATCTTTGCTGAATATTAATTTACGTTCTGAAGTATATTTAATTAGAAAATACCAAATATCCTTATAGTCTTTCTACGCAAACATGTTAATTTCATATGCTTCGGTGACTTTCAAGTATTTTCACGAAAAAACGTATATTTTTCATCTGGAGAGATGAATTATTTTTTTAAGTGACTTTCATAGGTAAAAGGCTTTTTGTTTGCGGCAATTAAATTTACCATCTGTGTTTTTATTAAAAAAATTTTTTGAAGCATCTATTTCTCAAGATCTGCATCTATTTTTCAGGATTGGCTATAGATACAACTTAGAAGAGGACTGTTATGGATTAAACATTAAATTTTGAATGAGATAATGGTTCACTAAGGATTTATACCTCCAGTTCTGGAGATATCATGTATAATTCAAATATTTACACTTTTCTTGAAACATCTATTTCTTGGGATCTGCTATAGATAGAGCTTAGATAATGACTGATATAAATTCAGAACACTAAATCTTTTTCGATTAATGGTTAAAACATTTTCTTTTTTCTTGAAACATCAATTTTTCAAGATTGGGTATAAATAGAGCTTAGATGATAATTGATAGGGATTCAGCATTAAAGTCTGAAGTAGAGAGAGTATCTCACCAAGAGTTTACTCATCCTGTTCTTTCTCCACATTCGAATCAACAATTTTTCTTGAAACATCTACTTTTTCGAATTGACTATAGGTAGAGCTTGGATAATGACTGATATAGAGTCAGCATTAAATTTCGGAGGGTGTAGAATGCCGTACTAACGATTTCTACTTCTGATCCTCTAAATGTAACTTTATGGTTAAAAATTTACATTTTTCTTGTAATGTTTATTTTGAGAACCCACTACAGAAGGAGCTTAGATATCAACTGATATGGCCACAGAATCAAAATTTGGAGAAGACAGTGGGTTCACAAAGCATTTCCTTTCCCGGTTTTCCCCATTCCGGTTCAGAAAAATTTTCCTTGAAACATCTATTTTTCAAGATTGACTATAGGTAGAACTTAGATGATGACTAATATGGATTCAGCATCAAGTTTCTTTGTAATGGATTCACTAAGAGTTTCATTTCCGGTACATATTTTTCTTTGAAACATCTTTATTTCATCAAACTTGGTTGCAGTTAGAATTTAGTTGATGATTGCCATGGATTCAACATTAAAATCTATTGGAAGTAGACGTCTCACTAAGTATTTCCACATCCTGTTCTAGAGATACCAGTTCCTATTCAAAAATTTATATTTTCTTTGCAACATTTTATTTAAAATTTTATATTTTCTTTGCAACATTTTATTTAAAATTTTATATTTTCTTTGCATATTTATCAGGATTGACTATAGACAGAGATTAGCTAATGATTGATATTCCGTCTGTCTGTATGCCTGTGATGAATATTTTGAGTACACAATAGCTGTCTAAAGTTTCACAAAGTTTCACAAAGGATTTTCGTG
The DNA here is from genome assembly GCA_951213105.1 of Amaurobius ferox. Lineage (NCBI taxonomy): Eukaryota > Metazoa > Arthropoda > Arachnida > Araneae > Amaurobiidae > Amaurobius > Amaurobius ferox. The sequence continues at coordinate 64,756,830 of OX578151.1, forward strand.
AAACTTTATATACGGCTTTGAAATCCTAAAATCTAGAACTAGATAGGATTTTTTTAAATTCGAGCGAAAACTTTTGAACATGGCTTCATAAAACAAGATGTGACATAATCATGCATAAAATGGGTTTTTGTATAGATCAATAATCACGACACTCAATAGCTGCAATCACTGTTGTGAAAAATAGTCACAATGCAATATTTGTGTTCGTGACGTCAATTTACCCTCGGGGGAGGGGGGGGGCAAATTACTTCCACCAGGAGATACATTGTGAAAAATGGTAATTATTAAAATATTTAAGCAATTTAACATGCCAGGTAACACGCTATAATAGTAAACATTTGAACCAGTGATACCGATTTTTCAAAAATGTCGATGCAAATTTTTGAATACAAGAAAGATCAATCATGCACAAAGCATTGATTATGAAACACTTTCCAACTTCAATGCAATTTTCTTTAAACATCTCTAAAATGCGAAACATTCCTCGGTAATATTTTTAAAATAATCACAATACTACATTAATTTGTGATATTTGAAAACTTAAAACTTCGTCGGAAAAAATGAGCGTCACTCAAACATTGATATATAAATTGCCTGGTTTAAACATCTCTAAAATGCGATGCATTCCCAGGTAATATTTTTAAAATTATCATAATACTACAATAATTTATTACGTTTGAAAACTTCATCGAAAACAAATGAACTGATTAGTCGTCATATTCATTGATTTAGCGTCATTTTTATCCATTTGGCGAGATTTTCATTAATTTGGCGACATTTCAAAAGGGCGCCAAGTTGGCGACATTCCGCCAAATTCGTCGCCAAAATCTCGCCAAGCGTTATGGAAGGAGAAATAAGTTAATCTTACAGCAGATAAATGACTATTGGCGTTCAAATACAAAAGTATTACTCGAAGTATCTTATTTCATGAATGGAACGAGCTAAATCCACGAGAATGATGTCACCCAATTTATCGCATGGTATTACATAAGAAAAGTGAACATGTATCTCAATAGGAAATATTTTTTTTCATTTTATATGACTTTTTAATAATTTTTTTGAAAAATGTGAAATATCTCGAGAACGGTTCACGATAGTGTTCTAAAATTTATGTCAATCGTTTTCTAATGGAAAATGACATAAGAAATGTCTTTTTGCGTAACTTTATCTAGTGGTTTTGATTTTTTGACGATTTTTTCAAAATTTTATTTGAAAATTTAGGGGGGTTCTGAACATTCGATTACGCATAAAAACAATAGGCTTCCAGTGGTTACGGATTATGATTTTTGTACCAAATTTAGTTCGAATCGGTCCATTCGTTCGTCAGTTATCGTCTCCAGAGGCTCACTGACACACACACATACTTTCACACACACACAGACATCACTTCAAAAATGTTTGATTCGTGATCAGGGATGCTTGAAACGTGCTCTCCCGTCGAAAACTCGATTTCGAATTTTCGACCCCGTCACAATACTTTCCTTACACATTATGTATATAAGGAAAGTAATATGTCTTATTTTTTCCTGACAAATGGAAATATCACTGAAATTAATTGGGCGGGTTTAACACCTTGAATACACTTTATATATTTTTAAAAAATGCAAAACGGACTACACTACTGGTAAAGTCCACTTTTCATTTGTTTAGTAAACTTCTGAAACGTTATTTACTTAGTATTTTTTTTAAATTCAAATCATACTAATATTTCATGGGTTTGGTTAATATCCTCACACTACACAACATTATTGAAAAAATAGACAGTGAAATACTATTGAAGTTAGCTTTCATTTTCTTTACATATGCTTGCAAAATCAATATTTTTCTTTAATTTTTTCTGAAAATGCAAATCGTACTGAAATTTGATGGGCATGGTTAATACACTAAAATCATACTTTGTTTTTCGATTTTTCTAAAATTCGAATACATTTAAAAGAAAGGAACTTTTAATGCTGAAAATCGCCATTTCTTTAAATCAAATCAACTAATTATTTGCGATATATCTTTGACTTTATTCGATATCAGGTGTTTTGATCGAACTGCAAACAATTTGTCTTCATGAAAAAAACAAATGTTTGCAATCTAATTGAATTTAATTTCTTGGTTTTCTAACTTTGCGCTTGTAGAACATTTCATGCGAATTATTTTAATTTGTCATTAGATTATCCTTATATTCGGTTGCTTTCAACAGTTAGAAAATTTATCAAATACTCACTTGGACAGTGACGACCCGACTTGACTTATCGTTAGCAAAAAATAATAATAATAATAGTAATAATAATTTCGAACATTTTCCGGACTATTATGAATGAATGACATCTTGCTTTGAATTAAAGAACATTCCTGCATTAATGGTTCCCAGTAGTTAGTGCATCGAAGATGCTACCTTGCTATAATAATTTTGAATTTTAGACACACTAACACTTGTTTGGAGAAATGGTCATAAAACAAAGTTATATCGGTTAAGTGACAGGAAATGTCTAATAGTTATAAAAATATGGTCTACAAACAGGGGAATTTTAATATTACTTTCCTTATATACTGTATAAGGAAAGTATTGTGATGGGGTCGAAAATTCGAATTCGAGTTTTCGACGAGAGATCACGTTTCATGCATCTGTGATCACGAATCAAACGTTTTTGAGGTGATGTCTGTGTGTATGTGTGTGTGTCAATGAGCCTGTGGAGACGATATCTCACGAGCAAATAGAGCGATTCGAATGACATTTGGTACAAAAATCACAGTCCGTGAATACTGGAAGCCTATTGTTTGTAAACGTAATCGAATGTTCAAAACCCACCTAAATTTCCGAGTGAAATTTTGAAAAAATCGTCAAAAAATCAAAACTTTTAATAAAGTTACGCAAATAGACATTTCTTATGTAAGTTTTCCTTAGAAAACGATTGACATAAACTTTAAAACGCTAACATGAACCGTTCTCGAGATATTGCACATTTTTCAAAAAAATTATCAAAAAGGCATATAAAAGAAGATTCGGGATAAAAGAACCTGCATTTTTACTTTCCTTATATACATAATGTATAAGGAAAGTATTGTGACGGGGTCGAAAATTCGAATTCGAGTTTTCGACGGGAGAGCACGTTTCAAGCATCTCTGATCACGAATTGAACATTTTTGAAGTGATGTCTGTGTGTGCGTGTGTGTGAGAGAGACTGTGGAGACGATAACTGATGAACGAATGGACCGATTCGAACGAAATTTGGTACAAAAAATCACAATCCATAAACACTGGAAGCCTATTGTTTTTATACGCAATCGAATGTTCAAAACCCCCCTAAATTTTCGAGTAAAATTTTGAAAAAATCGTCAAAAAGTCAAAACATCTAATAAAGTTATACAAATAAACGTTTCTTATGTAATTTTTCATTAGAAAACGATTGACATAAATTTTAGAACGCTAACATGAACCTTTCTTGAGACACTGCAGATTTTTCAAAAAAATTATCAAAAAACCATATAAAATAATAAATGAATATTTCCTATTGAGAAACATGTTCACTTTTAATATGAAATATCATGCGATAAATTGGGTGACATCATTCTCGTGGATCTAGCTCGTTCCTTTCATGAAAAAAGATACTTTGAGCAATACTTTTGTATTTGAACGCCAATAGTCATTTATCTGCTGTAAGACTAACTTATTTCTTCGTCCATAACGCTTGGCGAGATTTTGGCGACAACATTGGCAGATTATCGCTAACTTGGCGACTTTTTTAAATGTTGCCAATTTAAAGAAAATCTCGCTAAATGGATAAAAATGACACCAAATCAATGAAAATGACGACTCATTGACGAAAATTCAATATCTTGAAAAGAATATAAATATCTACTATAAGAAAAACCTATTATTTTATTGTAAAAGTGGTAAATTCGTTGCATTATATAAGGAAAGTCATGTGTTGCCCACATCAGATTTTTTTGTAAACAAAATCATAAATATACAAAACTCTATAGTACCTCGCATATCTGAAATTAAACTTTGTTTTGTTTCATTTTATCAAAACGACAGAATATTTATTGTAATTAATATGTGATTAGATTATTCACGAGATGTACTTTATTACAAAATTTGTTGAGTATTTTATATAGATAGATTGTGAATAATTGAGGATTGAACTAAATGAATAATGATTACTAGATATATTAATGACCTAGTAAATAAAAAATATAAAAAAATAATTAGCTGCTCTGTATAACAAGTTAAAAGCAATATAGAGATATAGAGTTTAAGATAATTGGCAGATAATTTTGTTCTTATACCTATGGCATATGCTTCCTTTAGGTATAATCATTGGGATTGCTTGGTATGAGCATATAGGAAATACTGACGTATGCGATTTAACTTATCTAATTTTATAAAAAAAGACAATTGGAGGAATATTGAAGAATCGAAGCATCATTTGATTTTAATATTTGGAAGTTAATAAAGGACGCACCTTAGGTCGTATTAAGCAACTAAATTTTTGTCCGGGGTAATAACCCGGCAAGAAAGATTATAGCTATTGCGCTAGCCGTACTCCACAATATATTACCCCTCAAAATGACGATTATATATATATATATATATATATATATATATATATATATATATATATATATATACATATATATATATATGTATCTGTGACCACCTCGTACGTGTGACGTCAAGAGCGCGTAGCCAATGAAAGAATACGCGTACCGTGAGCTGGCTTGGTGTGTTAATGACTTGGAGTGTAAGATGTGGTGTAGGTATTCTGAAAGCATATATCTCGTTGCTGTCTCTGCTAAAAAGAGCGATTTATCAGATTTTGAAAAAGTTATGATTATCAGGTTTCATCCCAAGGGTGGCAGTGTTTCTGAAACCCCTCAGTTTGTGAACCATGGAGTTAGAAAAGAGGAGATAAAACTCCTATGGATGAACCGCTTGAAAATGCCATAATGCTTTGAGAATTACATCTAGGTGTCGCTAGTGTTTGTAAAGTAGTTTCTATTGTTAGTTGACTCTATAGAAAGGCGTAGTATTTAGTATATGTATTTTTAATAATTTTTAAATTAAGGATTCCTTAATTGTGAATATAATTAACCAGTATTTTTTCATAGTTGTAGGATAGAGTACAGAATATGTGGAGATAAAAATGAATTGGAAAGTAAAATAATTTTGAATACGTAGGAATATTCTTTATTGTTTCAGTTATTCTTTGCGTTGTACTAATAATTAATTTTTACAAAATTGACACGTTAAATAAATATTTTAGGTCTTTCACCATAGAAATGCATACAATACAGGACTACTTATCTTATCCCAGCGCCACCTGAATGTTTGTCTCAAACGATATTGGCATTTTCTTAATATGAAGATTCAACTCCTTACTTTTACCTCTATGTTGTGAACTGTTCGCGTCCTGCTGTGGTTGAAGTTATCGTCCATGGAGAAATGACACCACTGCGAATGAGCGAAGCGGAAACTGCGGAACACCACGTGCAATGGCTGTGAGAGGAGAACGTCGGTTTCGGTGGACCAATCGCTGCGCTACAGTGGAGCATCTCACTGTTCGAATAAACCATAAAGCTACAGGACGTGTGACTCAAACGACTGTCTAGCTTAGTCTCCGAAGCAGACGGATAGTTACTGCACCCATGCTAACGAAGATAGATCGGTAGAAAAGGAATTGGATCTCCGCTGTTCGGCTGTTTTGCTGCGATTGAAGTTATCGTGAATGGAGAAATGGCAACACTGCTAATAAGCGACGCCACAGTTTTGTTTGAGCATCATTTTCTGCCAATGCACCTTCGCTAGCATAGAGTTCCACTGTAGCGCGGAATCTCTGCTCATTTTCAGGGCGATATCGGAATTGGACCTCCACTGAATGATAAAAGATTGCCTTCTCCGATGAGTCACGTTTTCTTCTACATCGAACGGATGGACGTTTTCGTATAAGACGCGAAAGATTGGCGAACAAACACTCATCAACCATCGTTGGAAGAAGACAAGGCGGTTGGAACAGCATTATTGTCTAGGGAATGTTTTCGTGGCATTCTCTGGGTCCACTCATGCCTGTGGAAATCACTATAAGAGCAGAATCTAATATGAATTCTTCCTTGCAGACCACGTACACCCATACATGCTGACTGTCTTCCCTGTGGCGGACGAGATCTACCAGCATAACAACACGACGTGTCACACAGCGGGAAATGTCCGAGAATGGTTGGAAGAGCACTATGAAGACTTCAAAATACTTCCCTCGCCGAAGTGGACTCTACAAAAGAAAAATGGGCTTGACGAGTATGAGAGACAAACTATGAATACGTTAAAATATTTGAATGAAATTAGATGCGATTATAACAATCTCTTACTACGTAATATATTATGAAGTATTGCTTTCATGAAAATTTTCGAATTTGGGAGATTTTGATGCTAATATATGTTTTAGATCCTTCCGAACATGTTTTAAATATTTTCGGAGTGTCTGTCTGTATACATGTCTGTGTTGGATTTCTTTTGTATACAATAGCTGAAACAAATAATCGTGGCTTTTCACGAAACTTTATATTTGGTTTCATAATCGAAAAATTTAAACTAGATAGATTTTTTTTTTAATTCAAGCGAAAGCTATTTTTACATAGCAGTATAGAGCAAAATTTGGCATAGTCATAAGTACATAAAATGGGTCATTCATGGCTTAATAATCACGAATCTTAAAAGTCTCAAATGTCGTAAGAAATAGCCGCCATACAATATTTACAATATTTGTTTTCTTGTGGCGTCATTGGGCTCTCGGGGGGAGGGGGCAAGTTAAACCCCCGGGAGGTACACTGTCAAGTATGGTATCAATCGTAAGATTTACAAAAAATGTGTCCTTGAGACATCTATTTTTCAGGATCTGCTATAAATAAAGATCAGGTAGTGACTGATATTAATTTTGAATCATATTTGGGAGAAGGTAGCGGATTTCATTAAGGATTTCTACTAGAGATTCTTTTTCATTTCCGGCTCATAGTTTTTTTATTTTACTTGAAACATCAATGTATCAAAATTGGCTACAGATAGAGTTTAAATGATGACCGATATTAATTCAGCAATACATTTTTAGATAATATTGAGGGTTCTCTAAGGATTTCTAGTCGCGAATTTTTTCATTTCCTGTTCAAGAGAAAATTCCTTGAAACATCTAACTCTCATAATTAGCTATAGATATTGCTTAGATCACTGCTTTTCAACCTTGTATAAATCAATGGCCTTGAATCAATTCCTTGAAACCCCTAATTCTCATAATCGGCTATTGATATAGCTTAGATCACTGGTCTTCAACCTTGTATAAATCAATAGCCTTTAATCAATTCCTTGAAATATCTAATTCTCATAATTGGCTACAGATATAGCTTAGATCACTGGTCTTTAATCTTGTATAAATCATTTGTGACAGTTAAAATATCTCGGGGCTTAAAAATACGCACGCATATACACACATGTACGCAAGCACACGCAAGCACATACGCATACATGTACGCACGCAGAATCACCGCAGTCAAACTTCAATATTACATAAATGTCTTGGGTTATAATCCCCCCAAACGCTTTCCTTATGAAATTTTCAAGCCAGTTTTAAGATCTTCAAATAATAACAAATTAAACTATTAATATGCGACATCTGACAAAAACAAAACGCTTCTTTTAATGCAGTGTGAAGAAGCCTAAATAAGCTTACTGTAGCTGCCATCAAGCTGATCCTGTCAAAGTCAGTTTTTGCCCGTGGATTTAGAAAAATCGACGAGCACTTTAGTATGGCTACGCTCAGACCCGAAGTTTTTATATAATCTTTTAAAGTGGTATGTTTATCTACCATAAATAATATTATGGCATGCCTTAGAAAATTAAAATTTTTGTTAAATCTGCGAATATTCATTGTCTTGGGTAGTTAATCCAGCTAGTGGACTGTTCTAAATAATGGCGGCTCACCTTGCATGAAATTAAAATGTCTGCACAAGTTATTCCCAAAAATTACCAGCCCGCCCCCCCCCACATGGGGTGTCCCAAAATTCACTTAAGATTTGAATTTTGCGCCATTTGCGCGATAAAGTGTAGGCAACGAAAAAAAGACAGATGACACTCTAGAGTTACTAAAAATGGAGTGCCACAAGAAAGAACAACGCGCTTTCATTGTTGAGCAATATTTTAAAAATAATCTATCGCGACAAGATAATCCAGTTTTTTGTGCCTAAATTGCAAGATATGGATGGGTACGACATGTGGTTCAGCAAGACGGTGCCACATGCCATACAGCTCGAGAAACAATTCAATTACTGCATGAGTCATTTCCTGGTTGTGTAATTTCCCGTTTTGGTGATCAGAAATGGCCGCCCAGATCATGCGATTTAACGCCGTTGGACTTTTTTGTTTGGAGTTTTTGAAGTCTAATGTTTATGCCAAGAAGCCCACGACCACCCACGCCTTGAAGGAGGAAATTGAGCGCTGTAGCAACGAAACTCAGCCACATTTATGCAAAACGGTCATGGAAATTTCAACAAAAGAGTGGGTATGTGCCAGCAAAGCCCTAGAGGCCATTTACCCGATATGCTATTCCAAACATAACCCTATACTGTATATTTTATGAATCAATAAAAAATTTACAATTTGTAATTATAAACCTGTGTTTTCTATCAAAATTACTTCCTGCGTGAATTTTGCGACACCCTTTACAAGGGCGAAATTCATTGCACTTAATTCCAAATTCTAAGTTTCCCTATAAAAACATCTGCACTATAATAATGTCAAGTTCCAAAGTGTTGATTGGTGAATAGTAGGAGAAGAGAGGGTGCTCATACTCAAGTCCCATTTCATTTGCAAAATACATTTAAAACAATAATGCTTTCTGAAAATGCAAATTTAATTTTTTAAATGCTGAATTAAACCCTTAATGAGTTCTTCTGTTCATTGTCAAGATACACAAAGAATAAAATTATACTTTAATTCAAATCTTCTGGTGAGGCAAAGCTAAATCGCTGAAGCTCAATTATCATTTCCTCACAAATAAAAAAGAATAATTATATAAACAACTTGATCTATCTCTGGGTAACGCTTGGCGAAAATTTGGCGACGAATGTAATGATATATCGCCAACTTGACGGATATTTTAAATGTTGCGAAATTGACGAAAATGTCGCCAAATCGATAAAAATAAAGTCAAATCAATGAAATTAATTGCGTTTTGAACGGGAATAATATTGTAATGATGATTCGATACCGTTAATCTGTCAAGTCCAGCCATAGCACTTGGCAACAAATTTGTCGACTTTTTAATATATCGCTAAATTGAACAATATATCACAAGAATTAACGAAAATGTCACCAAATCGATGAACATTCAATCTCTTAGAAAGAATATAATCTACTATAAGAAAAACAAATCTCTCTGTTCGACATTCCGTGACGTTTGTTAAAAAATTAGGCGGGATGTCGCAAATGTCGCCAAATGGAAGGTAATATTTTGCAAATGTTGAATTGCGTCATATGGCGGGCATACCTTCTATTTAACAATAAAAACACCTTGATTTATCTGTCTGTTTATCTATCTATCTCTGGGTAACACTGCTACAAAATGTTGCCAAATGTGTTTCAATCACAGATAAATATTTAAATTTTTATGATATAACCATGGAGCTTTACGTAGTGTATGACAACATATACTGAAAGTGACGCCATGATGTGGACGACATGTTTCTTACATGCTGCAGTGACTACACTTCTTTCACGGCGAAATTATGATGTAACCATGGCCCATTGCGTAGCGTATGACGTCAGATACTGAAAGTGAGGCCATGATATGGACAGCCTGTGCCCAGCATAATGCAATTACAATACTTCTTTTTCAGCGAAATTATTATGTAACAGTAAATCTTTACGTAGTGTACGACTTCAGATACTGAAGTTAGACCTTAGCGTTATTTTATTTCTTATCATTTTATATATTTTTATTTGAAATGCCACGCGACCCAGAGTGTCGCGCTCATTTCGTTAATACGTTTAACCAAGGCTTAACTATATCCCGCGTTCCGTGCTCGCTTACCAACGGAACGAAGAATACAGTTAAGCGTTGGTTTAACATTCAAAATAGTTCATGTTTCAATAGTTCATGTTCAAAATTAGGAAATATTATTCTTGTGTGTTTTTACTATATTACTTTTAGAGCAGAATGCCCGCGTGTCTGACTGGTATATATATATTTATTTAAATTATTTCAAATGCAAATCTTACAGAAATGTGGGATGTATGGTTTATATTTTGAAACAGTACTTGATGTCTTTGAAAGACAAAAAAAAAAAAAATCTCACATCTTACGGATGAATGAGTCGGACGGTCTGGGTCTTCTACATCTTACGGATGAAGTTTGTTTTCCACTTTCAAGAATAAAAAAATCTGTCTTATTTTTCCCCTGAGAAATGGTAATATTATTGAAATTTAGTGTGCGTGTTTTACATACTGAAATCACGTTTAATATATATTTAAAAAAATCTGATGTGGGCAACACATGACTTTCCTTATATAATGTAATGAATTTGCTACTTTTACAATAAAAAAATAGGTTTTTCTTATAGTAGATACTAATATTCTTTCCAAGATATTGAATTTTCGTCGATTAGTCGTCATTTTCATTGATTTAGTGTCATTTTTATCCATTTGGCGAGATTTTCGTTAATTTGGCAACATTTCAAAAAGTCGCCAAATTGGCGACATTCCGCCAAATTCGTTGCCAAAATCTCGCCAATCGTTATGGACGAAGAAATAAGTTGTTCTTACAGCAGATAAATGACTATTGGCGTTCAAATAAAAAAGTATTACTCAAAGTATCTTTTTTCATGAATGGAACGAGCTAGATCCACGAGAATGATGTCACCCAATTTATCGCATGGTATTACATATGAAAAGTGAACATGTTTCTCTATAGGAAATATTTTTTTTTTTCATTTTATATGACTTTTTAATAATTTTTTTGAAAAATGTGCAATATCTCAAGAACGGTTCATGTTAGCGTTCTAAAATTTATGTCAATCGTTTTCTAATGAAAAATTATATAAGGAATGTCTATTTGCGAAACTTTATCAGCGGTTTTGACTTTTTGACGATTTTTCAAAATTTAATTCGAAAATTCAGGGGGGTTCTGAACATTCGATTACGTATAAAACCAATAGGCTTCCAGTGTTTACGGATTGTGAATTTTGTACCAAATTTGGTTTGAATCGGTCCATTCGTTTGTCAGTTATCGTTTCCACAGACTCACTGACACACACACACACACACACATACTGTCACACACACACACATACACACACACAGACATCACTTCAAAAATGTTTGATTCGTGATCAGGGATGCTTGAAACGTGCTCTCCCGTCGAAAACTCGATTTCGAATTTTCGACCCCGTCACAATACTTTCCTTATACATTCTGTATATAAGGAAAGTAAAATGGGAAGCGAACTAACTGCACTACTGGTAAAGTTCACTTTTCATTAATTTAAAAACTTTCTGAAACATTAATATATGTATTTAATTTTTTCTTAAATTTCAAATCGTGCTAATATTTCCTGGTCGTGGTTAGTGTCCTCAAACCACACATCATTTATTTTGAAAGAATAGACAGCGCAATCCTACCGAAGTTCATTTTCCATTTTCTTGACAAAGGTTTAAAAAATCAATACCTTTATTTTATTTTTTCGGAAAATGCAAATCGTACCAAAATTTGTTGTGCGTAGTTAATATACTAAAACCATACTTTAGATAAAAATACTACCTTAGTAAACAGCATAAATACATCAAATTATGCAGATATATATCAACTAGTTTCAAAAGAGACGCTAGGTTAGCGGATATTGCACCCGGACGATCCAAGTTCGATTCCAGCCTCAGCCAAAACTGTCACCTTTTTCATGCGGAATACGATCACGTTAAACATGTGGGTCCATAAGTCCAACAGAGAGGTTGGTGTTAGGGGAAGGAAAGTACGGTCCCTGTGGATGCCACTGAGTTCCGGTCTAAATTGTGTGGCACGTCCCGGCCGTCCCAACACCAGCCTATATCTTACACCTTCGAGTAGGTCGGACTGTCTGGGTCGAAGAAGTACAAGCTTCAAAGTTAAAAAGAGCCTTTCTCTTCAAGATAAATTAGACAGAGCACCAGTACCAACGAGAGCAAATAGTCGTCGGTCAAAATTTTATATCTTGGGAGCCCGAAAAGTAATTGCTAATAAATTGTTATAAATTATAATATGTTACTATGTATTTAAATTATTGTTGTAACGGAGCAAAAATGATACGGGAATAAATTTTGCTACCATTTCGGGGATCTTCATTTTGACACACGTTTAAAATTTTTTTACGTTGGTCTACAAAAGATTGCGAGGAATGTTTTATTTTTCAGATTTACCCACACTGATAATTTCTCACAACGCTAACACAGATTGCCATACTTTTAATTCGTACAGAGGAACTAAATGGGATTTTTATAACAGCAATATGAATACATTTAGAGTTTGCATATTTTAAATCACGCACAACATCGAATATATCTGATGGTACGAAATAAAACAAAATAGTTTTAGTCGGCAGAAAAAATCGTCTGGTGTCCATATCAAGTTTTGTTCCTTTTCCTTTCATCCTACATTATAAAGAACCATACATAATTGGCGTATACTTGCATCTTTTAAAATTTCCCTTTTCACTTATCGTGACATAAATAAAGTAAACAAGTATCAGATACACTGCACTGAAACATACAAAATGGAAGGAGAAAATTCTTATCGAAAAGCTTTTGCAAAAACGCTTTTAACTTAAAAGGAAAATGAAGGTTGGGAATATTGGTGACAAAAAGTAGTTTCTTTAAGTTTTGAATATTCGTGGAAAGAGTACTCGTGGAATTAAAATTGACAAGTTCCTGCAATTTTTCTTTCCGGTAATACTCAATACATTAAATGGTCAAATTATAATAACTTCAAAACCATGGAGTTATAGAGAAGAAGATAAAACTCTGTATAAAATACAGAGTTTTATCTCCTTCTCTCTAACTCCATGGTCTTGAGATTATTATAATTTAACCATCTATATATATAAAAAAGAAAACTGTGTATGCATGTATGTATGCATATATGTATGTATGTATGTATGATCCAACATCACGAGAGAAAAGCTGAACCGAATTTGATGAAATTTGGTGGGTAGACTTAAAATAGCCTCACTTAAAATTTAGTCTATGCTTCAAGTTTCTACAGCCAGGCGTTCTCGAGATATTAGTGAAAAACGAAACTTTCGTTTGTCTCATCATCACGGGAGAACAGCTGCACCGAATTTAATGAAATTTTATGGGTAGCTTTGAAATATCCCTCCATAAATTTACTTCAAGTTTCGAGTTTCTAAGACCAGGAGTTGTCGAGATATCAATAGGAAACGAAACTTTTTCCTAGGAGTTATACTCTCTAACTCCATGATTCCCAACGAAAAACGTTGAATATCGTTGGTTTAAAACGCCAAAGTCAATTAAATCTCTGGGTTTTGTGGGAGTTTATTGAACGTATGTCACTTTTGAAAATCACAGGTTTGAAATATGAGTTTAAATGGAAACTCTAACACCATGGTTTAATTTTCACAGGCTTACCCAACAACGAAAAGTATCAAGAAACCAAAATGGTTATTTGATTATCAGCATTATATGAGGATTAATGGTTATTTAATTATCAGTATTTTATGAGGATTAATGGTTATTTAATTATCAGCACTTTATATCATGACAAGCCCTTTGACTCTGCAGTGGAAACCGATGATGCCGTTAATTACCCTCTCGAATTTCTGAACTACCTTGAACCACCGGTAATGCCTTCTCATATCATAAGTTAAAGAAAGGATCACCAATAATGCTTCTGCGGAATCTGGACCCACCAAAACTATAAACTATGCAATGGAACACGGTTCTGTGTTAAAAGTATTTTAACAAATGTCATAGAAGCCATGGTATTAACGGGAAAGGCAAAAGGAGAGGACATATTCATACCTAGCATACCGATGATACCAACCGACCTGTCATTTAGCTTCAAACGAGTCCAGTTCCCAGTTAGACTAGCATTTGGCATGGCCATCAACAAAGCTCAAGGACAAAACCTTAAGTTTTCAGGCGTGAATTTAGAAAGTTCTTGCTTCTCTCATAGCCAATTTTATGTGGCATTCTCAGGAGTAGGTATTTTGTTGTATAATTTGTATATTTAAACACGGGGAGAAAAATCAAAAAATGTGGTTTGCAAGCAAGCATTGCGGTAAAACTTAACAAATTAGGATAATGCCATTTAATTTGTTAACATTTTCATTATTGCCTAGCGTTTCAGAGTAATTTTAGTTTTCTTTTGAAACTGTACACATTTTCCTTTCAAACTGTACAAATTTCAAACTGTGCATATTAACTGTACATAAATTGTGGACACCCAATAATCACATTCCGAGACGCTGCCCGAAGGGCGTGCCGGAAACAGCTATGACTTATATAATGCGATGAATATTTTTTCTTACATAATGCAATGATTTTACTTCTTTCACAGTGAAAATACAATGTATAAGATTCACGGCCTTATATGTTCCGGTGTAATTTTTATCAGAGTTTTTCATCGTAAATCCCGAGCAACGCCGAGTAATCGCTGCTAGTTTAATATATTATATATTGAAAATGCCATAACCACGGAGTTAGAAAGAAGGAGATAAAACGCCTATGGATGACACGCTTGAAAATGCCATAATGCTTTGAGAATTATATCAATGAGTCATTAGTGCAAGTAAAGTAGCTACTTTTGGTAGCTGACATAGCAGACAGGCGTAGTAATTAGTATATGTATTTTTGATTATTTTTAAATGAAAAGTTCCTTTAAATTATACTGGTCATTATAACCAATATAATTGTAACCAGTCATTATAACCCGTATTTTTAACACTTTACAACAAAGTTGAAAACTGTCTGTCTGTCTGTCTGTCTGTCTGTCTGTCCGTTAGCACGATAACTGCCGTAAAAATGACTTTATCAAAATGAAATTTTAGTATGTTGTTCAGACGCTCTGTAGGACCTATGGGAATATAAATGAATAATATCACACAATTAGTTTTGGATTGAACCCGGGTTGAAAAACTGAAATACATTGAGCCCTATGGGACCTAATTTTTCTAACATTTTTTAAGCGGATTTAAAATTCACAAATTGCTTCGAAAATTTTAGGTAATAGTCAAATTGTTCCATAAAATATATAAAAAAAAATTCAGCTAAATATATTCAGTAGTTTTTTAAATAAAAATTAAAATAATAATTACACATCTTATATGAAACGATCACGTGACCATGATATGAAACGATCACATGACCCACTTCAAAATGAGATATGGCATCCATCTTGTTTCAAATTCGTGATTTTTTAAAGTTCTTTTTAATTCATATTGAGTGTTGTATCCATCCTAAAACTACTTTATTTCTGCTTAAATTCTGTGCATCTACATACTAAAACAACACAATGACAATATATTTGAGTTTAAATTCTCATTCAAATTTGATTATTTCTACAATTAAGCCTATTTTTCACCTATGTAAAATGTAAACAGCAAAATATGTAGAATGAGTTGTATTAGAATTACTGTATTTCTTTAACACAAAATAATTCAGTCCATGGAGTCTGCATGGCTGATATGAATGAAATATTAATTGATTTTATAAACAGAAGGACGATATTTTTCGATGAAGTTTTAAGCATAAAGTTTATGAATTGTAGCTCCATGGTCTTAATTTTTAAATAAAATAAATTATTATAGTATTGTGATGAATGAAATGGAGAAAGTTATGAATGAAATCCTGCTTTTATAGAGAGATCCAGGCGTGTTATTTTTTCTATGACGTCATTTGAATTAATTTCAGTTGTTTTCGATGAAGTTTTCAAATATAATAAATTATCGTAGTATTATGATAGATTTAAAAATATTACCGTGGAATGTATTGCATTTTAGAGATATTTAAACCACGCAATTTATATTTCAATGCCGTCTTTTGAATGAAGTTCATTTTTTTCAATGAAGGTTTAAGTTTTCAAATATAATAAATCAATGTAGTATCGTGATAAGTTTTAAAATATTACCGAGGAATGTATTGCATTTTCGACTTTTTTAAATAAAATTGCATTGAAGTTGGAAAGTGTTTCATAATCAATGCTTTAAGCATGATTGATGTTTCTTGTTTCATTGTTGTATAGGATACAATACAGAATACATGGAGATAAAAATAAATTGAAAGATAAAATACATTCTGAATACGTAGGAACATTATTTTTTGCTTCAGTTCTACTTTGCATTGAGTTCATAATTTACGTTTACAAAATGAACATATTAAATAAATATTTTAGACTTTTCGCCATAGAAATGCATGCGATGGAGGACTACATATCTTATCCCAGCGCCATCTGAATTATTGTCTCAAACGATATTGTCGTTTTCTTAATATGAAGATGATACTCCTTACTTTTACCTGCATGGCCATAACGCTTTGAGAATTATATCTAGGTGTCCCCAGTGTTTGTAAAGCGCATTTTGGTTCCATTTTACACAATACAGTATTGAGTATATGTATTTTTGACTATTTTTAAACTGATATACCCTAATTATCAGTACAATTGATCAGTATTTTTTCACGGTTGCAGGACAGAATTCAGAATGTTGGGAGATAAAAAATGAAATAAAATGCAAATTAATTTTGAATACGTAGGAATGTTCCTTGTTATTTCAGCTCTAATTTGCATTGCGCTACTAATTTATTTCTATAAAATTGCCAGTTTAAATTAATACTTTAAGCCTTCCACCATAGAAAAAATCTGATGTGGGCGGCACATGACTTTCCCTGCAGACTTATATCCACGTTCTATTTATTTCAATTAAATGTAATTCACTTTTAATTCAATGTTCGTTCTCATTTGATAACTGGACTTATTTTCAAAGGTGGGGTGGAAAAATACAAAAAAAACTAATATATCTCGAGAACGGCTAGTCCTAGTGTAATGGGGTTGGTCTTATTCTTTTCTTCGTTAAAAATTACGCATTAAACCAGCATTTAATGGATATATTTGAGCATACGTAGCTTTTTAGTTTAGATTATGGCAATTTTTTCGGGCCATTCTACAAAAAAAGGCAGGTTATTTTTTTCTGAATCGTACCAAAATCTAATCAGCACCAGGGTGACCTATACGTGACTCATCTACCGAATTTTGTGAAATTCGGTCCATTAGTTTTTCAGCTAGAGTGGATACAAGCTTTTGCGGGCCATTTCGCAAAAAAGGGTGGGTTCTTTTATTCCGATTCGTACCCAAAACTAATCAGCACCAGCCCCGCCCACAAGTGACTTACCTACAAAATTTTGTGACATTCGGTCCATTAGTTTTTTAGTTAGAGTGGATAAAAAATCTGCACAGACAGACAGACACACAGACAGACAGACACACAGACAGACAGACACACAGACAGACACACAGACACACACACAGACGTCACGCTAAAAATGGTTTTTTCGTATTCTAGAGGTCTTGAAACGTGTAGATCCGTCGAAAACTCGAGTTGCGATTTTCGACATGATTCCAATACTTTCCCTATACATTACCATGTATTGCAGGGAAAGTAATAAATACAAAGCAGGGCGCTTATCTTATCGCAGCGCCACATGAATTAGTGTCTCAAATGATATTGGCAGTTTCCCAGTATGGAGTTTTAACTCCTTACCTTTACTTCCATGCTCAAGAATTTTTTGGCAAATAACTGTACCGCAGGTATTATTAATGTTTTACCGCTGAATCAGTACACAAATGGAAAACTGGAACTGATTAGAATTTAATTAAAATTCGTTCCCTGGTGCTGATTAGATTTTGGTACGATTCGGGAAAAAAATAACCTGCCTTTTTTAGCGATATGACCCGCAAAAATCGTCAAAATCTAAAATAAAAACTACGTATGCTTAAATATATCCATTAAATGTATTGTTTTATACATAATGTTTAACGAAGAAAATAATAAGACCAATCCCATTACACTACGACTAACCGTTCTCGAGATATTTTAGTATTTTCGTAAATACGACAGCACATAAGGTCCAACCTAATACTACATAAATACCCCTACGCCACCTTTGAGAATAAGTCCAGTTACCAAATGAGAACTAAAATTGAATTAAAAGTGAATTAAATTTAATTAAAATAAAGAGAAAGTGTATATAAGTCTGCAGGGAAAGTCATGTGCTGCCCACATCAGATTTTTTTTTATTGCATCTTCGTTTCGTTTGGCAAGTTAATCCAAATAGTTCTTCAGATCCATAAAATTCCAAAAACTACAATATCGCGAGAACGGTTTATATTACAGTCATAGGGGCATATTTATTCACTTAGTTATCAAATTTTTCATGTAGAACAAGTACTTAATCAATATATTTCATCAATTTTAGTCATTTATTTCAGAGTTTCACTATCTTGCGCATGTAGTATTTTATTGGATATCGAATATATTAGATTTGCGATCAGCTTATTTTTTATCCAATCCTATCAAAATATAACCATCATCACAGTATCCTACGAGCGACTGACTTATCTACCAAATCTTGTGTGATTTGATCAATTAGTTTGTCAGTTAGAGTGGAAACATACAATTTCTGCTGGCCATTTCGCAAAAATTATCGGGTTCTTTTTCCGAATCGCACCCAAAACTAATCAGCACCAGGGTCGCACACAAGTGACTTACCTACCAAATTTTATGAAATTCAGTCCATTAGTTTTTGAGTTAAATTGGATACATACATTGCACAGACAGATACACAGACACACAGACAGACAGACACACATACAGACAGATTCACACAGAGACAGACACACACACAGACGTCAAGCTAAAAATAGTTTTTTCGTATTCTAGAGGTCTCGAAACGTGTAGATCCATCGAAAACTGGAGTTGCGATTTTCGACATGATTCCAATACTTTCCCTATATATTACCATGTATTGCAGGGAAGGTAATAATTAGTTCTATCTATCTGTCTGGAAAGTTTGGTCTCAAATTCGGCTATCCTCAGGGTTGAGCTATCCTAGTCGGCCATCCTAGTTTCTGAGTTAGATTGGATACACAATCTGCATAGACAGACAGACACACAGACAGACACACAGACATACACACAGACGTCACGCTAAAAATAGTTTTTTCGTATTCTAGAGGTCTCGAAACGTGTAGATCCGTCGAAAGCTCGAATTTTGATTTTCGGCATGATTCCAATACTTTCCCTATACAGTACCATGTATTTCAGGGAAAGTAAAAATGAAATCAGCCATGCCTGAGATGAACACCCCTTGATTCGCTTGGTTTACTATAACGAAATTAAAGTCAAATATGCTTTTGCTATTCTCCAACGAAACACATAAATATCCAAAATATATTTTCATCTGAGAGCTTTTAAAAACATTGGTAACGTAACAGCAAAACTGAGAAATAGACAAAAATTAATAATTTATTATTATCTTTTTATTTTTTGGCACAAAACCGTCTCTGAATTAAAATCTTGTTTACTCAATTCTAAAGATCAATACAATAATGAAAATTCAATAAAAATAATTGTGTTTTAAATGGCTGTGCGCGCAAAGCAAATTTCATTATTTTAAAAGAGTTATATAGGGAAAGACAGTCAAACACAGAGAAATTAATGCACTTAAAAAATTAAATTACATCACTTTTTGATAAATTTCATTTTGCTTGACAATTTAAGGCGCTGAACCTCTTAAACATTCGCCTTAATCCAAAATTGAATCAATTAGGTTCTGCCCCGTGTTCAATACCATAAGTGTGCAAATTTTCACCCTTCTAGGTCACGTCCTTCCCGGTCGTCCAAATTGTTACTCAAGTCCTCTGGATGAGTCGGACGGCCTGGGGTTTCCACCCTTCTAGGTCACGGAGGGGGGTTCTGGAAAGTCCATTAGACTCTTCCTTCATTTTGTACATCAGCGGGGGTGAAATCGAAAATCCGGCTCCGATATGTTCTACCCTATATGTTGTATTTTATATGCTATTGCATTTTCTGAACTTCCAGAAGCCCTCAAGTAACCAAGAAGGCTGTAGCTTTACGCACTTTCAGTGTGTATTGACTATTGGACAGAACTTAACGGAGACGAATTTTATATTTACACTTCGGGGGGCCGAAAATATTTTATCAAGTTTTTTCAGATGAACTAAAACGCAGACGACCTAAAAAAACCTGATAAACAAAAAGGCAAACTTTTTGCATAATTATAGTATCGATCATGGGGCAGAACTTAGCGTAGACGGATTTTCTCTTCCACTCCCTAGATTATGGTTTTTTAAACGTTTTTTCAGACATTTAAGCAACTCTCCGATGTCTTAGAAGGCTGAATCTTTACATGCTTATTGTATCAACCACTGGACAGAACCTAACAGACTCTGTATTCAATTGTTCTTCCGTAGTGGTCAAAACGAGAGGGAAAAGTGGTAAAGTCTCTTAAAACTCTGCCTAAGCCCTCACGGGGGATTTGGTAATAAAAGGCTGAACTCGACCACGGTCTAAAACCTAAATGGGCCAGATTTCATTTGAGACAACTATTTTTGACTCTAAGCAACATAGATTATGAAAAATAATTGAAACTTATTAAAAATGCAGTTTAATTTTAATGCGGTTGTAATGTTAGTTTTCCTATCCTTAATAGGTTTAAATACTATGTGCGAGCATATACATATATTGTAAGAATATGTTGTTTGGAAAGTTATACATGGTGATGGTGTTGTTGTTGTAACTTATCCCCCGTGATGAGGAGTGTCTAGCACCACGTCCACTTGACCCCTGGTCCCATGGCGAAGGGGAGAATATGCAGACTCACTTTTATTGAGGCTCCCCAAGGGCAGAAGGCTGACTTTGCCTCGACTACACAATATTCATGCGCGCTGGCGGTATTCCAACCCCCAACCAGGCAATCCAACGGACACGCATGCCCCTGACCGCTCGACCACAGGATCGGATGGTGATGGTAGATACATAAAGTGAATAATCCCTTGTATACAACATATATACACCATGTATACACCATGTATACAAGGGAATTGTTATCTGGTGGGAATTTGTTCACATGTAGGTGACGGAATTGGTTCTCATGTATACATGATAAATCGAAAGACTCCGCAAGTGCTGGACACATACTTCCAAATGAAAAATTGTTTTGATTGGAAAGAAAAGGTTATATAAAATATTTTTAAAAAGTAGGAAATGTATTGGCTTAAAAATACGAAATCCAACTTACTATAGAGCAAAATGTGCAATTACACGAGAAATGTTTATAAAAAATTTTGTAACAATTATCTAGTTTCGCATCAAAGCGTAGGGAATAAAATAACATTTCTGGCCTACGCCAAATGGACGTCATTGTTTTACAGTTATCGTGAATCTTTCCCAAGATATTGGATATTTCGATTCTCATCATGGAACACTGTATCTTTAGGACAAATTCGGAATTCTTAGGAATTCTATTCTTAGGAATTTAGGAAATTCTATTTGTTATGATTTTTCAAATCCCTAAATATCAGAGGATTTTTGATATTCGGGTCGCTCTGTGGCGGTATATCCCCCCTATTTAGCACTTTACAACATACTTGAAAATTGTTTATGATATTGTTCATTCTGTTTGTCTGTCCGTTCGCAAGATAACTGCCGTAAAAATGACTTTATCAAAATGAAATTTTAGTATATTGTTCAGACGGTCTGTGGGATCTATGGGAATATAAATGAATAATACCACCCAATTAGTTGTGAACTGAACTCGGGTTGAAAAAATGAAATACATTGAACCCTAAAGGACCTAATTTTTCAAATATTTTTAAGCTAGTTTCAAATTCACAAATTGCTTTGAAAGTTTTAGGTAATATTCAAATTCCTGCATAAAAAATATGAAAATAATTTCAACAAAATATATTCAGTAGTTTTTTTAAATAAAAATTAAAATAATAATTACACCTATATTATATGAAGAAATCACGTGATCCACTTCAAAATAAAATATGGCATCCATCTTGTGTAAAAATCGTGATTTTTAAAGTTCGTTTTAATTTATATTTAGTGTTGTATCCGTTTTAAAACCGCTTTATTTTTGCTTAATTTCTGTACATCTATATTTTGAAACAACGTAATTAGAGTATATTTGAGTTTAAATGATCAATGCCATCTAACTTATGTCAAAATCAAGATTTTTAAACTTCTTTTTAATTTTTATTTAGTGTTGTATCTGTCCTACAAGCGCTTTATTTTTGCTTAATTTCTGTGCATCTACATTCTGAAACAGCGCAATTACAATATATTTGAGTTTAAATGATCATCCAACTTTGACTATTTCTACAGCGAAGCCTAATTTTTACTTATGAAGAATATAAACACATGAAAATGTAGGTTGAGTTGTATAAGAATTGCTGAATTTCTTTAACGCAAAATTATTTAGCTCTGGAGTCTGCAATATAGCTGATATGTATGAAACATTCACTGATTTAACTTAGGGAAGCAGACGATTTTTTCGATGAAGTTTTAAGTATAGAGTTAAATTACTTGTACCTCCATAGTTTTAAGGATTTAAATAAAATAAATAATTGTAGTATTGTGATGAATGAAAGGAATTGAATAAAAGTGTACGAATAAAATATTTACGGCTTTTACATGGAGAGTCAGACGATTTACATTTCAATGACGTTATTTGAATGAAATTCACTTTTTCTATGAAGTGTTAAATTTTCAAATATAATAAAATATTGTAGTATTGTGATAATTTTAAAAAATATTACCGCTGAATGTATCGCATTTTAGAGATGTTTAAATAAAATTGCATTGTAGTTGGAAAATGTTTCATAATCAATGCTTTATTGATCTTTCTTGTTTTAACTATTTATTTCTTGCAAATCATAAAAGCGTCATTAAATTATTTTAGAATGCTTCAAAGCAATAGTCATCTTATATTGAATGTTTTATTTAAATTTAAATAACATAAGTTGAAAAATGATTACAACCAAATTTGGGATCCAAAGTAAAATAAGTACATTTAACTAGAAATAAATTGTTTAGTATTATTTCGAATCGTTCTCAAGATATTTGGAGTTTGTTTACTTTTGAACATAGAGTGTGGCATCTTTCGAAATATTTGAACGAATTACATGAAATTTTTAGTGTTTATTTTAATTGTAAATAATAAAGTGTCTTGATGTTCATTCAGTGAGATTTAGATAAAAATATGGCTTTCTAATTTGTGTTCCTACATTCCTAGAATACAAAAAATCTTATGTGCGCAGCACATGACTTTCCCTGCAGACTTATATCCGTGTTCTCTTTATTTTAATTAAATGTAATTCACTTTTAATTCAATTTTCGTTTTCATTTGATAACTGGACTTATTTTCAAAGGTAGCGTAGAGAAAATAGGAAAAAACTAAAATATCTTGAGAACGACTAGTCTTAATGTAATGGGATTGATCTTATTCTTTTCTTCGTTAAAAATGACGTATAAAACAAGCTTTTAATGGATATATTTGAGCATACGTAGTTTTTCAGTTTAGATTTTGACGATTTCTGAGGGCCATTTTGCAAAAAAAGGCAGGTTATTTTTTTTTAATCGTACCAAAATCTAATCAGCAGCAGAGTGACCCACAAGCGACCTATCTACTGAATTTTGGGAAATTCGGTTCATTAGTTTTTCATCTACAGTGGATGCAAGCTTTTGCGGGCCATTTCGCAAAAAAGGCGAGTTCTTTCATACTGAATTGTATCCAAAAGCAATCAGCATCAAATTCGCTCACAATTGACTTACATACCAAACTTTATGAAATTCGGTCCATTAGTTTTTTAGTTAGAGTGGATACAAAATCTGCACAGACCGACACACAGACACACACACAGACATCACGCTACAAATGGTTTTATCGTATTCTACAGGAGTCAAAACGTGTAGATCTGTCGAAAACTCGAGTTGCGATTTTCGGCATGGTTCCAATACTTTCCCTATACATTACCATGTATTGCAGGGAAAGTAAAATGTGTTAATCCGCAAAGTTTGCTATATATCGGACACATCAGATTTTATTTTATATTCCAGAGATCAAAAGTAATGTCTCTAACTTAACTAGCACTTTATTTATTAAATGTATTTTGTAAAATTTAATAATGTGCACAAACAGTTAATCCATTTATCCTGCGAATGCCACACAGACATTTAAAATAAATGAAAAATAAAACTAAAACCCTTTTTAAATGTTTTTATGCGGTAAAAAACGCTTTAGAGATTACGTTCGCGTCAAGTATGTTATTTATTTTGTTTATGCTGGTGTTAATTGATAACGAATGAATGATTTAACTTTGTAACATGATGTAAAAATAACCTGAAAGATTTAATTTTTTCTTTAATTTTGATAATTTTCATAAAATCTGTCAAACTCGATCAGACATATAGACTACTTAAGATGAATTTTGAGTATTTTAGTAACTTGAGCATCTTAGGCTTATTAATTATATTGCATAGTCAGTTCTATATAAGTGAAAAGTTAAAGAGGATTTTTAAAACTGTAAGTCTTTTAGGGTGTTAACAACCTTACTTTTCAAAGAAAAAATGTTTATACCTTGTATATTATTACTTACATAGGGCATGTGAAAATTATATTTGAAGAAAGGTATCTGACTGAGGCTTTGGTGCATGTTAGTTGATGTGATTTTTTCTTTGTCCTAATAGAAGAAGATTTTTCTACCTCAAAAACTGATCCACAGTGTTATCAATATACCAAAGGTGAAGAAGTGGCACTTCTAGAACTGGAAGGATAAATAATTAGTAACCTCCCCCTAACCAATCCGGAATTCGATGACGAATTCAGTCATCATGTAAGCTCTATCTATAGACAGTTCGGAGAAATAGTTATTGCAACGAAATTGTAACCTTTTAACAAAGAGTCTACAGTCATTAAGATTCTTAAAATTCTTTAAGAATCTAAAATTCTAGATTATTTTTACAAAGGTTCTAGAACTAAAATTTCTAGAACCGGAAGTGAAAGTCCTTAGAATCCATATTCCCTCTAACTCGCTATTTTCACTTAATCCTTATCTCCTTATTCCCACTAAAATTTATTCCTGTATCTAGATCAATAATTATCTAGGCTTTAGGTACAGCCAATTTTGAAATAAATAATAGATGTTTCACGGAAAATTTTGAACTGGAAGTAGAAAAGAACCTGAAGTTGAAATCCTTAGTGAGTTCCCCAAACCCCTAAGAAACTTAATGTATCCATATCAGTCATTGTTTAAGCTCTATCCATAGCAAACCTGAAAAATATATGTTTCAAAAACATTTTCTGAACGGGAAGTGGACAAAAACAAGAAGAAAAAATCATTATTGAACCTCCAACCTCGTCAAAAATTTAATGCTGAATCCATGTCATTCATTATCTTAAGCTACATCAATAGCCAATCCTAAAAATTAGATATTTCAAGGAAATTTCTGCAACTTAAGTGAAAAAGAAACCGGGATTGGAAATTCTTAGTCAGTCATCTTATCTATTCCAGAATTTGATGCCGAAAACGTATAAACTATCACTTAAGCTCTATAGGCAATTTTACTAATTTCAAGTAAAATGAACATTTTTTAATCGTAAGTGGAAATCCTCAATGAACGCCTAGACAATTCGAAAATCAATAGTAATCCATATAAGTCATCAATTAAGCTCTATATTGTAGATCCTCAGATATAGACGCCTCAAAAAATTTTTAGTAAAAACACAGATGAAATATTTGAGTGCCACCTCAAAAACCCACAATTGTTATTATTATTCCAAAATTTCATTGAAGTGGCTACAGTTTTCTGCGTATATCGTGTTGTTGTTGAGACCCAGACTGTTCGAAATACCAGAAAGGTGTAAGGTTACTGTTTGGACGGCCGGGAAGAGCCACCCAATTCAGACCGGAACCCTGTGGGGAAGGCATCCACAAGTACCGTGCTCTCCTTCCCCTACCACCAACCTCTCGGAAGGACTTACGGACCCACATGTTTAACGTGATCGTACTCCGCGTGAACACGGTGCATATATCGTGTGTACAGGCGCCCACATTACACATTTCAAAATGCTAACACAAATATACATAGATACACACAGACATCATCGTTTCGAATAGAATAGTGCTGTTGTATTTTCCCTTATTTATTCCCAGTACTAATTTTAGCCAGGAAGAAAAAACATGCACAAATAATTACCATTTCAATGAGATCAAGGACTTTAATGTTTGGCGTCAAATTTGGCCACCTGAACAACAAACGTTGCCAAATTGATATCTTTGGGCGAATTTACACACATATTACACATAGGAAAATGCAATACATATATACAGAGGTACACACAGACATCATCGTTTCGAATAGGATGATATTGTATTTTCCCAATATTTATTCCCAGTATAGTCATGCAGAGAAACAACATGACGATGAGATCAAGTACTGTATTGTTTGGCGACAAATTTGGCGACCTGAACTACAAACTTAGAATGAAATTGTATTTTGCTAATATTTATTCCCAGTGTTAATTCTAGTCATGCAGTGAAACAACATGACGATGAGATCAAGTACTTTATTGTCTGGCGACAAATTTGGCGACCTGAACTACAAACATGTAAAATTGATAACTTTGGGCGAATTTCCACAAATATTACACATAGGAAAATGCCAACACATATATACATAGGTAGTACACACAAACATCATCGTTTCAAATAGACTAATACTGCTGTATTTCCCCAATATTTATTCCCAGTATTAATTCTAACCATGCAGAAAAACAACATGCACTGTAACTTATTACCATTACGATGAGATCAGAGTCTTTTATGTTTGGCGACAAATTTGACGACCTGGACGCCAAACTTCGCCAAATTGCTAGCTTTTGGGCGAATTTAAGAAAATTCCAGAATGTAAGCGATTGGTTTAGAATGAGGGTTTTTCTGAGGGTTTTTCGGGAACTTGCCATGGGGGATATACATGCTTGTTACTCAGAGAGTTTTGTCATGTGACAAGAGTAATAATGGTATAAATTGTGAATGCAGTGTTTCAGCATACGATTCCTATTACTTTCCTTATATACATAATGTATAAGGAAAGTATTGTGACGGGGTCGAAAATTCGAAATCGAGTTTTCGACAGGAGAGCACGTTTCAAACATCCCTGATCACGAATCAAACATTTTTGAAGTGATGTCTGTGTGTGTGTGTGTGTGTGTGTGTGTGTGTGTGTGTGTGTGTGTGCGAAAGTATGTGTGTGTGTGTGTCAGTGAGACTGTGGAGACGATAACTGACGAACGAATGGACCGATTTGAACCAAATTTGGTACAAAAATCACAATCCGTAAACACTGGAAGCCTATTGTTTTTAAATGCAATCGAATGTTCAGAACCCCTCTAAATTTTTGAATGAAATTTTAAAAAAATCGTCAAAAAATCAAAACCACTAGTAAAGTTACGCAAATAGACATTTCTTATGTAATTTTTCATTAGAAAACGATTGACATAAATTTTAGAACGCTAACATGAACCGTTCTTGAGATATTGCACGTTTTTCAAAAAAATTATTAAAAAGTTATATAAAATGAAAAAAAATATTTCCTATTGAGAAATATGTTCACTTTTCATATGTAATACCATGCGATAAATTGGGTGACATCATTCCCGCAGATCTAGCTCGTTCCATTCATGAAAAAAGATACTTTGAGTAATACTTTTGTATTTGAACGCCAATAGTCATTTTTCTGTTGTAAGAGCAACTTATTTCTTCGTCCATAACGCTAGGCGAAATTTCGGCGACAAACTTGGCGGAATGTCGCCAACTTGGCGACTTTTTGAAATGTTGCCAAATTAACGAAAATCTCGCCAAATGGATAAAAATGACACTAAATCAATGAAAATGACTACTATTTGTCGAAAATTCAATATCTTGGAAAGAATATTAGTATATACTATAAGAAAAACCTATTTTTTTACTGTAAAAGTAGCAAATTCATTACATTATATAAGGAAAGTCATGTGTTGCCCACATCAGATTTTTTTGTGTGTGGTTATTAAGTATTGAATTGATGTTTTATTGTAGAGATTGTCTTATGACTCTGCTTGATAGCAAGAAAGTTATTGATGGCTAAATTTACCCCATACTATTATTTTTACTAAAAACTTTTTTAAGCGTTAATTGCTCATGATCTGCTAGATAAAGCGGCGCCAGGCCTTCACAATTGGGGTTGCTATGCGTTGGACGACTCACAATTGGGGGTGCTCTGCGAAACATATATAATTTAAAAATTAAAAATAATTTACTTGTGAAACTTTAATTCATTATATTTCTGTCCGCCAATATCTGCATAATATAGCTATGGTCTTAATTCGTAAAAAATACTAAATAAAAAGAAATTTGAGAACTATGTACAGCCAGCACAGACGCCAATGGAATATTGACTATTTTCTGCCAAACTCTATAAGATACTAACGTCTCTGTACCCTTTGGCGATAGGAGAGAGTTCATGACAGACTTCTTAATTGAAATCTTGAGCATATGCAGTTATTTGGAACTGGGTCTAGACAGAAACACTAAAAATACCTGATCTCATATTTATAAATCCGTAAAAAAATAAATAAAATAACGTTTTAAAAAGAGAGAGCGAGAGAAACTGAAAATTGTAGGAATAAGGGGCGGTTGTTAAATAAAAGGATGCTCAATTTGTAAGCTGCTGAAACACCACTAGCACCCCCCCCCCTCCATATCACCGCCTATGCCTATAGTATTATGCATTCCATTATAAGGAAATACCACTTTTCCTGTTTGTTGATTATCAATGCTATTTATCGAGACAAAGGTAAACAAGAAAGACCAATCATGCATAAAGCATTGATTATGAAACACTTTCCATCTGAAATGTAATTTTATTTAAACATATCGAAAATGAGATACATTCAGCTCTGATATTTTTTTAATTATCACAAAACTACAATAATTTAGTTTACTTGGAAACTTAAAATTTCATTAAAAAGCCAATGCTATAAAATCGTCTGCTTCTCTATGTAAAATCAATGAATATTTCGTTCACATTAATTATATTCTAGACTCCAAGAGCTCAAAAAGTCGGAGTGAAAAATTCGTCAATTCTTCTTTTGTTTACATTCTGCATTCATTAAAATTAGGCTTCGATGTAGAAATAGTCAAAGTTTGGATGATCATTTAAACTCAAAAATATTATAATTGCGTTGGCAGAGTATATATATGCACAGAAAATACGCAAAAATAAAGCGGTTTTAGGACGGATGCAATATTAAATATGCATTTAAAAGTTTCTTAAAAATAACACATGGGGAAAAAAATGGATGCCTTATTTTATTTTGCAATGATTCACATAATCTCTTCATATATCATAGGTGTAATTAATATTTTAATTTTTATTTTAAAAATTAGCCTACATGCTTTGCTGAAATTTTTTACATATTATATAGTATACTTTGAATATTTTCCAAAATTTTCGAAGCAATTTGTAAAGTTTAACTTCGCTTAAAAAATGTTTTAAAAATTAGGTCCCATAGGGTTCAATGTATTTCACTTTTTCAACCCGGAATTAATTCATAACTAATTGGGTGATTTTATTCATTTACATTCTCATATGTCCCACAGACTGTCTTAACAACATACTAAAATTTCACTTTGTTGAAGTCATTTTAAGGGGAGTTATCGTGAGAACGGGCAGACATACAGACAGACAGACATATGGACAGAATGAACAAAGTCATAATCACTTTTCAAGTATGTTGGAAAGTGTCAACAAGAAGGATAAATCATATGTAAAGCATTGATAATGAAACACTTTCCAACTGAAATGCAATTCGATTTCAAAATCGCTAAAATGTGATAGATTCAGCACTGATATATTTTAAATTATCAAAGTAGTACAGTACTTTATTATATTTGAATACTTAAAACTTCATCGAAGAAAATTAATTTTATTCAAAAAAAGTTATCGAAATATATATCGGCTCTATGTAAAAGTGGTCATTAATATATATCACTTTTATTCCAGACTCCAGAGCTAAATAATTTAACTTGAAAAATTTTAGCAATTCTTATTCAACTCATCTTACAACCATTTGTTTACATTCTGCATCCATTAAAATTAGGCTTCGTTGTAGAAATAATCAAAGTTCGGTGATTATTTAAACTACAAAATTGTAGTTGCGTTAGCACAGAATATAGATCCACACATAGCCAAAATAAAGCGATTTTAGGACGGATACAGCACTAATTATAAATTTAAAAGAACTTTAAGAATCACAATTTTTACACTGGGAAAAAAGATGGATGCCTTTTTTTATTGTGAAGTGGGTCACTTGATCTCTTCATGCAATATAGGTTGAATTATTATTTTAATTTTTATTGAAAAAACTGCCAAACATATTTTGCAGAAATTTTTTTATATCTTTTATGGTATAATTTAAATGTTTTCTAAAAATTTTGAAGCAATTTATGAATTTTAACTTCGTTTAAAAAGTGTTTGAAAAATTAGGTCAATGTATTTCGCTTTTTCAACCCGGGTTCAATCCAAAACTAATTGGATGATATTATTCATTTACATTCCCATATGTCCCATAGACCGTCTCAACACCATACTAAAATTTCATTCTAATAAAATCATTTTTACGGCGGTTATCGTGCGAAAAGACAGACAGACAATCAGAATGAACAAAGTCATAAACACTTTTCAACTATTTTGGAAAGTGTTAAAACACGATTCAATCGTCCAAAGAAAGCTCAGCAAGCCAAGAAAAAAAATCTGATTTGAAAGCCTTTCACAAACGCTTTTATCTTAAAAGAATGAAAAGATTGGAAAAAAGCTAGTAACGCATAAAATTTTTCCCTTGTTTAATAAGTTTGGAATTTCTAATGTCGGAATGGAAAAACAAAGGTAGGGAATCTTGAAAACTGAAAGGTTAAGCTGACATTTTTTCTATAATCAAATTCAATTAGAAATGAAAATGTATCGGGTTGTTGTAAATGAATATTAACTTCGACTATAAACGCATTTTAAATAATCTGATGTGGGCAACACATGACTTTCCTTATATCGTACAATGAATTTACTACTTTTACAGTAAAAAAAAGGTTTTTCTTATCGTAGATACTTATATTCTCTCCAAGATATTGAATTTTGATCAATTAGTCGTCATTTTAATTGATTTAGCGTCATTTTTATCCATTTGACAAGATTTTCGTTAACTTGGCAACATTTGAAAATGTCACGAAGTTTGGCGACCTTCCGCTAAATTCGTCGCCAAAATCTCGCCAAAGCTTATGGACGGAGAAATAAGTCATTCTTATAGCAGATAAATGACTATTGGCGTTCAAATACAAAAGTATTACTCAAAGTATCTTTTCTCATGAATGGAACGAACTAGATCCACGGGAATGATGTCACCATAATTTATCGCATGATATTTTATATGAAAAGTGAAAATGTTTCTCAACAGTTAATATTTTTTTTCAACCTTATATGCATCAACGCTCTTTAAACTAATAATTTGCGTAATTTATTTAAATATTTTTGAATCTTTAAAATTAATTTTTTTTCTCATACGTAGTATTGAGAAAGTACAGTTTTCAATAAAATTGTCTATGTCGAGATTTTGATGCCAATATATGTTTTAAGACCCCTTGAACACGATTTGACTATTTTTACACTGATGCCCGTCACCCTGTATGCATGCCTGTCAGTCTGCCCGTCAGTCTGTCTGTGGTCTATTTCTTGTGTACGCCATTGCGGTTACAAATATTAATTGATTTTCATGAAACTTTGTATCTATACTTCAACATGGGCATATTCTGGAACAATACTTCCCCATGTGAAAACATAGCTCCGGATGGAGATGGGTGGAGCTTCAACTTCACACGAGATGTTTCTATGGAGATTTTATCAGTCAGATAAGAGTAAGAAGAATGTTATTAATCAGTAGGTAGATATGAAATATTTTTTCTTCGGTATAAATCTAATCTAGTAGTGTAGAAATGACTGTTCAAGGACAGTAGGTGCAATATTGCACCTATCGATGACATCATGAGCAGGAGAAGGAGTGAGTGAGCTTATCTCGGGAGTAGATAGACCTTTGAACGATGAAGCAATGAGGAGAAATACTTGGACACTCATAATTGATAATGTGGCCGAGGGAGTTGAACTGTGGACAATGTCGTAATGAGGAGAAATATTTGAATAGTTAATCTGATCGTGGGGCCTTTTAGCCGAATGAGTTGAACTTTGGAAGATGACGTCATGAGGCGACCTTGAACCTTGAGCTGCATTTGAAAGAATATTGGAAATCCGATGGGAGTGGCGCCATCTATCGAGATTTATTTTTAAGTTCAGAATTCAAAAGGATATATTCTCTGGGAACTATGGATTCGCAGCATGTGACGCTATCCGTTGTGCTATGAAGAATTGATAAGATTTGAACAACTGGAGATATCTTACGTCGCAATTTGAATGGATTAATGAATGGAGAGATGTTTTCGGTATCGTGAATGGAGAAATAGTGGTTTGGGGAAGATAAATATGAAAGAACGATATTGAAACTGATATATATTTTGTAAAAATGATGTTAATATATTAATTTTAAGGACTGTTCGGGTGGAGGGATGTTTTCGCTATCATGAAAGGATGAACGATAGAATGGATTAAAATACATGTAAATATGAAAGAGGGTTATTAAGAATACGTATTTTATAAAAATGATGTTAATATATTAATTTTTGGGAATGTTTGGTGAACTTTGGGGCCTGTTACAGGGGAGTAACATTTTAGGATGTGAGTGAATTATGGATACTGAGCACATTTTTTCGGAGATGTTAATTGTTTTTAATGAAGCAGTTATGATATAATGGGAAAATATGAATATTAAATAATCCGCATAAGAAAAGTATTGAACAAGCCAGAAAGGGATTTTTCAATGTTTTCACAACTGGATATTAAAATGCCTATAAATATGAAAGAGGGTTATTAAAAATGATATGTATTTTGTAACATGGGCATATTGTGGAGCTATACTTCCCCATATTAAAACATAGCTCCGGATGGAAAGGGGTGGAACTTCAACTTCACACGTGATGTTTCTATGGAGATTTTATCAGTCAGATAAGAGTAAGAAGAATGCTATTAATCAGTAGGTAGATATGATTTTTTTTCTTCACTGTATAAATCTAATCTTTGCTTACAAATTTAATTTCGTTTCGTATATCTCCAACATTTAATGTGTATATATATATATTTTTCAATCGTTCCAGTTTTTGATCCATAAGCATCTTTACCATGTCAGAGTATATTTTATTAAATTTGATTCTTTTAGTATACGTGTAAAAATTAATGCATCTTAATATTATTCAACATAATTCTACTTGATCATTGCCTTTTGCAATATATGTAAATGAATTCACTTTCTCTAAAGAATAAATCCTTATTTTATTAATTAACTTGAATATTTTTAATTGTAGTCCCCCCTACACCCGATGTATACTATACACTACTACAATTTAATTTAGCATGGCTTAGTCATTTAAATTTGACAATGACCATACTCTAAGCTCTTGATTCCATCATTTAAAATATAGCGTTTATCATCATCCCCATTTTAATCTGTTTCACAATATAAATTTCCTGATCTTTACTTGCAATTTTATTTGCTCAACTCTATTATATCTACATCTTATTAGGCAATTATAATAAACTTGATGGCAGATGAATCTTTTCACAACATTCTTATTCATTCTTATTCTTTCATTCCTTTAGCAGTTTTCTTTTCCATGATGGGTGTTTTTAAACTATACATTTTTTTATCTTAATCCTACAAACTCCAGGGCAAGAGTCTCATTCAACTCATATTTCATATATCCAATAATTTTTTTTATTTTTTGTTAAAATGAAGGGGATTATCCCATGGATAATCCGAAAAGACGAAAAAATCTTGATAACTTTCAAAATCTTTATAAATAGCTTCTGATACAATTTCATAACATAACGAATCAGTATCGGTAAAAAGTAATTCAGTTCGACTTCCATACACCTTCTTAATAAAACCATAATAAAACTCATACATGAGTGTTTTACTCAACCCTAGTACTAAGAAATCAACTTAGATGGGTCTATTCAATTTCCAATAAGTCTTATGCATATTAACTGCGACCAAATCTTCATTAAATACTTTGAAGGAGTGAATAGCTGCTGATGCAACACACTTTTTAATCTCTTGTCAGTCTGTACTAGTATAACATCCAATCTTTTTCTCAAGTTTTTCAAAAACTTCATTATTCACAAGTTTAAACAATTCTTTTTCGAAAGAATTTTTCGCCCGCATTCTCTCATCAGTGTTAAATTGTACACAAGGTTTCAACTAGACTTCTTGCTTGAAAGTTAATACTCGATGGATATTCACAAGTTTCATCCCAAGTTTCATATACTGTTTTAAATTTCTATAATGTAGAACATATTTGGACTTATGATTCAAATTGGGCGTTAGTTTGATCTGATACTTATATATTTTCAAAATCATTTCATCAGATAAATTCTGGCTATATTCTGAATTTAGAGATGGTGGGATATGTATCCTTTCAAGGTGCCAGAGGCTAGTCATTATGTCCATCGTGCAAATCCTCAGGATAGTCAATATCCCCCTCGATAATATACCCTATACCTGAACCATCCTCTACTGCAAGTGGATCAAAATTTTGGATTTCTTTAGAATCAAGGCATCTGAAATCAGATACAGGTAGTGATTGTCATAGAGCCAGCCCATCCAAATAAATCATTCAGGTACATTATGTACTTGCTAGGTTTTGCAGAATCATAATGTTCCAAATTCTTATTATTTGCCTGACTTAGATGTTTACTAATAACACTAATTCCACCTCTTATACCGTCTTCTAAAAATAGGTGCATATCAGGAACTGTAATCAGTTCCAATGTTACTCCACTAGCCTTTAGCCCATTGTTCCAGCAAAGGAGGTAATGTTAGACAGTGGGTAACATCTATTCCATATTAATTCAGTGACAAATCAAGGAAATTTTTTTAAAATGTCTGCTTGCAGAATAATATCAGTTTTTATGTGCAAGTCATGATATTATCCCATATTACTTATCTTTAAAGATCTAGCTAGAAAGGGTAAACACCCTTTCTAGCTAGCAAATTCACTTGATCATTTGTAAAATGTTCTTTTATAACACAAAAGTGGTCGGGTTCCAAACTAGATCTTAGTTTCTCAATAGAGACAGGTAGAAATTGGAGGGAGTTTATAAGCTGTATATTTCCAAGGCTTAATGTTATATAATTCTGCATATTACTGAGAATACACTCATTCTCTTTTCTTTAAGTTGGCCGATTCCCTTCATAATTAACTGTCCATCATATCCTTTTAAATTGTGAAGCTAAACAAGTATGCGCTGTCTTATCTTATAATTCAGATTACAATTAGGATAAGCTGCATTATATACACTAATCTCACTAAAATAATTAAGATATCTTGTACTCAGTTTAACTGTAACCATGATATCAATAGAGTTATTATTCTTAGTTACAGTTGAATTAGGGTAACTTTCAGACTGTAATTTTGTCAATCTACGTGAATACTTCATAGCGGTAGGTTGTGCTTACGGTATTATCTCATATTCTTAAAACATGATGTTTTCTTTAAGTAGTGATATTGAAGATACTGCATCTAACATTAGTGATGTTGATATGCTCTATATTATGTCTTTACGCATGAGTGGTCATGTAAGTAATTGTTTTAATAAGATTTTATATTGTGATTTTATTAAACTTGCCATTTTTACAATATGTGATAAATTCATTATTTTATTTAATTAAAACTTTTATGAGTTTAATGTAGCTGATTAGTTTTTTCATATCTATAAATATTTTTTAACTTGGTGGTTTTATTATTACTTTTTTTAATGATTCTTATTGGGGTGGTATAAGAAATCTATGATTATCTTACATAAGTTTTGAGAAATGTAGTACAATAGTAAAGAAAATTTATAACATGCTTATACTAAAATCCTGTATTTTTATCTTTCACAGGTTTGTCTTACCTGCATAAAAAGGTTTAAGAAGTGAAATGTAGTGCGGCATATGAAGATTCATGACTCATCAAGTAAAGTTTCTTGTCCACAATGCCCCGCTACATTTACTCGAATGAGTGATATGCTGCATCATGAGCGTACAGTTCATGGTGATAAGCCTATTTTGGATATGAAAAGTAAAACTTTCAGTGCGTGTCCTACGTAAAGTGGTAAAAAAAAAACTTCAGATGCTTCTGGCATGAATAAGAAGAGGACAGGGACTGCAAATCATTATAAACAAGCTTTAAACAGTACTGTGACCGTTCATAAAACCCCGGTGATGTTGAAAAAGATATCCTCACCTTTTTGAATTTTAACAGAATTGGTATAATGCAGATGTTGTTAGAGGAGATTGCCTTGAAGCGTAGTAGTGTATGAGCATAAATCTATGTTGCCGCTTCTGATCTGAAAAAAAGCAGGAATATTGGACAACCTATTTCAAAAGTTCCTGTATGATGAATATCACCGAAGAGGATTTGAATGCTAATATAGTTGCTGCTTTTGAAAAAGTATTAACATCATTCAAAACCTATGAAGGTCGTGGTAGTGGTTAGGTCTTAGAAAGGATTGATGAGCAATGATATTGGAGCATATGAACCTCTAACTGCTTCTAGCTGTATCCCATTATCCAAAGAACTAGCAGCTAAGAAAACTGTTATTAATATGCAGAATAGTGACCAAAAATGCTTTATGTGGTCCATCTTAGCAGGTTTTTATCCAGTCTATGATCATGTGCATCGTGTTGGTAAATATATTGAATATGAGAGCAAGCAAAATATGGTCGGAATTTAGTTTCCCTGGCTTTGAATATGGAGATAAAGTGTTTTCGCTCTATATATCATCTGATAGACGGGATCAACACTGTAAT
The DNA here is from genome assembly GCA_951213105.1 of Amaurobius ferox. Lineage (NCBI taxonomy): Eukaryota > Metazoa > Arthropoda > Arachnida > Araneae > Amaurobiidae > Amaurobius > Amaurobius ferox. The sequence continues at coordinate 64,793,913 of OX578151.1, forward strand.
TTACTGATTATCTGTAATGATGAACATTATCATTACCTCTGTATTACAAGTACGAGTAAAATTTTATGTAGTTTAAATATGCATAAATAGAAGTATTATTTTTTCAACTACTGCTTACAGCGGTTTTCATCTCAAACTCGATTAAAGAATCATATTGAATTATGTAAAAAGTATGGTCTACAACGAGAGGAACTGCCAAGTAAAGAAAATAAAATTTTGAAATTTAAATGTGTTTACATGCAAATGCGTGTACCAGCTGTGGTATATGCAGACTTTAGTCGTTTATAATAAAAACGGATGTGTGTGAGAATTCCCTTCCATTTCACATGAGAACATCTTATCTCATCATGTTCCTTGTAGTCATACATTATTATTGGTCTTGATTGGGAAACCATTAAAGGCCCTGTCATCTATAGGGGTGAAAATGTGATTACCCATTCCTTGAAAGCTTTTATTCACGAAGAAGAGGAGATTAAAAAAATATTGAAAGAAAATATGAAAATGAATTTCACTGACGATCGTGAAAATTTTGAAAATGCTACTATCTATCATATTTGTAATAAGGTTTTAGAGGAAGAACGTGTAAGAGACCACTGTCACTTAACTTCTAAGTTTAAAGGTGCAGCTCATCCTAATTGTACTCTAAGATAAGGCGGCGCATACCATTGAGTTCACAGTTTAAAAAGATGTGACGGACATTTAATTATATAGGGAATCGGCCAATTTAAAGGAATAAGAATTAAGCGTAATCACAGTAATATGCAGAATTATATAACATTCAGCCTTGAAAGTCTACAGTTTATAGACTCCCACCAATTTTTACCTGCCTCTATTGAGAAACTAAGCTCTAGTTTAGAACCCGACCAGTTTCGTGTTATAAAAGAACATTTTACAAATGATCAAGTGAATTTGCAAGCTAGAAAGGGTGTTCTAGCTAGCAACCCTTTCTAGTTAGCAAATTCTTATATGGATTGTGCTAAGAAGTTTGAAAAATCGAGTCTACCCTCTAAAGAGGCCTTCTTTGATGATTTAAATCAGGAGGAGGTCTCTGATGAGGCTAATGCCTATGTCCCACATGGTTGTTCATCATTAAAGTAAAGACTACGGGGTAATATCATGACTTGTACGTACATAAAAACTGATATTCTTTTGCGAGCAGACATTTTTGAAAATTTTCGTGATTTGTCACTGAATTATTATGGAATAAGTACTACCCACTGTCTAACATTACCATATATTGCCTGGAATGATGGGGTAAAGACTTGTGGAGTATCATTGGAACTGATTACAGACCCTGATATGTACCTATTTTTAAAAGAAGGTATAAGAGGTGGTATTAGTGTTATAGTAAACGTCTAAGTCAGGCTAATAATAAGTATTTGTAACATTATGATTCTGCAAAACCTAGCAAGTATATAATGTACCTGGATGCTAATAATTTGTTTGAATGGGCTCTAAGTCGATAACTACCTGTTTCTGATTTCAGATGGCTTGATTCAAAAGAAATTTACAGCTTTGATCCACTTGTAGTAGAAGATGGTTCAACAATGGGGTACATTATCGAGATGGATATTGACTATCCTGAGGATTTGCACGATGAAAGTAATGAGTATCCTCTAGCACCTGAAAGGATGCATATCACCCCATTTCTAATTTCAGAGTATAGCCGGAATTTATCTGATGAAATGAATTTGAAAATATATAAGGATCAGATCAAATTAACACCTAATTTTAATCATAAGTCTAAATATGTTCTACATTATAGAAATTTAAAACAGTATATGAAATTGGGATGAAACTTGTGAATATCCATCGAGCATTAATTGTCAAGCAAGAACCCTGGTTGAAACCATGTGTACAATTTAACACTGAGAAGAAAATGCTGGTGAAAAATTATTTCGAAAAAGATCTGTCTAAACTTATGAATAATGCATTTTTTGGATAAACTGTGGAAAACTTGAGAAAAAAAATGGACGTTAAACTAGTACAGACTGAGAAAAAATGTCTTGCATTACCAGCCTTTCACTCTTTAAAGATAAAGTATTTAATGAAGATTTATCCGCAGTTCATATGCATAAGACTAATTTGAAATTGTATAGACCCATATATGCTAGTTTCTCAGTACTAGACTTGAGAAAAACACGCAGGAGTTTCATTATGATTTTATTAAGGAGATGTATGGAAGTCAAGCTGAATTATTTTTTACTGATACTGATTCGTTTTGTTATGATATTGTAACGGAGGATATTTATAAAGAATGTGAAAATTATGAATATTATTTCAATTTTTCGGATTACCCAGGCGATCATCCACTTCATTCCAACAAAAAAAAATCTGATGTGGGCAACACATGACTTTCCTTATATAATGCAATGAATTTACTACTTTTACAGTAAAAAAATAGGTTTTTCTTATAGTAGATACTTCTATTCTTTCCAAGACATTAAATTTTCGACAATTAGTCGTCATTTTCATTGATTTAGCGACATTTTAATCCATTTGGCGAGATTTTCGTTAATTTGACAACATTTCAAAAAGTCGCCAAGTTGGCGACATTCCGCCAAATTCGTCGCCAAAATCTCGCCAAGCTTTACTGATGGAGAAATAAATTATTCTTATGACAGATAAATGACTATTGGCGTTCAAATACAAAAGTATTACTCGAAGTATCTTTTCTCATGAATGGAACGAGCTAGATCCACGCGAATGATGTCACCCAATTTATCGCATGGTATTACATATGAAAAGTGAACATGTTTCTCAATAGGAAATATATTTTTATTTTATTTTATATGACTTTTTGATAATTTTTTGAAAAATGTGAAATATCTCGAGAACGGTTCGTGTTAGTGTTCTAAATTTTACGTTAATCGTTTTCTAAGGAAAAATTACATAAGAAATGTCTATTTGCGTAACTTTATTAGCGGTTTTGATTTTTTGATGATTTTTTTTTTAAATTTCACTCGAAAATTTAGGGGGTTCTGAACATTCGATTACGTTTACAAACAATAGGCTTCCAGTGTTTACAGATTGTGATTTTTGTACCAAATTTCGTTCGAATCGGTCCATTCGTTCGTCAGTTATCGTCTCCACGGACCCACTGACACACACACACACACACAGACATCAGTTCAAAAATGTTTGATTCGTGATCAGGGATGCTTGAAACGTGCTCTTCCGTCGAAAACTCGAATTCGAATTTTCGACCCCGCCACAATACTTTCCTTATACATTTTGTATATAAGGAAAGTAAAAAAAGGATTGGAAAAATGAAATATGAGTTGAATGTGTCTCCTACCCTGGAGTTTGTAGGGTTAAAATCAAAAATGTATAGTTTAAAAAAACACACATCATTGAAAAGAAAACTGCTAAATGTGTTAATAAGAATATTGTGAAAAGATTTATCTGTCATCCAGATTATTATAACTCCCTAACAATATGTAAATATAATAGAGTTGAGCAAATTAAAATTGCAAGTAAAGATCAGAAGATTTATGCTGTGAAACAAATAATAATGGGATAATATTCAGCAATATTATCCCATTTATATTGCCAGTTTTTCAAACTGTTTTTGGTAGAGTATAACAGTAAATTAAAATAGTTTGGAGACTTTTTTCTGCGCATGATGTTTTGAAAATGAATTTTGTGTGTCTAATTGTTACTTCTTTGGCATACTTTATAAAGTATAGGAAAATTATTGTGACGGGGTCGAAAGCCCAGACCGTCCGGCTCTTCCTAGGACATTGAGTAGCAATTATTGTTCGAATTCAAGAAAAAAATGTTCGAAAATTCGAATTCAAGTTTTTGAGGAATGAACACAATAAATAGTTAGAGCACTTTAAGAGCAGCAATTTAAAGATAAAACTCGATTAGGATTAATGTTAGGATTAATTATAACGTCATGTGCATAGAATTTTCATAAGGGACTGTTTTCATATCTAAATGTATGCAAACTTCGAAATTTTAAATAGCCACACCCGATATAGACGTTATAAACAAATTATATGCCCTTAAATTAAAAATAAATTTTCAAGCAGTTCCTTTCTTTATATCTGAAGATATTCAATATTCCGAAATGTGCAATTTTCAGAGGTCAACTCCGTATTGAAAACCTCAATTTGAAGGATGAAATTCCGTTAAATGACCACAACTGTTGTAATTTTTATTTTACTGAAAGGCATAACTAGTTTATTCTGACATCTCCTCTTGTGTTTGAGAACATGAAACCCTCTTCAATGGTCATGTAGCGAAATTTTAAAATTATCGAATTACGCAAATGATGGAATCATAACATTCTAATAGCATTTTAGCATGTCAAAGTCGTAAGATTCGCTCATTGAATATATATTTCAACGATGTCTAAAGGTGATAAGGTTGTTGTAATAACTATCATACTAAACGGCAAATACACAAATTAGTATTTTGAGGTAAAGCTGTTTCGCATCATGTCATTTTATTATTTATTATATTTTAAATTTAAATTTTTATATTTATTATTTTTTTATAAATATTTTATTATCATAAATTATCACATAATTTTGGAACCCGCGTTAACTCCGCGACAGTTAATCGTCGCGATTACTTAATAAATTTCAACCCTTCATTTAACCGTCCGATACAGTTGCAGAATTACATTGATTATTAGGTTGCATATATATTGAATTTTTATGCAAAGTTTTATTAAAACTGTAAAAAAATGGCAGTTAAATTAAATAAATATTAAATTAAAATTAATACAACTTTTTCAAATTAATCAATTTTTTTCAACAAATATACGAAGCTTAAAATCATCGTGATGGTAAATATTTAAACTTAGGGGAAGAACTGCAGGGAGGAAACAGTTGATATACTCATACACAAAGTCCCTGTGAATTGAATTCTATTAAAATATACCTAGGTTCCTATTCATATTTTGTTTTCGAATATTAATATCTTTATTTGTATTTTACACAAAAAAGTATTTAAAATATTAAAAATCGTGTAATTGTGTTTGGATCAAACATCGCTGCCATCATCGCAAACGAAATTATCGATGAGAGATAAAATAATTAATGCCAGACAAGTTTAATATTACAGTCAACCAATCAAAAACTCAAAATTTTAAAGAACAGAACATGAATTTTAAAACGGACGATAATTAAAAAGAAATGAATTGAAACGATTTGGAATATACGAATTCGTAATAATTTAAATATGAACGACTCTGAAGTATTTAAGGAGCTGAAAATAGAATAAAACTGAAAAATCGCCATAAATCAACGAATTTTTAACCGAGAACAACAAGTTTAGAATCAAATCAAAGGGAATAAAAAGGGTTATAAATGGAATCACAAATTAGCCAATTTAAATAAAGTTAAACTGCTAAAATCTTAAAAGAACGGACTTTCGCCATTTTGAACACAATAACTATGGAATAGAATCTATTTGGAACAGAAGAATATTTAAAACCTAAATAATTGGAAAATGGATAACTAAAAAGAGAATGACTATGTAAATAAAACCCCTGAACACGTTTAAATTAAAACAAACTTCTTAAAATTATTAAATAGCCCAAAGTAACCCAAAAGTAGTAGTAACATAATGCATAACATCAGCGTGAGAAGATAATTTTTACAGAAAATATGAATAAAAGAGGATTTATTTAACATTAGAAGCTCAAAACTTTACACACTCTTAACTCCGAAACACTGCATCTAAATGACATAAAATTTGGTATCGAAAATTTTGAAGTTTGCGAGCGTTTTAATACGAAGACGGCCCCCTTGTATTTTATACACAAGAATTTGTAGAGGACGTTTTTTCTAATCGAATATTACATTTTAATTTGCTCTACGTTGAATGATAATCGAATAGCAAGAGGTGGGGCTTATTTCTTTCTTCGGCTGTACATCCATATTTTATTATTTATAGTAATTTATACTTAAATAAAAATTTTCAAGAAAAGTTCATACAGATATTAGATATAGAAAATAATATATAATACCTTTTGTTAATGTTTTTTGCTTATTAACGCTTTATTAATGCTTTATTAAAGCTTTATTAATTATTATCTGCTTATTAATGTTTTTACTAATGCTTGTTAATGCTTTTTGCGTTAATGCTTATAATGCTTTTTGCGTTAATGCTTATAATGCTTTTGCGTTAATGCTTATAATGCTTTTTGCGTTAATGCTTATAATGCTTTTTGCGTTAATGCTTATTTTATTATTTATTTTTTGCGTTAATACTTTTTGTTAACTTTCCGTTGTCTTTTGTTAGATCCTGTTACTTTAAAACTATTTATAATTTCATTATAAAAATTTAAATAATATGATTATGCATGTAATCAATTTCTAAGCATTTCACTAAAAATTCTAAAAAGAAATTCGTATTTTTCACATAATCAATTTAAGTACAGCTTTTTTTTCGATATATGCACATGTGCTTTACATACAATATAGCCCCACCCACACACATACGCGCAAACGAAATCTTCAAAAACTGTTCTAAGTTCGATCAGGATGTATTTAAACGTGTTCTATCCAAATAATCTGTGGAAATATTACATTAAATTATTTCCGGAACACAACACTCTCTCTATTTCATAGAATGAGAAGAAAAAAATACCCAAACAAAAAATACAAAATGCAATATTTTCGTGTAAACCACACAAAACTCATTTTATGTTTTTAGAATCTTATAATACATGTGGATCAACTGAAATCAACTTTATGCACGAAACTTGTTTCTGTACATTAAATTCTTTAATGCCACTCAAGAAGAAAGGGAACTTTTTTCCTTTTCGAAGCATAAAAAAAATGTATATTTCTGTCCCGGTTAATTAATTTTCTTTGGCATAAAAAACATTTTTGCATCTTTCATTATGCTCTAAATCGAAAATACCTAGCATATTTAAAAGTTGTTCTTATTATTTCCGCACTATTTTTTTGTGACATGGAAATTTATGCATTTTAAGATTTCAAAGTTTTAAGAGATATTTCTAAAGAGTAAAGTAGAAGTGATATAACATTTTTGTTTGAGTTTAGAATTTTTAATAGAAATATTTTGAGTGTGAGATTAAAAGTAATTATAATGAACTTTTTATTCCAAAATACGTTTACTTTCGAAATTTGAAACATCTATTAATAAAGTTTCAGAATACGTTTAAATATCTGACATTTGAATTTCAATTAAATTACAAATTTCAGCAACCACGAATACGGATGGAGAATATATATAATTTTAAAAATACCTGTGATAAAGTTTTAAGTATTAAGAATTTCAATATAAACAGATAAATATATATATATATATATATATATATATATATATATATATATATATACAGGGTGTATATAAACTGATGGTCAGAAATGTAAGGGGTTATAGAACTGAAACAAACAACTGTCACAATATAATGTGGGGTAGAAAAGCAACCGGCGAACCGCAAGAGGGCGCTTTCCCTGGAGTGGATGAAACGTCGCGTCAAAATGGAGAACAAAGTAAATCCGCATGCTGCACGTTCCAGATGCCACCAGCAAAAGTTCACCGTGAATGTTTGGGCAAGGATTATCCACTACCAATTAATCGGCTAGTTTCTGTTACCAGACGCCTAGACGGACAGAACTACCTCACCTTCCTCCTGCAGGTGCTGCCAGATTTACTACGTGTTGTACCAGCAAATCATCAAGTGATTATGTGGTTCCAGCACGACGGAGCGCCAGCACATTACACCAGGACTGTGCGGAACTACCTGGCCATTGCCTTTCCAAACAGATGGATTGGTCGTGGTGATTCCGTCACGTGACCTCCCAGATTTTCCGATTTGTCCTGCCTGGATTTTTTCCTCTGGGGACAGCTAAAAAATGCAGTTTTCGAGACGCCCAGCGAGACACCAGAGGACCTTGTCGCCCGAATTAGCGTCGCAGCTGCAGACGTTCGAGAAAAGCTAGGAATCTTCCAAAGTGTACGCGATTCACTCTGTCGCCGCTGTGACACCTGTCTCGCAGTTGGTGGTCGTTCATTTGAGTATTTGTTCTAAACATTTTGTCAATAAATCTCCATTATTCGTCTTCACTGTATTCGTCTTCACTTCACTCCATTTTGACGCGACGTTTCATCTACTCCCTTAGAAAGCGCCCTCTCGCGGCTGATCGGTTGATTTCAGACCCCACATTGTATTGTGAAAGTTGTTCGTTTCGGTGACTTCTATAACCCCTTACAGTGCTGACCATCAGTTCATATATACCCTGTGTATATGCATATATATATATATATATATATATACAATATATATATATATATATATATATATATATATATAATTTGTATTTATTAAGTTCTTCTTACTTTGCTAAATGTGCTAGCTATGAACTATAAAATGTAATTTATAGCCCTTTGAAAGCCCTACAACGATATACAATTGGATTTTAGATGTGGTGCTTAATTTTATTAAATGGAGTGGTTATATTTTCGATATTTTAATATTTTGAACTATTTTGAAGAAGTGATTCTATTTTTGATATTTTAATATTTTGAAAATTTAGGAAAGATGGTTTCAGTTTCGGTAAGTTAATATTTTGAAATTTTTTTGAGAATGTTCAATAAAGAAAACTCACCCATAAAGAAAAAAAAATATTCACACCAAACCCTTTCCTGTCAATCGCATTGGATTCACATCCAATTTTTACTTTCTCGTTCTATGTAATACAGAAGATATTGTAATCACGAAAATTTTGAATTTCAGATTTTGATACATGCCAATATCTGTTTCAGGACATCTTAAACAAGTTTTGACTATTATTTGGATTGAAGTCCGCCCGTCTGCAAGTATGTATACATTCGATTTCTTATGTAAACGATAGCGGGCACCCATTTTAATGGATTTTCACGAAATTTTATATCCGGGTTGTTATCAAATACCTAGAACAAGATAGAATTTATTTTTCTAAATCTAAAAATGTATACGAAATTTTATATTTTTACTTTCCTTATATACATATCATGTATAAGGAAAACATTGTGACGGTGTCGAAAACTCGAATTCGAGTTTTCGACGGGAGAGCACGTTTGAAGCATCACTGAACACGAATCAGATGTTTTTGAGGGGATGTCTGTGTGTGTACAAAAGTATGTGTGTGTGTGTGTGTGAAAGTATGTGTGTGTGTGTGCTTGTGTGTGTGTGTGTGTGTGTGTGTTTCAGTGAGCCTGTGGAGACGATAACAGACGAACGAATGGACGGATTCGAACGAAATTAAGTACAAAAATTACAATCCGTGAATACTGGAAGCCTATTGTTACTTTCCTTATATACATAATGTATAAGGAAAGTATTGTGACGGGGTCGAAAATTCGAATTCGCGTTTTCGACGGGAGAGCACGTTTCAAGCATCCCTGATCACGAATCAAACATTTTTGAAATGATGTCTGTGTGTGTGTATGTGTGTGTGTGTGAAAGTATGTGTGTGTGCGTGTGTGTGTGTGTGTGTGTGTGTCAGTGAGACTGTGGAGACGATAACTGACGAACGAATAGGCCGATTCGAACGAAATTTGGTACAAAAATCACAATCTGTAAACACTGGAAGCCTATTGTTTTTATACGCAATCGAATGTCCAGAACCCCCCTAAATTTTCGAATGAAATTTTGAAAAAATCGTCAAAAAATCAAAACCGCTAATAAGCTTAGACAAATAGACATTTCTTATGTCATTTTTCATTAGAAAACGATTGGCATAAATTTAAGAACGCTAACGTGAACCGTTCTTGAGATATTGCACATTTTTCAAAAAAATTATCAAAAAATTATATAAAATAAAAAATAAAAGTATTTCCTATTGAGAAACATGTTCACTTTTCATATGTAATACCATGCGATAAATTGAGTGACTTCATTCTCGTGGATCTAGCTCGTTCCACTCATGAAAAAAGATACTTTGAGTAGTACTTTTGTATTTGAACGCCAATAGTTTTTATCTGCTGTAAGAATAACTTATTTCTCTGTCCATAACGCTTGGCGACGAATTTGGCGGAATGTCGCTAACTTGGCGACATTTTTAATTGCTGCCAATATGACAAAAATCTCGCCAAATTGATAAAAATGACGGTAAAACAATAAAAATGACGACTAATTGAAGAAAATTCAATATCATGGAAAGAATATAAGTATCTACTTTAAGAATAACTTTTTTAAGCTGTAAAAGTAGTAAATTCATTGCATTATATAAGGAAAGTCATGTGTTGCCCACATCAGATTTTTTTTAAACGCAATCGAACTTTCAGAACCCACCTAAATTTTCGAGTGAAATTTTAAAAAAATCATTAAAAAATTAAAACCTTTAATAAAGTTACGTATATAGACATTTTTTATATATTTTTTCCTTAGAAAACGATTAACATAAACTTTAGAAGGCTAGCATGAATCGTTCACGAGATATTGCACATTTTTCAAATAAATTTATAAAAACAGTTCATAAATTAAAAAAAAAAATTAACTGTTGAGAGACATGTTCACTTTTCATGTGTAATATCATGCGATAAATTGGGTGACATCGTTCTCGTTCCATTCATGAGAAACGATACTCTGAGCAGTACTTTTGTATTTGAACGCCAATAATCATATATCTTTTATAAGAATAACTTATTCCTCCGTCCATTCGTCGCCCAAATCATCCTTGATGATTTGGGCGACGAATTTGGCGGAATGTCGCACACTTGACGACTTTTTAAATGTTGCCAAGTTAATGAAAATCTCGCCAAATGGATAAAAATGACGCTAAATCAATGAAAATGAAGACTAAATGACGAAAATTCAATATCTTAGAAAAAATATAAGTATCTACTATAAGAATAACCTATTTTTTTTACTGAAAAAGTAGTAAATTCATTGCATTATATAAGGAAAGTCATGTGCTGCCCACATCAGATTTTTTAACTTGGCATCATAGAACAAATTTTGTAATAATCATGTATTAAAGGTTTATTTATAGTTCAATGATCGGAAGACTTAATACTCTTAATTAATGTTGTGAAATATAGCCGCAATACTTCTTTATTTTCCTTATATACATATAATGTATAAGGAAAGTATTGTAACGGGGTTAAAAACTCGAAATCGAATTTTATTTTGACAGGAGAGCACGTTTCAAGCATCCCTGAACTCGTATCAGACGTTTTTGAAATGATGTCTGCGTGTGTGTGTGTGTGTGTGTGTATGTGTGTGTGTGTGTGTCAGTGAGTCTGTGGAGACGATAACTGACGAACGCATGGACGGATTCGAACAAAATTTCGCACAAAAATTACAATCCATGAATACTGGAAGCCTATTGTTTTTATACGCAATGGAATGTTCAGAACCCCCCTACATTTTCGAGTGACATTTTGAGAAAATCTTAAAAAAAATAAAACTTTTAATAACGTTACACAAATATTCATTTCTTATGTAATTTTTCATTAGAAAACGATTCACAAAATGTTTTGAAAGCTAGCATGAACCGTTCTCGGGATATTGCACATTTTTGAAAAATATTATCAAAAAGTCATATAAAACAAAAAAAAGTATTACCTATTGGGAAATATGTTCACTTTTCGTAAGTATTATCACGCAATAAATTTGGTGACATCATTCTCGTGGATCTAGAAAGTTCCTTTCATGAGAAAATATCCTTAAGGTAATACTTTTGTATCTGGACACCAATTTTCATTTATGCACTACAAGAATAACTTATTTCTCCGTCCATAACGCATGGCGAGATTTTAGCGGAATGTCGCCAACTTGTCGACTTTTTAAATGTTGCCAAATTAACGAAAATATTACCAAATTGATAAATATGATGCTAAATCAATAAAAATGACAACTAGATGGTGAGAGTGCAATATCTTGGAAAAAACATAAGCGTAGACTATAAGAAGTAACAAATTTCTCCGTCCGTCCGTAACGCTTGGCGAGAATTTTAGCTGGACGTAGCCAATTTGGCGACTATTTTAAATGTTGCTAAAAGGACAAAAATATCGCCACATTGATAAAAAATGACGCCAAATGGGAAGTAATGTCTCGCAAATTCTGATTTTTATCATATGACGGGCACAATTTCTAATATATAATAAATACTCTTCTCTCCATTTGTCTGCAACATTTGACGATGCATTTGGCAACCTTAGCAAATGATTTAGCAAAGCACTGCCAACTGGGCGATATTTCGCCCCAGATTGACAAAAATATATTCAAAATTGTCAAAAATGACGTAAAATTAATGAAAATTACGTCATATTGATGACGTAATTATTGAAGTATTTTAGTATATAGGACTATATCGCTTATTGAGGACGCAACCAGTACTGATGATTGTGTATTTAGAGTTGTGCAAAGTATAAGTTAATTGAGTATGTATAAGTTAATTGAGTATTTTGATATAATTTTACATGTTGTCATCCAGATAATCGCCAAATGTACAATTCAACGATGTAGACATAGCGTCGTGGATCTTATACAATATTTTTTGACTGTAAAACTAGTAAATCAATTGCATTATTTAAGGAAAGTCATTTGCTGCCCACATCAGATTTTTTTTTATTTGTGACGTTATTAGCCCCCCTTGGGAGGCAAGTTACCTCTTGGGAGGCAACTACCCGGGTGGTACATTGTCAAGTATGGTGACAAACTCAATATTTCCCAAGCCCTTTAAAGTGAACTGTAACATGCTATAGTTGCAATCATTTAGACCTACAATACAGGCATTTTAAATTGTTTCTTATAAATTAAAAAAAAAAAATCTGATGTGGGCAACACATGACTTTCCTTATATAATGTAATGAATTTACTACATTTACAGTAAAAAAATAGGTTTTTCTTATAGTAGATACTAATATTCTTTCCAAGATATTGAATTTTCGACAATTAGTCGTCATTTTCATTGATTTAGCGTCATTTTTATCCATTTGACGAGATTTTCGTTAATTTGGCAACATTTCAAAAAGTCGCCAAATTGACGGAGAAATAAGTTATTCTTACAGCAGATAAGTATCTATTGGCATTCAAATACAAAAGTATTTCTCAAAGTATCTTTTTTCATGAATGGAACGAGCTATATCCACGATAATGATGTCACCCAATTTATCGCAATGTATTACATATCAAAAGTGAACATGTTTATCAATAGGAAATATTTTTTTTTATTTTATATGACTTTTTGGATATTTTTTTGAAAAATGTACAATATCTCAAGAACGGTTCATGTTAGCCTTCTAAAATTTATGTCAATCGTTTTCTAATGAAAAATTACATAAGAAATGTCTATTTGCGTAACTTTATTAGCGGTTTTGATTTTTTCACGATTTTTTCAAAATTTCATTCGAAAATTTCGGGAGGTTCTGAACATTCGATTGCGTATAAAAACAATAAGCTTCCAGTGTTTACGGATTGTGATTTTTGTACCAAATTTTGTTTGAATATGTCCATTCGTTCGTCAGTTATCGTCTCCACAGACTCACTGACACACGCACACACACACACACACACACACAATTACTTTCACACACACACACATACATGCTTTCACACACACACACACACACACACAGACAGACATCACTCCAAGAATGTTTGATTCGTGATCAGGGATGCTTGAAACGTGCTCTCCCGTCGAAAACTCGAATTCGAATTTTCGACCCCGTCACAATACTTTCCTTATGCATTATGTATATAAGGAAAGTAATAATGAATTCTGGTATGAGATGGTCAATCTAAGATACAGTCCAGTTAATTTTTCTATGTGAATAACATCAATGCTTGGAATTTCTGCAGCGGAAATCGAAGCGTAACAAAAAATGTAAACACTTTGGTTGTTTATACCTCCGAACCTAATAGATAAATAGATAACAGAGTATGAATATATAAAGATAATTTCAATATTTTCACTTTAAAATCAAAGACAACCAAATAAGTGGTTAAAATCATTTATTAAAATATCCTTATTATGGCGTACAAATCACACACCCAAAGCGTTTTCGTACATTATCATGCCCTACAACATTGGCGAAGTAAAAATACAGTCCGAACAAGTGTTTAAATATAGGCCATACCCGCCAGGCTAAATTTACATATATCAACTACATACAAAATTACATACATCAATTTATATATATTTTTAATTTTTTTAAAAACAACGAAATACAACAAGAAGCTTTTAATAAATAACTTTTTAACCACTTATATGGCTGTCTTTGATTTTAAAGTCAATTGTTTAACGTATTTACCATGCTGTGTATTAATATTTTGAACCTTTTTTTCAAAAATACGTAATGTAATCTATCCGAATGTATTTTTCATTTTTCTCATTTAAATCGAAATGTCTTCGAAACCAACAAAGATAGATATATATTGTAAACGACAAAAGTATGTATTAGAAAATTTAAATTCTGAAGCCACATCTATTTCAAGTAAGCTCTCTTTTTCTTTTTGAGTAATCGTCTTTTCAAGTTGAAGAAGATTTCCAATTTTTCATTTTTCAATATTTTAATGCTTAAAAATCTCCAAAAACTATATGTGTTAGGTATGAAAAATAACTATGAATTTGTAGCTTTTTGAAAGCCCTTTAAGTTTATATAATTATATTTTCGGTTGAGCTTTTAGTTTTCGAGGTATAGTATTTCAAATTTCGAAATTTTAGGATTTTTACCTGGATTTCCAATGGGTGGAAAAATTGTAATATGTAAAATATCACGAGTGTTACTGCTTAATGTGTTTACTTACTCCTTAGTGATGTATTGGTGCCTGAGCACGATATATTTTATTATGTTTATAAAATCTAAGAGATTAAGTGAACTTGGGAATTCCAAATATGTGCAATGATTCTTCAGGTTTGAACAGAATTGATTAACATATACGTTATTCACTACGTATTTATGTACAGATAGGTAAGTTTATAGATTAACTTTAATGTAAAATCTCGTAAGATATATAGTATCTGACGAGAGACTTATAGAGACTTATATATACTTCGTCAAATGTAATTTATATTTTAAATTTGACGAGATTAATTTAATTTTATACCGAAATTAAATTTAATTTTTTGTACCTAAAACCAACTTAATAAAACAGTTTGATATTTTGACGTAACGTTTTAGGGTCGGAGTATCAAGATGAAATCGGACGAAAACTAACTATACATAAACAGATATTTGTAGAACTACTTTGAAAATCTGAGAACAAGGTAATTGCATCTAAAAAAATGGAATGAACTTATTGAACCCTGCTGAAGTTTCATTTTAGAAATGTGAGATCAGTAGGCACCAGTTGCAGATCTTGATGTTTACGACCGAACAAAGGCGCAGACATTTATCGCCAATTTTGAAAGTCTTAGCGCGTAAAGTTATGGCCCCAAAAATTTCACGCCACCCACATTGCTGATGTGGTTGGGGCATAAAAAATATCCTAGAGACAAGACTTAAATCAAGCCTCATTCCATAATGAAAGAGCCAATGGAGAAATGAATGGTACGATCTCACACTGAGAAATGAGGTACTGCTAATTGAGGGAAAGGGGGCGTATCTTGATACGAGGCCAAATGATGCGGCTGCAAGAATGAAGGTAGCAGAGGTGAGTACAGCGTGATGATACGCAGTGAGAATGATACAAAGTAAGGCTGTACAGTGAGAATGTAGTGAGTAGAGTGTTGTTAGTTAGAGAATATAGTTAAAATATTACAGTTAATATATGCAAAAATCAGTCAGCTAGTGACATCTAGTGCAGATCAACGAAAATGTCGGATGGTGATCTGGGACCAACGTCCAGAAGAGTCAGTGTCAATACATAAAGATGCAAATGTATGTACAATCTCAACAAATGTTAGGTTGAGGTTATCTCTGGTAAATAAATTAGATAGAATAAATCTCACACACGAGTGCTTCTTCGCCTCCTTAAAAATCTTCAAACTTATTTTTGCATTCCTCAACCTTCAATTACCCGTATAATATCAATACTATTTCATTAAGACTTTGCATAAATTTAAATTCTTTATTTTAATTTTAAAAGTTTAAAACATTTTCTGGAGCTACAGCTGATATGTTTTAATACGTATATATCTTAATTAATAAAATACTTTAAATGTGATCATTTTAAATTATATCTACAAATATTTCAGAAGAAATCGGAATGAAATCCAGATGGAATCGGAGTGGTAACTAACCAGCTATAAACAGTTGGTGAGCTATTTGTAGCACTTAGGAAACCTCTTAACGACATAAATGTGTCTGACAATATCGAATGAACTTATTGAACTGTACTGAAATTTCATTTTTAAAGCTTGAGACCAGGAAGCACCAGTTGCAGATCTTGATGTTTTATTTTTCAAAACCATTTCGGCTCCATCGGACTGAAACCATTGCTGATATGTTTTAATACGTATACATCTTTGAGTATAAAAAAAATTTAAATGCAATAATTTTAAATTATTTCTATAAATAATACAGCTTTGCGAAACTTATATTTATATTATTTGCGAAAGTCATATTTATTAAAGAGAATTTATTACCATTAGCATTTTCAATTTCGATGTGTTTTTTAATAACATAAGTTTTCTGCTTTTGATTACTCGAGGCAGTGAAGGCACAGCGGCTAAAGCTTTTGAGTACTTAAAGGCGGTGACAACAGAACGAGACATGTCTGAGGACATTGCGAAGAAGAAAGAATTATATTTTGAGATGTAAGATAATTGGCAATTTATAACATAGATCATTGCAGGTATTGACGTTTGAAAAATATGACATTACGTGCTTGACACAGTGTAGATATTGAATACAGGATGGATTCTTAGATTACGTTATTGATATTACTCAAAATAAAAATCTGATGTGGGCAGCACATGACTTTCTTTATATAATTAAATGAATTTACTACATTTACAGTAAAAAAAAAGATTATTTTTATAGTAGATATTTATATTCTTTCCAAGATATTGCATTTTCATCAATTAGACGTTATTTTCAATGATTTAGCGTCATTTTTATCCATTTGGCGAGTTTTTCGTTAATTTAGCAACATTTAAAAAAGTCGCCAAGTTGGCGACATACCACCAAAGTCGTCGCTAAAATCTCGCCAAGCGTTACGGACGGAGAAATAAGTTAATTTTACAGCAGATAAATGACTATTGGCGCTCAAATACAAAAGTATTACTCTTAAATAGTATCTTTTATCTTGTAAAAGTGTCTTTTTTCATGAATTGAACAAGCTAGATCCACGAGAATGATGTCATCCAATTTATCGCATGTTATTACATATGAAAAGTGAACATATTTCTCAATAGGAAATATATTTTTTTTATTTTTAAAGATTCATGTTAGCGTTTTAAAATTTATGTCAATCGTTTTCTAATGAAAAATTACATGATAAATGTCTATTTGCGTAACTTTATTAGAGATTTTAATTTTTTGACGATTTTTTCAAAATTGTACTCGAAAATTTAGGGAGGTTCTGAACATTCGATTCCGTATAAAAACAATAGGCTTCCAGTGTTTACGGATTGTGATTTTTGTACTAAATTTCGTTCGCATCGGTCCATTCGTTCGTCAGTTGTCGTCTCCACAGACTCACTGACACACACACACACACATACTTTCACACACCCACAGACATCACTTCAGAAATGTTTGATTCGTGATCAGGGATGCTTGAAACGTGCTCTCCCGTCGAAAACTCGAATTCGAATTTTCGACCCCGTCACAATACTTTCTTTATACATTATGTATATAAGGAAAGTAAGTAGAGGAAATATTTCTACTAATGATTGATATCCGTGAGAAAAATTCCTGAAAACGTTGGAAATTAGGTAACAACAGTGATCAAAGAGGAAATATTTTTTACATAACCTCGTTTTCATGTTAGCAGATATATAAAATATTCCATTTCTGTGCAATTATTTAAAACGGATTATTTAAAACGGAAATTTAAGTATATATATCATATTTTGTCACCATTAGACATTTCATCTACGCAAAGCGTGTGTGGAAATGGTTAGTGTAAATATAAATATCCTCCATTGTATGTATTTAATCTTCCGAAGTTAAGCAGCTTCGGGCGCGGTTAGTACTTGGGTGGGTGACCACCTGGGAACACCGCGTACTGTTGGCTCATTTCAGTCGACGTGCTGGCCGAACGGTCAAGGCGAGCGTTTCCAGCGATTGATCGGCCGCCACGTAAGACATAGATGTGTCACACAGGAAAGTCATGTGTATTACATGTCACAGTGAAAAAGATGTTACTCACCCGACTTAAAGTGTGACGGAAATCAAGGATCACACAAACGAAGTAAATTGGATATTAAGTACTATTGCGTAATTTTGCGTTGTGTAAATTCAATAACCCCAGGTCCGGCTGCCCAGGCCTACAAAATGTAAACTGAACGCATAGGCACACAAGAAGGAAACATCATCAAGTTGGGAAAACATGAGTCAAAATTAATCATAAAAACTCTTTTTATTTTAAATATATAAATTTATATTTAAGAAGATATATAAACATTGAATTCACTGTGCAAAATATGATTGAATAATATTTGGTCTTTGAACTTAGATATATTGATCTGATTGATCTCTAGATGTATTAATATATTTTCACACAGATTGTCACACGACATTTCTCAAAGAAATTAATTTGAGAACCATATTCCTTTTGAGGATATTGAATATTAAAGAAGATTTCAATTTTAGTAATCATTCACGTTACCAGAACCAGATATTGGTTCATTCCTTTCAAGACCAAAATTGCTCTCATTTAGAGCGGCGCGACTAACACTGAAGATCTGAATTCAACACCACTGTAAGGGTCTATCACATACACGCACTGGTTGAATTCTTGCAGTGTAAATTCACTCTGGGATTTATAGAAATGATCCAATGATCCAAATACTTTAGCTGTACGCACATCTCGACCGTAGAACATCCAAAACAATGCCGAAACTCAAATGGAGTAACCAAACGACTCTTTAGCATGGTTCCACAATCCTGTCCTACCGGACGTCATCGCGTTCTAATCCTTTTCTCAATTTCCAGGACTTTCCGAAATTTAGATCTGGAATAAATAAATGAGAAAATTAATAATTTGACAATAAAAGAAATTGTCTTGGCCCACTCGGGTTATAAGATTCCTTCCGAATCAAAGTTATAATCCGAAAACACAAAAATGACCGTTGGGTCGTAAATTCCTTTGTGTCCGAATTTTCCAGGAGAGAGAAATAAAAGCTCCTTCTCCAACGAAAACTCAGGGCCAAGAGAACCCCGATACTGCGAAAAGTGGAATCCAGGCCGCTTCGACCTTCAACTTCATGCACGAAATAAATGTAGCATTCAACGGCTTTTGTGCGGCACCGTCGCGTCACTGTCTGCAGAATCGAAACCACTGCCCATCGCAATAATTAAAGAAGTAAAAATTATTTCGGAACATCTGCAGGAGCGAGATCCCACGCTTTCTGCATGAAAAATGCAAACTCGTGCAGAATTAAAAGTTCGGAATAAAATGGCTTCCAAAAGAGCATGTTTTTGAAACGAAATGAAAAATGTCGCGTTTCGCCCTCATAATGTCATAAAGCACTATGACAGATGTTTGAGTAGTTGGGCGCAAAGTGTTCCCACCCCACTGGTGCGCTGGGGCAACGTCTTTGACGGCTAAGAGGTTCACTGTTCTGGCCGATGTATAGGCGAAGATGAAAGAGTCAATGTCTGGCCATTGGAAAAAAAATGTATTTAATCTTAAATTTGAAATGAATATTATTAGAAATTTTAGAAATGGACTCATTCATTACAAGTTATTCGATGCTTTCTTAATGGTTAGATGACATAAAATTTCAGTCATTTCAAAAGCATTTGCTGATACAAATGAATGTTAATAATAAATTACGCATTATATATATATATATATTCGAATTTTAATGACTTGGATACGCGTTATACTTGAATTTTAATGCAAGTATCTGCAGGACTATCATATTAATGAATCGGCTTGCATGAATGCAATAATGTATGTTTACATATGTGAAGCATATTTGATATGGAATACACTTAAATAATGTAGTCGGATGAAATCTTTTCTGAAACCGAATCTGACAGAAAACAAAAATAAGAAATTATAGCAGCTAGCCTCTGTTTATCTATTTTGATTTATCTTTCTTCACACTGAAGCACACATGCCGTATTTTAAAATTACTAGCACATGCGTACAGATAGCAATGTTTCACGTGCTATCTCTAAACATAATTGTCTAATGTGTTTTAGTTTTTTTCAGACCCTCCAGAAGCCCCCCAAGTGATCTAGAAGACTAACTATTTGTACACTTATATTGACCTCGGTACAAAGGATAACGGGACGATATTTTCAAGTTACTCTGGGAAGACATATTAATGAATCGGCTTGCATGAATGCAATAATGTATGTTTACATATGTGAAGCATATTTGATATGGAATACACTTAAATAATGTAGTCGGATGAAATCTTTTCTGAAACCGAATCTGACAGAAAACAAAAATAAGAAATTATAGCAGCTAGCCTCTGTTTATCTATTTTGATTTATCTTTCTTCACACTGAAGCACACATGCCGTATTTTAAAATTACTAGCACATGCGTACAGATAGCAATGTTTCACGTGCTATCTCTAAACATAATTGTCTAATGTGTTTTAGTTTTTTTCAGACCCTCCAGAAGCCCCCCAAGTGATCTAGAAGACTAACTATTTGTACACTTATATTGACCTCGGTACAAAGGATAACGGGACGATATTTTCAAGTTACTCTGGGAAGATGGATAAAATGGGGGATTTTAAATGCTTGAGAGGTTTTAATACTTTTCAGTCTCTCACAATAAAACATTCTGCAACCTTTGCTCAATATTTTTCAGCTTATTCGTTGATAATGTCGGCAAACTATCAGAAAAGCAGCAATTACAGGCGTTCATGAAAATTCCAGCTTCATTTCTGAAATATTCAGCTAAATATCAGCTGTCAAAGAGTTATTTTCGTATATATATATATATATATAATTATATATATATATATATATGTAAATGTATATATATATATATATATATATATATACCATAACAGCATTTTTTTTTCACAGTGCCGTAAGATTTACATCACACTGTGACTTTGGGACGTCACAGGACGTCGCAGTACGTCTCGGCAATGTCATATTGAGGTCACAGCGAAGTCATTTTGGTCATTTTCATGGTCGTTTGTGACGTCGCAAATTAACTTGTTTGGGACGTCACATTGTAATTGCCATTGTAATGTCGTCACATTGTTACGTGTTAATTAAATTGTGGAAACGTCACAGAATATAGTCACAATGAAGTTACAAAGTTACTAATACGTAACGTCGCATAGAAGTCACAAATATGATATCACATTGTGACCTAGGTGTCACGTGACTACGTCACTGTCACACGTGTGACGATCTTTGCTGTTAGGGTATATATATGTATATATATATATATATATATATATATATATATATATATATATATATACGTATATGTACTACACGAGATAGAAAATGCAGTACTATGAAGCTTTGAAGGTATAATTATACAAATTGTGAGACCAACGCAGCTGATCGATGTATGCAAATGATCTAAAATGAAAGTACGTCAAGTGATTAGAGCGCGGGAAAAAAGAGGTGGAAACGGCAGATGAGCCAACAATTTTTACTATCTGTAGCCTACGGAAACCCGATATTTAAGCTGTTTTTCGTTTCAGAAAACACGTGTTGTTGAAAAGATGCCTGGTCGACGACGTCGAAGTCAGTTTCGGCATTTGGACGATAGGGCGAAAAGATTCATTTTTTGCCTATACGTACGGCTGGGTAATCGTACCAGCATATCGCCGTATCGGCGAGTCTGCGAATCTAACGTAGATGCGTACGCAGTGCAAAATATTTGGAGAACATGGATTGAATTAGCGCATGTGAATCGCAGTAGTGCAGGTCCATCCAGACGTACGTCAGCAAGCATTGATCAATGCATTTGAAGCGGTAGAAAGGCTATTGACCACGGTACAAAGGCTAAAGAGGCGGCACAATAAAGGCATGCTGTGGCGGCCCCAAACGACAATTGAAGAGATTCTGCAGAATTTGCAGGATACATTGGATGTTTCAATATCAGGGAGAACAGTTTCTCGACGATTAGCCTAAAGCGGCAGTCAAACCGTCCTTTGCGAAGGCCGAAGACTGACATTGACGACAAGACACCGACGTGTTCGAGCCTCGGGGACGACTGAATGGGACAAGGCAGTGTTCAGCGACGAGTCTCAGTCATGTTTGTTGAATGACAGTCGCTGAGTGTCTGGAGGTGACATAAAAACAAATCCAATCCAGCTGCGACTGTTGAACATCATATTGGTCGACAACAAGGCGTCCCGGTTACTATCATCGGCTTCAATAGCCGGGCACCTCTCGTTTGTATCGGAAGCACGCTGACGACACGACGATATGTGGATGAGGTGCTGTAGCCGGTTTCACTACCCTACCCTCAGAAGTTATAAAATGTTGTTTTCCAGCAAGATACCGTGTGACCGTACACGACAACCATCAGCAGATGAGCCTTGAGAAGCATCCAGTGTAGCCAGGTGTATGGATTATGTATGGACATTTAAATTTCGACATATTAAAACGATGAAATTCGAACATGTTCAAAGACGGAAATGAAATAGCCTTTTATTTAAAAAACCTCTCTTCACAGTATTTTTCGCAAAAAAATATATATAATTCATAAACATATTCTTTGGGAGATTTGATTTATAAGGCGTTCCTAGCACTCAAAGTAAAATGCGAGAAATAAATATTATTAATATTTAACAAACTGTGGAATTCATTTTTGAGCAAATTCCATAACATCTAATTTCCTCTGCACTTCTCTCATGAAAAAATTTCAAAAGGAACGTTAAAAAGGACGTGAATGTCACATCAAAATCTGAAAATTTTCCAACTTAGTTCCTCTCAAAAGTCCATTTTTTAATACTTAATTCTATTCATTCCAACGGCTCGAAAAAAGGAACGATGTTCTTCTGGAAAAACACTAGTTTTAATACATTTTACATGCATAGCGCAATTCAAACAGTCATTTTAGAACAGCACTTATACTGCGATAATCGTCCCACTATTTCAGTGAAAATAATGCATGAAAATTTTAAATTTTTAATAATTCAGCTATAGACAGTATATATAAATTGCTCGTTTCATAAACCTCAATATGTAAACAAGTTATGTTGCATCACGCCACCTTTAATGATCAGTATTAGAGCGGATATCTGAAAAATGATCATGTCATGACTTAGAGGAAAATCCACATTTTCAGAAAATCAGACTTAATATAATTGAAGGTCCAAGTTGATTGACCTTGGCGGAAAATTTGTTGTTCAAAGTTACAAATCACGACATACAGCTGAAGTGTATATATCGATATTCCAGGGGAACCAGTGTTATTATTTGAAGCTCCGAGTTGTTTGACCTTGACGACAAATTCGATGACTTAGCCGAAATTGAAAAATTTGGCGAAATATTGCCAACTTGACCTATTTTGGCGAGTTTCAAATGTGCCTCGAATTTTGTATTTTGATGTTTTGCTATGTTTCCCGTGTAAGGTATTTTGTTTTTCAAGAATTTTCTACACAGAGTTTAAGAGCTCGTTATCGCTTAATTGGAGGGAGTTGTTGTTATACGAGTAAAGAATGTTAATTGCCAATGCATTATCTATAATAATAAAATATATGTCTGTTTGTTCATTTGTGTTGTATGTAGCGGAAAATTTAAGCGCCGTGCGGCAATGACGTTTGGTACAAAGGTTCTGTAAAATGCGGTATTGCAGAGAAATATAATATCTTTGAGGTATATGATTTCGAAGTATGATGATTCTTGGAAATTTTAGAAAGAGGAGGTAGCATGTGTACAGTCATGTTCTTGCCACCGAATGTTTTCACCAATTATACAGTCAATAGATTAGAGTGTTAGAAACCTTAAATATTTTATATAAGAAAACAATTTAGGGTCCTTTTATTGTCATCTGACGACGAAGTGATTGTTAAATTTAGAATTGCGCTTGACTTATAGAAAAATGCTATTTTACGGTGGCTAATGCATGTTATTCCATAAAAGACTCTTTCCAAAACGTAAAGTAAATTGATGCAGAAAGAGCTGATGGCAGTGAAAATGGTGAAAATATTTGTTACCAATTTTGCAACTGAGTGCGATTCTAGCAATGTACGTACAGTCGCCCCCCTCTCCCCCTCAAAGAAAAAATACCGAACACAGTTCGTTATTCCGCCTCCTTAGATCGTACAGTCTAACCAAAGACATCATATCATTAGGCTCGGAATAATGTATAAAAAAAATTGCAACATATTTAAGCGAAAATAAATTAATTTTGCGACACTGTATTATTTCATTTATGTAATACGATTTTATTTCTGTTTAAATATGATGCTCAAGTTTTCCGTATCCTTTGCAAAAAGTTTATTATACTTATTGATAATATCTAACATAATTAAATGTATATCTAATTTGCTTAAGGATAGTTTTCATGTTAAACTATGTACTAACTCGAAATTTTTCAACACGCCACACCCACTTCTAATGACTTAGTCTGATTCTCCATGTCGTCGTCATATTTGCTTTTTACTTCCGAAAATTCAAATGACAGCACACATATTTTATGTCATCATATGATTTCTCATGTCGACGTTATGATAATTATAAAGGTATGTGCTATTCTGACCAGAAATATTGGAGACACGCAAAAAATATTGTTCGGGGGTCCGTCTCCATATTTAAAGTAGTAAAATGATGAAAGTCATGTATACTCTGCGGTTACATTTTTCTAATTCGTTGGAAAAGTACATACTCTTTAAAAAAAACATCCTATATAAAGGCTTGTAGAGTCCAGAACCCAAGAGTTTTTTACAGCATAAATGCCGTTTTTAACCACCAATAAAATGTTAATAAAGTTCACTAAAAAAGAAAAATTTAATGGCCCTATGGGGAATTATTCATTTTCCTCACGAAATTAAATGAAAATCATTGATCTATTATTCAGTTCGTCAAAAATTCATTTCCAATATCTGCTTACGTTGATTTAATAATAAATTGTATAATGCTTCCTTGACTTTATTTTGACTTTTATTTTCCTGCCCTACAAACGTCTATCGCATTGAAACATTAAACGACATTAAACATTATTTTCGTGCTTGCATATAATACGTTTTAAACGTATTAACTAAAAGACAAAACTTTATGATTTTTAATATATACAGAGATCCTCAATTTTGATATCTTTTGAATATATATATCCATCTGCTCCCACATAAAGCAAACGGCTAATATGCCTTAACGTAATTAAATGTACCTAGGCCAGAATTATAAAAACGGATAATTCGGTCTTTCCATGATCGCTTTGTTTAATCGAGCTAGTACAAAGTTTAATAGAAAAACGAGTCCTTATGCACATTAGATGCACATTTATTTATAGAAGATATTTTTCTAGTGATACACGATATATATACGAGTTTAATGATACACGATACACTTGGTTAAACTGTACGACGGGAGATGCCGGAATGACGAGTGTTGTTCTGATCTAGGGGAGGGAGGGGGGCAAGGGGAGGATGCGGAATTAATTATAATTGCAGAACAATAATGCGGAAGTAAGCTATAAACTTTTACGGAAGAAGAAATTTTCTGAAGAATTCGAAAAACTGGAAGCTGATGCAGGAAAGGGGTTGATGATGAGAAAGTTGAAAAGCTGTCGCATTCAGATGAAGGGCTGTCACATTCAGGGGAATTTATACGCTTCAACTATACGATTAAATTTATGCAGAGGCAGGATGAATGCAATTCTCATAACTTTGTACATTTACTAAACATGCGGGGCTTAAAAGCACAAAAAAGAGATTCATATTTGAACAGAAAACAATAGATAAATTTTAGCTATCCCTATATTCATAGTATAATGTATAAGGAAAATATATTGACGGGGTAGAAAATTCGAATTTAAGTTTTTGACGGGAGAGCACGTGTCAAGCATCCCTGAGTATGAATAAAACGTTTTTGAGGGTATGTCTGTCTCTGTGTGTGTGTGTGTGTGTGTGTGTGTGCGTGTAAGTATGTAATAAGTATGTGTGTGTGTGGAGACGATATTTCACGAGCGAATACAGCGATTTGAACGAAATTTGGTACAAAAATTAGTATCAGTAAATAGTAGATGCCTGTTGATTTATAAAGCATTCGAGGGTTCAGAACATCCCCAAATTTTGAAAAAATCATTAAAAAATCAAAACCGTCAATAAAGTTATGTAATTAATTATTTCTTATGTAATATTTCATAATGAAATTATTGACATCAAGAGCATGAACCCTTCTTGAGATATTGCATATTTTTCAAATAGCCGATTGCATGTTTAAAAATCTGCGGCCTTACTAGACTGTTTTCTAACATTTTTGTAAAACCGAAAACGTTTCGAAATGCATTTTTAATATAAAATAAACTTCTATAATATTATTGGTATGTTCAGACAATACGCCAATATATTTAACTTTTAACTTTTTGTGATATTTTACCCTGAGGTAAATAGAAAAATGTCGTCCATTTTGGGCTCAACTAATGTCTACCGACAAAAATAAATCTATCTATGATGTGTTGAGCTATACAAAAAAAAATTGAAATTCAGACATGAAATGGCGAAATGATTGCCAATATGAAATCCGCATGGAAAATTTCTTATTGAAAATATTGATGTGGAATGAAACTTTTTGCATAAAAATGTGCCCCTCCCTCCATCCGTGTTTCATTTTACTTACACTATATAAAGGCCACAAGAAAGCACCAAATGCTAAAAATGGGTGTGGACAAATATGGGCGTGGTCTAATGCACAGTTGATACATCTCTGGGTCATTCACAATTGAAATCTCCTAAATGCTATCTAAATAATGTTTTTTACTTTCCTTATATACATAGCATAAATTATAAGAAAAGTATTGTTGTTGTTGTTGAGACCTAGACCGTCCGACCTACCAGAAAGGAAGAAAAGTATTGTGACGAAGTTGAAAATTCGAATCCGAGATATCTACGGGAGAGTACGTTTCAAGCAATCTTGAACACGAAGCAAACGTTTTGAGGTGGTGAACAAATGAAGCTCTTCGAATAAAATTTAGTACAAAAATTGCAATCAGTAAACACTGAAAGCCTATTGTTTTTAAACGCAATCGAACGTTCAGAACCATCTTAAATTGTGAAAAAAATTACATTCAATATATTTACGTAAATAGTCATTTCGTATGTAATTTGTCATTAGAAAAAGATTGCCGTACACTTCAGAACGCTAGCATTGAACCATTCTTGAGTTATTGTACATTTTGCAAATCCGTTTAACAATAAATCACATAAAATAAAATAAAAAGTGTTAATTTTTGGGAAATATGTTCACTTTTCATATGTAATATTATACGATAACTTCGCAGTCATCATTTTTGTGGATCTAGTTCGTTCCATTCACAAGAGAAGATACTGTGGGTAACTGTTTCGAATTTGGACGGCATTAGTCGTTTATCTACTGTAAGAATAATCTATTTCGCCATCCATAGCGATTACCGAAATTTTGGCGACAAATTTGGCGGAATATCGTCAACTTTCCGACTTATTTTAAATGCTGCGAAATTGTTAAAAATGTCTAAAAATTGTTAAAAATATTTCCAAAATGATAAAGCTAACGACAAATCAATGTAAATAACGACTAATTGATGAAAATTCAATATCTTGGAAAAACATAAGAATTTATTATAAGTACAACGCATTTCTTCGTCCGTCCTTAATGCTTAGCGAAAAACTGCTCGGGATGTTGATAACTTGGCAACATTTTTAAATGTTGCTAGACTAGCGAAAATGTTGCCAAATTGATAAAAATGTCACTAAATTGATAAAAATAACGCTAAATCGGGGGGGGGGGGGGTTGCAATCCTTTAAATCAGTCATTGATGGCAATACCTTCTAGTACAAGAAATGCGCTTTTCTTCGTTTGTTTGAAACACTTGGCAATACATTTGGCGAACTTGGCGAATAATCTAGCGAAATGTCGCCAGTTTGCCGATATTTCGCCCCAGATTCACGACAATATCGTCAAAATTGCGAAAATGATACCAAGTTAATGACGCCTAATTGATGAATTTTTCATTAAAATATTTTAATATATAGACTGTATTGCATATTGAGTATACTATCAATATCGATAATTGTTAATTCAGAGTTTCGTGGAATATAAGTTAGTTGGGTACGAAATTGTTCTTCATGTTGTCATCCGGAAAAGGGCAAAATGTACAATTCAACGTTACAAACACAATACCGTGAATCTTTTCATGATTTTCACCGTGAAAGAAGTAAATTGATTGCATTATATAAGGAAAGTTATGTCGTGCCCACATCAGATATTTTTGTGTAAAAATCTTGGTAAATAAAAATAAATATTCCTCATTCATTTAAAATTTAATTGAAGAAATTACTGTTTTCTGATATATAAAATTGTGCAGGAAAAATTGTCAACGTTATGGGACTTAAATCACTTTCATCTGATCGAAAAAAATAGCGAAAGAATAGGTAGAGAAAAAAAAAATGCATTTCTTTAGACAACATTTCTTTTCGAAAATTTACATGGGAATCTATCTTTAGCAAACGCTTTATATATAGTCCGTCACTTATAATCGAAAACTTTAATGAATGGTGTATCGGGAAATTTTAATGGTATGGCAATGGGTTTTCCGAGAGTTTGGTGGTAGGGGAAGCAGGATACGGTGCTTATGGATGCTACCACACTCTGTTCGGTCTAAATGATATGGTACTTCCCGAAGCCCAAACAGCCAAACAGATACCTCGGGTAGGTCAGACGGTCTGGATCGACGAAGAAGAGTTGACACAGCAGCGTGTCAATCAAGTGAATTCGACTTCGGTGATGAAGCAATACCCAAAACAAAAATTTACAACTGCTTTAAAGAATTATATCTTGAACGTAGAACTTTCAGTTATGAATTTCGAGAAGGTTGCCCAAGAACTGACGAGACACTAGAAAGCATTGAAGCTCTGCAGCAAATGATCATTTTATATCATCATGTCACATACGATGAAATTGAGGCGTCTTTGAACATTTCAAGGAACTGCTTGCATTCAATTTTACATAATCCTTCAAAAGACAAAATGGTACGTGCGCGTTGGATTCCTCAAAGTTTAATCCAAGCTCAAAAGGGTGCTGGAGTCAAAAGTTGCAAGGAAAATCTCAAAAGATTCAAATTTGGTGCCTCAATACCTATCTTTGACATTGTAACAGATGACGAAACGTGGATTTATTTCAATCAACCCGAAACAAACAATCTACTGCTTATTTCAGTTTGTTCAGTTAATGTTTCAAAATGAACTAAATCCTGCAAATGTTGTTCGGACGCAAAGTGTTTCAAACAAAATGATTGCTTCGTTTTTGGTAAATCCAGCCGTGTTGCAGACTTTGCTTTGGAGGATCGTTGAATAATAAATTATGTTTGCTTTACGACAATTTGGTGTAAGAAATAGTTGCTCAAATCAGAAAAAATAATACGAAAACTCGCAACTTTCTTCATCATGACAATGCAAGCTCACACACTGCATTTCAAACCATCAATTGTTTGAAGCATAAAAACATTGATTTGATGAGTCATTGTCCCTATTCGCCTTATTTAGCACGCAATGTGTTTTCTTGTTCTTAACAATCAAAGCTAAAAGGCGTTGTTAATGATTTAACAGTCCAGAAGAAGCAAATGAAGCTTATAAATCACATGCTTCTGCTATATCAACTCCTGAAGGGCATAACTGTCTTGAAAATGTGTTTAGTGGAATTACAAAACTGTAATGATGCTAAAGGCGAATATTGTTACATTTCCCTACCGAGTATCAGATTGTGAAATATTAAAGTTGGAAAAATGCTGTGTATTATCTATATACCAATAATATTAAAAAAGGGAGTAGTATACAATAAAAGATTTCGTTTAATCATACATCTATCCATAAATCTGAGTGAGAATTTAAAAAGCTGTGTCGAATTATGTCGCCGCAGCGAATTGGTAAAATTGTCAGAAGTGAGTGTGGCCATGTGCATGAATTGTACATGGATATTTAAATTTCAATATTTTAAAATGGTGAATTTTAGCATTTTCAAATACTAAAACGAAATGGCGTTTTATTTAAAAAACCTCTTTCACAGTATGCTTAGCAAAAAAAATTATATAATTCATAAACGTATACTTTTGGAGATTTGATTTATGGGGCGTTCCTAACGTTCAAAGTAAATAACGGACGATTAATATTATTAATTCTTATTAAAGTGTAGAATTCATATCTGATCAAATTCCATAAAGGCTGATTTCCCTCTGCACTACTTTCATGAAAAAATTTCTAAAGGAACGTTAAAAAAAAATGTTTTGACAGATTTACTTTGACTACAAATCACAATATACCTCTGAAGAATTTCGGCATTTGCAGAAATCAGTGTTATTATTTGAAGATCTGAGTCGTTTGACCTTGATGACAATATCGATAATCTAGGCGGAATTGAAAATTTTGGCAAAATATCTGGAACTTGGCAAATTTGGCGAATTTCGGAAATTTCTTGAAGTTTGTAGTTTCCTGAGTTACGTCTTTTTTTCCCAAAACTTCCCACGAAGAGTGCAGAAACTCGTCATCGCTTAGTTGGGGTGAATTGGCGTTAAACGTGTAAAAAGTAAATTTCTATATCTATAATAATAAAATATATGTCTGTATGTTTATGTGTTCGTCTGTGTTGTATGTAGCGATAAATCTAAACGCCGTTCAGCAATGCAATTTGGTACAAAGGTACTTCAAAATGCAGTATCGCAGAGAAAGAATATATTTTTAAAATATTACATCTCTTAATTATATGATTTAGATATATGATGACATTTTGATATTTTAGAAATAGAACTTGGCATATTTAAAGTCATGTTCTTGACACCGAATGTGGCATCGATTTTACAGCCAATGGATTAGGGTGCTAGAAACCTTAAAGCGATTGCTTAGAAAACAACTTCGGAAATTTTTATTTTCCCATGACGATGCTGAAGTGATTGCTAAATTTATAAAGGCGCTTGGCTTTAAAATGATGCCTTACAGTGGCTGATACATGACACTCCATAAAAAAATATTTTTTTTTTTCAAATCGTGAAATATATTGCTACAGAAAACTCATGACAGTGAATATAGTGAAACGATTTGTTAAAAATAATGAACAGGTGATCTGATGGCGACTCTGACAATGTACATTCGCCCCCCCTCCCTTAAAAGAAATAGCGAACACCGTTCGTTATTCCGGTTCCTTGGATTTTACAATCAAACAAATGATATCATATCATTAGGTTAAAAATAATGTATAAGAAAAACTTGCAAAGTAATCAAGCGAAGGTAATTAAATTTTGCAGCACTATTATGTATTTTATTTGTGCAATAGTATTTTATTTATGCAATGTTATTTTATTTGTTCTCAACTATGTTACTCAAGACGACGTTATCCTTTGTGCAATATGTGTTATGAAATGCATAACGCGTGTTTATTAATTATTTCCTTCTAAATTTAATATTTGGCAAATTCTATTTTCGTTTCGATTCTAAAACTTGTTCTTAAATATTATTCCAAAATGAGGAAGCGCCAATTTTGTTAGTTTAACTTGTTGGAGTCTCCCTGTCTGTATCGATAACCCTTGGCGTATGATACAGTTCCCGCACTTTCTACGTTTACCGGATCCACATTTCATATTGAAATGTATTGGAACACTTTTCTGTGTCATCACGAGCGCGCGCATTTACACTAAGACGCTTAGGTAAAAATAATGTAATTAGTTGAAGTTGTCGATGTAATCTCAGAAAAATAGGTCGCGTTTTGCCCTTGGGGCATAAGAATGGAATGTTTGTCCTTATACGGATATTAAATGAGTTAATATTATGAAGAAATAAAGTAATCGAATAGCGTTTGATGAAATGGAAGTAATTTGCGAAATCTCAAATGTATTAGGTGCAAAATATCTTGTTCTAAATTATTCATGGAATACTTTCGTTTCTGTGAAAAAAAGGATGTATGAAGTTCTAATAGTTTTGAGTTGAAGCATACGATGTTTTTGTGATATCTAAAATGATCATCTAGTGCAAATTAAAGGAAATTAGTTTTACCTGGTGACTTTTTCCTTCATCGAAATTCTTCAACACTCGTTTCGGTATTATTCAACCCTGATGTTCCTACAAAGTTTTTGCGTCCTCGAACTCCATATCATCTCCGATCATCGGTGATCCTTTGATAAGACCCATCACACCCGATATCGACCGACCGCCTGCGACCCAGGAGCTCGCTTACTACCGAAGCTCTAGCTACGACCTGGTTACGGTTCTGTGCTAACGGGAGCACATAAAAAAGTGGTACCCTGACCAATGGCATTATAACAAGTGGTGCCCTGACCAGTGGCATCATAACAGATGTATGGTACTTTTTAATAATCTATATAAATAAAAATGAAAATCTGTCTGTCTGTCTGTCTGTCTGTCTGTCTGTCTGTCTGTCTGTTTGTCACACCATCACGGGAGAACGGCTGAACCGAATTTGATGAAATTTTGTGGGTAGCCCAGAAATAGCCCCACTTAAAATTATATCCGTGTTTTGAGTTTCTACTACCAGTGGTTCTCGAGATATTAGTAAAAAACAAAATTTTCGTTTGTCTCATCATCACGGAAAAACGGCTGAACCGAATTTAATGAAATTTAGTGAATAGCCTTGAAATATCCCCCCATAACTTTTGTCCAAGTTTCGAGTTTCTAAGACCTGGGGTTGTCGAGATATTAATGAAAAACGGAACTTTTTCCTAAGAGTTCTACTCCCTAACTCCGTGGTTTATCCAAACGAAAAGCTTGAAAATCGTTTGAAAGTGAATTAAAATTTAATCTCTGAGTTTGATGGGAGATTTTTTGCGTTAATTAGTCACTTTCTGAAAAAATGAATTGTTTGAAACATGATTTAAAGGGGAAATCTATCTCCATGGTTCATGGTTTATTTAAAACAAGCTTTTACGGAACAATGAGAAGTATAGAGAAATCAAAATCGTTATTTAATTTCGCAGTTTATGTTATAAGACATGACATATTTAACATGTTATAAGATTCTATCTTATATCATGTTACTCAGAAACGCAATTAAATTAAATCTGTCTGCTAATTTTAATAATTATTTTTTCGATTTGAATAATAAATAAATGGATATAAAAATATATTTTAGAAAAGAACGATTTGATTTTTCTTATAGCATTTTTGACTGGATAATATCAATTACGGTCTTCAGGTTTAAAAATTATTATTATTTATATTTTCGGGGATTATTGATTCAAGGATTATTGATATTTTCAAGTTATTATGCAATTATTTTATTATGACAAAAATTGTTTAAACTCATATATTGTATGTTGTACGAATCTTCTACAAATACACGTGTATATCTTTTAATCTACGAGAATATAAGTAGTACAGGTATATTGACATATGTTTTGATATATATTGGCATATATTGGAATCAATTACGACCTTCTGGTATAAAGAGTACGGATATTATTGATGTTTTCAATTTATTACGTCATCTCTTTTATTTTGGTAAATATTTTTGAGACGCATATTGTAATACGGGTAATCTTCTACTAACACATTGGCATATTTTCTGATCTGCGACAATATAATTAGTACGGGGTTGCATATATTCATTCAATTCCTATTTTTTCTTCTGTAAATTTGCTTACAAAAGGGGTCAGGATGTTTTATTCTTCAGATCTGATCGTGAAGATAATTTTGCATAGTGAGAACATATATTCTTAAACTTCTCTTTAGGAGCAATAAATTTAATATTTTAACAGAATTTGCACATGATTGCGAACTATAAGTTTCTTTAAATTATACACTCCGTACGAATAACGGGTGTGCTGTTAGTGGTTAATAAATTTCACATTTTAGGAGGATATATCATGTTGCTCGGCATCGCAATTAAATTAAATGTGTTTGTTAATGTTTCTATTATTTTTTTTCGATTTAAATAATAAATAAATGGATAAATGGATATAAAAGTATATCTTATGAATGGACGGTTTAATTTTCCTTTTAATTATATTAATTGCTGACTGCGTTCATCAATTTCATTTATTTTGGCAAAGAGTTTCCAAGCTTATATCGTATTTAGCTACTAAACTCATATATTGTGTTTGGTCAATAAATTCATATAGCCGATTGTTGAAACAGAAAAAGAGTAGAGCTGGTATATCTTCTAATACAATTGTAGTGTTTTCATTTAGTATATTGAAACGGGATAAGAATGTTTCATTCAGATCTGCAAATTCAAAGCTACGAATTTGGAGGGATATCGCTAATTTGACAACTTTTCTTAAACTTTGCCAAATTGACGGAAATGTCGCCAAATTGATATAAACGACACACAAACAGCTGCCATAAACCTTCGGGTTGGTCGTGTGGCTTGGGTCTTCTACATATCAATGATTTTTTTTTTGTTTTGTTAGAAGAGAATACTGAAATGATGTTTGGTTAGCATTTATCTGTCAGACCAACCATCCTACTTAGTAATACATTTAGCGAATTTTTAAAATGTCACCAAATTGATAAAAATGTTTTCTAATCTATAAAAATATCTTGAAATTGATAAAATTGCGCTACATAAATGATATTAATTGTTTTTTGTTAGGGGATAGTATTGTGATGATATTTCGTCAATTTGTCGCAAAGTGGAACTGTCAGTTCTACAGTCCCACTTGGCGATAAATTTGGCGATTTTTTAAAATGTCGCTAATTTGACGAAACTGTCGCCAAATGTTCCATAGAAATATAACTATTTAGACGATATTTTTTCTACCAATTTATTTGAAGCAAATGATATCATGTCGCTTAGCAACGGATTTAAATCCAATGTGTTTATGCGGCAGACGATTTTTATTAAATCCTTTCCGATTTGAATAATGAAGATATGTATATAAAATAAATTTCATTGCCATTTCATTTTGGACTGGATAATATCAATTATACTCTTCAGGTTTAAACATTATTATTATTGATATTTACCGGAATTATTGATTCAGTGATTATTGATATTTTTAAGTTATTACGCCATTGTTTTATTGCGGCAAAAATTGCTGACACACGCATATTGTACGTTGTACGAGTAATCTTCTAGGAATGCACGGGTATATCTTCTAACCTACGAGAATATAAGTAGTACAGGTATATTGGCATATATTTTGACATATATTGGCATATATATTGGAATCAAGTACAGTCTTCTGGTATGAAGATTACGGGGATTAATTATATATTCAATTTATTACGTCGTCTGTTGTATTTTACCAAAAAACATTTGTAACTCATATTGCAAAACGGGAAATCTTCTACTAATAATCGGACATTATAAGTAGTACGTGTATATCTTCCCATATAATTTTAGCACTTTAATTTTGACATATATTGGAATAAATGACTGTCTTCAGATTTAAAGATTACGGGTTTATTGGTATTTTCAATTTATACATGTAATCTACTAATACAGGTTATATTTTCTAATATTCGCGTATATAATTAGTACGGGTCCCATACAATTTTAACGCTTTTATTTTGCATATATTGATTCAATTCCATATTTTTTTTTATATTTGCTTACATAAGGGGTCCAAGATGTTTTATTCTTCAGATATGTCGATGAAGATAATTTTATATAGCGAGAACAGAGATTCTTAAACTTCTTTTTAGGAGCATTATATTAAATATTTTAACAGAATATTTTGATTAAACATGTCATTTAGTATACTATAAGAATTTGGGCATGATTATGAATTTCAAGTTTCTTTATATTATATACTCCGTACGAAGAACGGGTATGCTGCTAGTCTATATAAATAAAAATGAAAATCTGTCTGTCTGTCTGTCTGTTTGTCACACCATCACGAGAGAACGGCTGAACCGAATTTGATGAAATTTTGTGGGTAGCCCAGAAATAGCCCCACTTAAAATTATATCCGTGTTTTGAGTTTCTACGACCAGTGGTTCTCGAGATATTAGTAAAAAACGAAATTTTCGTTTGTCTCATCATCACGGAAAAACGGCTGAACCGAATTTAATGAAATTTGGTGAATAGCCTTGAAATATCCCCACATAAATTTTGTCCAAGTTTCGAGTTTCTAAGACCTGGGGTTGTCGAGATATTAATGAAAAACGGAACTTTTTCCTAGGAGTTCTACTCCCTAACTCCGTGGTTTATCCAAACGAAAAGCTTGAAAATCGTTTGAAAGTGAATTAAAATTTAATCTCTGAGTTTGATGGGAGATTTTTTGCGTTAATTAGTCACTTTCTGAAAACATGAATTGTTTGAAACATGATTTAAAGGGGAAATCTATCTCCATGGTTCATGGTTTATTTAAAACAAGCTTTTACGGAACAATGAGAAGTATAGAGAAATCAAAATCGTTATTTAATTTCGCAGTTTATGTTATAAGACATGACATATTTAACATGTTATAAGATTCTATCTTATATCATGTTACTCAGAAACGCAATTAAATTAAATCTGTCTGTTAATTTTAATAATTATTTTTCCGATTTGAATAATAAATGAATGGATATAAAAATATATTTTAGAAAAGAACGATTTGATTTTTCTTATAGCATTTTTGACTGGATAATATCAATTACGGTCTTCAGGTTTAAAAATTATTATTATTTATATTTTCGGGGATTATTGATTCAAGGATTATTTATATTTTCAAGTTATTATGCAATTATTTTATTATGACAAAAATTGTTTAAACTCATATATTGTATGTTGTACGAATCTTCTACAAATACACGTGTATATCTTTTAATCTACGAGAATATAAGTAGTACAGGTATATTGACATATGTTTTGATATATATTGGCATATATTGGAATCAATTACGACCTTCTGGTATAAAGAGTACGGATATTATTGATGTTTTCAATTTATTACGTCATCTCTTTTATTTTGGCAAATATTTTTGAGACGCATATTGTAATACGGGTAATCTTCTACTAACACATTGGCATATTTTCTGATCTGCGACAATATAATTAGTACGGGGTTGCATATATTCATTCAATTCCTATTTTTTCTTCTGTACATTTGCTTGCAAAAGGGGGCAGGATGTTTTATTCTACAGATCTGATCGTGAAGATAATTTTGCATAGTGAGAACATATATTCTTAAACTTCTCTTTAGGAGCAATAAATTTAACATTTTAACAGAATTTACACATGATTGCGTACTTTAAGTTTCTTTAAATTATACACTCCGTACGAATAACGGGTGTGCTGTTAGTCTTAAATAATAAAAGGCAATGTCTGTGTGTGTGTGTGTGTGTCTGTCTGTCTGTCTGTCTGTCTTATACACTATACGTTTCGCGACCGCGCGTCGGAGAGCTACGAAATTTGGCAATCGGAGACCCGGGGGGGGAGGGAAGGGGACACATGAAAACCGATTTTTAAAATTTTAATTATTTTTTTATTTATTTAATGTTTTATGCGATTTCGACCGTTTTTTGCCCTTTTTGCCCTTTTTTCTCCACGATCCAGACATCGTAGAAAAAAATAAATCACACCATCGGAAAGAGCAGAGAATTTCGAGTAAAAATATATGAATTTCAAATCTGAATTTCGATTTCTAATATTTTTTAAAGATTTTAAAACAAAACTCACTTTTGGCTCAAAAAATCAATTTTTTGTTTTTAAATTCTCGCATCGTGAAAAGTACTCATAATTTCGACTAATAATTTACATTTTTAGAAAGCTGAAATATCTGGCATTCTTACAAGTCTAATGTGGTCCAGAAATAATGAAAATTGCCTTCAGGATGGCAATTTTAAAGACGCCATGATTTTAAATTTCTCGGCGTTCCGTTCGTTTCTCCTCCGCTGAAGCAGGGAAGGTGGTGGGTGGGGACGTCAAGGTGGAGGTGACGTCACGGTTCTGAATAGAGGGACTTTGCTCTATATAAATTATTATATTTATATTTTAAATGATGGGACGATCTGGATTTTTTAAATGTATATTTTAACTTTTGGATATTTTAAATGGATATTTTAATTTTATGGATATTTTAAATGATAGAACAATGAAACAATGGAATGAGGATGATGGAATTAAGCATATGGTTATTTTAAATTGCAAATTAGCGCGCGGGAAGTTAGCGGTAGGCCCGGGTTCGATTCCCGCCACTGCCAAAACTGCCGCCGTGTTTACGTGGAATACGATCACGTTAAATATGTGGGTCCGTAAGTCCTTCCGAGAGGTTGGTGGTAGGGGAAGAAGGATACGGCCCCTGTGGATGCCTCCCCCACTGGGTTCCCGTCTAAATTGGGTGAATATGTAGAAAGTTATGGAGATTGTCGCGGAGGGCGCGGCAGCCCAGTGGTTAGCGCGCGGGAATTGCACTCAGTAGGCCCGGGTTCGATTCCCGCCACTGCCAAAACTTACGCCACGTTCACGCAGAGTACGATCACGTTAAACATGTGGGTTCGTGAGTCCTTCCGAGAGGTTGGTGGTAGGGGAAGGAGGGTACGGTCTAAATTGGGTGAATAAAAAGAAAGTTATGGAGATTGTCGCGGAGGGCGAAGTAGCCCAGTGGTTAGCGCGCGGGAATTGCACGCGGTAGGCCCGGGTTCGATTTCCGCCACTGACATGGAGTACGATCACGTTAAACATATGGGTCCGTATGTTTTTCCGAGAGGTTGGTGGTAGGGGAAGGAGGGTACGTTCCCTGTGGATGCCTCCCCCACTGGGTTCCGGTCTAAATTGGGTGGCACATCCTGGCCGTCCAACCAGTTACCAGGCCCGGGTTCGATTCAAAAATTGCCGCCGTGTTTACGCGGAGTACGATCACGTTAAACATGTGGGTCTGTAAGTCCTTCCGAGAAGTTGGTGGTAGGGGAAGGAGGGTACGGTCTAAATTGGATGAATAAAAAGAAAGTTATGGAGATTGTCGCGTAGGGCAAAGTAGCCCAATGGTTAGCGCGCGGAAATTGCACTCGGTAGGCCCGGGTTCGATTCCCAAAATTGCCGCCGTGTTTACGCGGAGTACGATCACGTTAAACATGTGGGTCTGTAAGTCCTTCCGAGAGGTTGGTGGTAGGGGAAGAAGGGTACGGTCCCTGTGGATGCTTCTCCCACTTGGTTCCGGTCTAAATTGGGTGAATAAAAAGAAAGTTATGAAGAATATCGCGGAGGGTGAAGTACCCGAGTGGTTAGTGCGCGGGATTTGCACTTGGTAGGCCCGGGTTCGATTCCCAAAATTGCCGAATAAAAATAAAGTTATGGAGATTGTCGCGGATGGCACGGTAGCCCAGTGGTTAGCGCGCGGGAATTTCACTCGGTAGGCCCGGGTTCGATTCCCTCCATTGCCAAAACTGCAGCCGTGTTCACGCGGAGTACGATCACGTTAAACGTGTGGGACTGCAAGTCCTTCCGAGAGGTTTGTGGTAGGGGAAGGAGGGTACGGTCTCTTTGGATGCCTCCCCCATTGGATTCCGGTCTAAATTGTGTGGCACTTCCTGGCCTTCCAAGCAGTTACCTTACACCTTTCTGGTAGGTCGCGCCAACGAGTTTGCCACGGTCAGAATTTTCAAGGGTAGCGAACAGGCTGG
The DNA here is from genome assembly GCA_951213105.1 of Amaurobius ferox. Classification (NCBI taxonomy): domain Eukaryota; kingdom Metazoa; phylum Arthropoda; class Arachnida; order Araneae; family Amaurobiidae; genus Amaurobius; species Amaurobius ferox. Next base: position 64,833,628 of record OX578151.1, read on the forward strand.
TCGCCAACTTTTGGATATTTTAAATGGATATTTTAATTTTATGGATATTTTAAATGATGGAACAATGAAACAATGGAATGAGGATGATGGAATTAAGCATATGGTCATTTTAAATTGCAAATTAGCGCGCGGGAAGTTAGCGGTAGGCCCGGGTTCGATTCCCGCCACTGCCAAAACTGCCGCCGTGTTTACGTGGAATACGATCACGTTAAATATGTGGGTCCGTAAGTCCTTCCGAGAGGTTGGTGGTAGGGGAAGGAGGATACGGCCCCTGTGGATGCCTCCCCCACTGGGTTCCCGTCTAAATTGGGTGAATATGTAGAAAGTTATGGAGATTGTCGCGGAGGGCGCGGCAGCCCAGTGGTTAGCGCGCGGGAATTGCACTCAGTAGGCCCGGGTTCGATTCCCGCCACTGCCAAAACTTACGCCACGTTCACGCAGAGTACGATCACGTTAAACATGTGGGTTCGTGAGTCCTTCCGAGAGGTTGGTGGTAGGGGAAGGAAGGTACGGTCTAAATTGGGTGAATAAAAAGAAAGTTATGGAGATTGTCGCGGAGGGCGAAGTAGCCCAGTGGTTAGCGCGCGGGAATTGCACGCGGTAGGCCCCGGGTTCGATTTCCGCCACTGACATGGAGTACGATCACGTTAAACATATGGGTCCGTATGTTTTTCCGAGAGGTTGGTGGTAGGGGAAGGAGGGTACGTTCCCTGTGGATGCCTCCCCCACTGGGTTCCGGTCTAAATTGGATGGCACATCCTGGCCGTCCAACCAGTTACCAGGCCCGGGTTCGATTCCCAAAATTGCCGCCGTGTTTACGCGGAGTACGAGCACGTTAAACATGTGGGTCCGTGAGTCCTTCCGAGAAGTTGGTGGTAGGGGAAGGAGGGTACGGTCTAAATTGGATGAATAAAAAGAAAGTTATGGAGATTGTCGCGTAGGGCAAAGTAGCCCAATGGTTAGCGCGCGGAAATTGCACTCGGTAGGCCCGGGTTCGATTCCCAAAATTGCCGCCGTGTTTACGCGGAGTACGATCACGTTAAACATGTGGGTCTGTAAGTCCTTCCGAGAGGTTGGTGGTAGGGGAAGAAGGGTACGGTCCCTGTGGATGCTTCTCCCACTTGGTTCCGGTCTAAATTGGGTGAATAAAAAGAAAGTTATGAAGAATATCGCGGAGGGTGAAGTACCCCAGTGGTTAGTGCGCGGGATTTGCACTTGGTAGGCCCGGGTTCGATTCCGAAAATTGCCGAATAAAAATAAAGTTATGGAGATTGTCGCGGATGGCACGGTAGCCCAGTGGTTAGCGCGCGGGAATTTCACTCGGTAGGCCCGGGTTCGATTCCCGCCATTGCCAAAACTGCAGCCGTGTTCACGCGGAGTACGATCACGTTAAACGTGTGGGACTGCAAGTCCTTCCGAGAGGTTTGTGGTAGGGGAAGGAGGGTCCGGTCTAAATTCGGTGAATAAAAAGAAAGTTATGGAAAATGTCGCGGAGGGCGAAGTACACCAGTGGTTAGCGCGCGGGAATTTCACTGGGTAGGCCCGGGTTCGATTCCCGCCACTGCCAAAACTGCAGCCGCGTTCACGCGGAGTACGATCACGTTAAACATGTGGGATCGTAAGTCCTTCCGAAAGGTTGGTGGTAGGGGAAGGAGGGTACGGTCCCTGTGGATGTCTCCCCCACTGAGTTCCGGTCTAAATTGGGTGCCACTTCCTGGCCGTCCAAACAGTTACCTTACACCTTTTGGTAAGGTCGCGCCAGCGAGTGTGCCACGGTTACAATTTGCCACGGTCAGAATTTTCAAGGGTAGCGAACAGGCTGGTCGCCAAAGGCGGCTAGTGGTTAATAAATTTTAACATTTTAGGAGGATATATCATGTTGCTCGGCATCGCAATTAAATTAAATGTGTTTGTTAATGTTTTTATTATTTTTTTTCGATTTAAATAATAAATAAATGGATATAAAAGTATATCTTATGAATGGACGGTTTGATTTTTCTTTTAATTATATTAATTGCTGACTGCGTACATCAATTTCATTTATTTTGGCAAAGAGTTTTCAAGCTTATATCGTATTTAGCTACTAAACTCATATATTGTGTTTAGCCAATAAATTCATATAGCCGATTGTTGAAACAGAAAAAGAGTAGAGCGGGTATATCTTCTAATACAATTGTAGTGTTTTCATTTAGTATATTGAAACGGGATAAGAATGTTTCATTCAGATCTGCAAATTCAAAGCTACGAATTTGGAGGGATATCGCTAATTTGACAACTTTTCTTAAACTTTGCCAAATTGACGGAAATGTCGCCAAATTGATATAAACGACACACAAACAGCTGCCATAAACCTTCGGGTTGGTCGTGTGGCTTGGGTCTTCTACATATCAATGAAATTTTTTTTTTGTTTTGTTAGAAGAGAGTACTGAAATGATGTTTGGTTAGCATTTCTCTGTCAGACCAACCATCCTACTTAGTAATACATTTAGCGAATTTTTAAAATGTCACCAAATTGATAAAAATGTTTTCAAATCTATAAAAATATCTTGAAATTGATAAAATTGCGCTACATAAATGATATTAATTGTTTTTTGTTAGGGGATAGTATTGTGATGATATTTCGTCAATTTGTCGCAAAGTGGAACTGTCAGTTCTACAGTCCCACTTGGCGATAAATTTGGCGATTTTTTAAAATGTCGCTAATTTGACGAAATTGTCGCCAAATGTTCCATAGAAATATAACTATTTAGACGATATTTTTTTTACCAATTTATTTGAAGCAAATGATATCATGTCGCTTAGCAACGGATTTAAATCCAATGTGTTTATGTGGCAGACGATTTTTATTAAATCCTTTCCGATTTGAATAATGAAGATATGTATATAAAATAAATTTCATTGCCATTTCATTTTGGACTGGATAATATCAATTATACTCTTCAGGTTTAAACATTATTATTATTGATATTTTCCGGAATTATTGATTCAGGGATTATTGATATTTTTAAGTTATTACGCCATTGTTTTATTGCGGCAAAAATTGCTGCCACACGCATATTGTACGTTGTACGAGTAATCTTCTAGGAATGCACGGGTATATCTTCTAACCTACGAGAATATAAGTAGTACAGGTATATTGGCATATATTTTGACATATATTGGCATATATATTGGACTCAAGTACAGTCTTCTGGTATGAAGATTAAGGGGATTAATTATATATTCAATTTATTACGTCGTCTGTTGTATTTTACCAAAAAACATTTGTGACTCATATTGCAAAACGGGTAGTCTTCTACTAATAATCGGACATTATAAGTAGTACGTGTATATCTTCCCATATAATTTTAGCACTTTAATTTTGACATATATTGGAATAAATGACTGTCTTCAGATTTAAAGATTACGGGTTTATTGGTATTTTCAATTTATACATGTAATCTACTAATACAGGTTATATTTTCTAATATTCGCGTATATAATTAGTACGGGTCCCATACAATTTTAACGCTGTTATTTTGCATATATTGATTCAATTCCATATTTTTTTTTATATTTGCTTACATAAGGTGTCCAAGATGTTTTAGTCTTCAGATATGTCCATGAAGATAATTTTATGTAGCGAGAACAGAGATTCTTAAACTTCTTTTTAGGAGCATTATATTGAATATTTTAACAGAATATTTTGATTAAACATGTCATTTAGTATACTATAAGAATTTGGGCATGATTATGAATTTCAAGTTTCTTTATATTATATACTCCGTACGAAGAACGGGTATGCTGCTAGTGTCTAATATAATTAAATGTGCATCTTATTTACATATAAGTTTCGTACCCATATTAAACTTTGTACCAACTCGATATTTTTTTTTAAAACACAACGATCACTTTTGATAACATATTCTGATTTTGCATGTCGTCTTCATATTTAGTTTCTCATTTCTTCCGAAAATTCAAATGACAGCACGCATATTTTAAGTCATCGTTAGATTTCTGATGCCGAAATTATGTTAAATATAAATTTGCGTGCTATTCTGATCAAAAATACGGGAGGTACACTGAAAACATTGTTTAGGGTCTGTCTCCATAATTATGGTAGTAAAATGAAAGTCACGCATACATCACCGTTATACTTTCTATTTCGTTGACATGGCATACTCTTTGCAGAAAATCTTATCTAAAGGCTTGTGGGGCGCAGATCCGGCAGCAAACATGCTTTTTTTAACCACCAGCATGATGTTATTAATTGAGGTTCAGTGCAGCCTGAATATTTAAGGTCATTGCCGTCACCATTAATTTTCCTCCTGAAATTGGGTGAAAATCATCGGCATTTTATGTCGTCCAAAAATGTATTTTCCATTTTTTCTTATGTAGTTTTAATATGAAATTATATAAATGCTTCTCTGACTTTATTTTGCTTTTATTTTCATGGCCCACAAATTTGTATCACTTTAAAACATTATATGACATAAACGTCATTAAACATATATTTTTCTAATATGTTTGAAACTTGCTAACTAAAAGAGAAAGCATAAAATAATTTCTGATATATACAGAGAACCACAATACTATTTAAATTGATACAACTTACTAAAATCACTAATTTATATTTTAATCACGAACAACTTTTAAATACATTCAACTGTTTACCCATAAAGCAACCGTAGGAGTAGCAGACCGAAATCAAACAGGTAATTTATCTTAAACCTAGGCCAAATTTATAAAAGAGGATAATATGGACATTCAACAGCCAAATTATCCTCCCGCTATCTAAAAGCAAATAATGTGGCTTTGCCTATTTATCGCAGCATTTTTGTTTCGCGGTGGATCAATAACATTAATATTTTATAGAACAGATTACCTTAAAACATAATTACAGAATATAAAATTTGCATAAACATGTTCTTGCAGTCATAGCTTTGTTTCCTAAATACAATTAACAGGTCGATAGTAGTTAAATAATTATACTGTTAATTATATTTTCAATCAGGTAGTCTAAATATGCTATAAAATTAACCAAACACAGCTCCAAGAATGCAAATTTAGTCCTTGAATATTAATTTTTCAAGAACATTACTTTCATTGAAGAAATATATAAATTTAGTCTAATTTGCATTTGCATGATTTATTGGTGTTGATTTAGATTTCTAAATAAAATTCGAAATTAAACTTATTTTATATAAAAGTCTTTATCATATTAAATATAAAGTTATATATGAGGAACCGTCACACACTGGTGCCATGGCGGAAAAACCCCGAAACACGAAAATAATATTTTTCGATACCAACTACTAGTTTTTGATAGGCAATTAACTGAAGTATCTTGCCATGTAAATAAATGTATTTTATTCAGTATAACTAGAAGGACAAACAGATCTTAAACAAGACTTCCACATTCTAATTGAAATCTTGTTTATTCTAACTAAAATTTCAATATTTTTTCCAAAATTTTTGTGAATATTTATAATTATATGTCTCACGTATTTTCAATATATGTAACCTCAGCTTATTTCTGACATAAATACATTTCGTAAAAATATAGCCAAAAGCATACTATAAAGCGTAAAATATAGATATATAATTTTTTTTGTTTTCCTTCATTTCTTTAAGCCTATAATAAAGCTACACGTTCCTACACGCTCAGGATGAGTTATTTCGAAAGCAGATACTATTATGCAACTGTTCTGTGAAAATGAGCTGCAACTTTTTCTAACCTTCGCTGTTTCGGCATGCATATAAAATCTTACTTTTAACTTATCTACATGCGCAAAAAGTATGCAAAACTATTAAGAAATGCATAAGTTGTGAGGTTATTTCCGCAAATTTCTCATTTGGCACCACTGTGCGTCATGCCACGCATGGATCTAAATTCAAACGCCTTTCAAATTTGACATTACACTTCAAATTACGGATTCTTTTCATAACACAAATACAATAATAGCGTCTTATTAATTGTTGCCCAAATGCAGAGTCCAAACTTTAAATTACAGTTTTAAATTTTTTTTCCGAGCAGTTTCCAAATCTGATGTATTGTCTTCACAAAGTTATAAAATAACGCAGTCTTAAATATATCTGCGTTTCAATAAGTACTGACAGTAAGGAACAAATATTTTGCATACCGAGGATTCATAACATCGCTGAATCGATTTCAACAGCAAATTTTTGTTGCATTATTATTCATATTATTTTTACATCTAAGTTTAATAAATAATAATAAATATTAAAAAAGTATTGGAAGATAAGAAATGGTATATATATTTTGTTTGGTTTATTTAGTTTTGCAATATGGAATAGGAATTATTTTGATTAGCAAATTATTTCGTAAATACAAAACAAAAACTGTGGCACAAATGCTAACGTTAGGAGCCTGAAATTTAAAGTAGTCATTACTACCCAACGGCGTGAGTAAAATGTATAATTTTATTGAGATTTCGACGTGCTGTGACCTGGGGAACCAAAATCTGCTGTCAAAAATTAGTGTTACCTTTTTTAAAAATTCAGTTGGTACAAGTTTAATAGGAAGACAAGCCCTTATGAAACGTAGATACATATTTTTTTATAGAAGACATTTTTCCAAGACAAATTATACGCTTGGTTTAACTGCACAGTCCAAGATGCCGGAATGATGAGCGATGTTCGGATCGGGGGGGGGGGGGGGAGGGGAGTTCGACTGTTTACTAATTACTGAACAGTGATGCGGAAGATCCAGGATATCAACTTTAACGGAATAGGAAATTTTGTGAAGAACTTGAAAAGATGGAAACTGATGAAAGAAGAAGGGTCGGTGATGAGAAAGTTGAAAAGCTGTCGCATTCAGATGAGGGGCTGGTACATTCAGAAGGCCTTTGAATGCTTCAAATAAGCGATTAAATGGATGGAGAGGCAGGAAGAATGCAATTCTCATAACATTTACAAAAAATGCGATACGTAACAGCACGAAAACGATATTTAGCTTTGAGCAGAACACAATAGATAAGTGTTTAGTGTAAAAAACTTGGTAAATAAAAATAAATATTCCTTTGAATTATCTTGTTCTTTTGAATTATTTGAAGTTCTGTAATTAACTGTAAGTTCTATTGAAATATCTGAAAAAATTATCAATGCTATGGGACTTAAACCACTTTCATCTGATCGAAAGAAACGGCAAAAACATCGAAAGAACGGTAGTAGTATAATATATGAAATTCTTTAAATAAAATTTATATTCAATAACTTTCATGAAAAAACTTCCACCTTTCTAGTCAAAAACTTTATTGAGATATATATCGGGAAATTTTAAGTATATACATATTCCTCAATATATACATATTCCTCAAGTACAATCAAAATGAAATATAAAATATAAAATCCAAGGAATTGTAAGGCGCATTTGCTGCCTATCTAAGCCTCAAAGTACAATAAGGAAAAAACGAGATTGAAAATGGATTAATACAATTAGAAGTTGTGTGTTTACGGGGTTGTAGAGAGGTCAAGGGGGAATATTGCAACCCCTTTTTCTGGTTTAAGCATGCTTTTAATCCCAGGAAACACTCCCAGAAACCACTACACGCCCGAAACAACAATCAACAGTATGCCAGGGGGGAAAACTTAATCCCGAAATGAAGATCGTAAAGTCACAAGAACATATAAAAGCATATAAAATGAAATGAAACAAGTATGAATAAAAATATATTCTAACCATGTATAAAGTTTTAAAAAGGATGTTCCTAGATGCGCTACGTCGTTAGAAGTGCATAGACGAAACCCATGATAAATTCCAGATGTAGAGATAAACTCATGGTTACAGAGTATCTAATTCCAAACGGGTAGAGTTGAGTTGTAGCAAATCATCAAAATTAGCATATATTGCTTTATGGTACTTTTTACAATATGCCATATAATAATTTTTTATGAAACGTGGTGGGTATGAATGTTTTAAGGCTTCCATTTTTAGACGTCGTATACAAATATCAATCTGTTTATCAGTTGAATTTAAACGTCTGTATCTTGCAAAATGATTAATGATCACATTACGTTGTCTAGTTATACTCATATTAGTATTCCAATGAGTGAAGTAATTGATTGTGCAATTAAAATTACGTATTTTATCAAATATGTGTTATAAGATATTTGATAAAAGACGTAATTTTAATTGCACAACCAATTACTTCACTCATTGGAATACTAATATGAGTATAACTATAGAACGTAATGTGATCATTAATCATTTTGCAAGATACAGACGTTTAAATTCAACTGATAAACATATTTATATGTGCATACGACGTCTAACAATGGAAGCCTTAAAACATTCATACCCACCTCGTTTCATAAAACATTATTATATGGCATAATAATGAATATTAGCTATTTATGCTAATTTTGATGATTTGCTACAACTCAACTCTACCCGTTTGGAATTAGATACTCTGTAACCATGAGCTTATCTATCTCTACATCTAGAATTTATCATGGGTTTCTTCTATGGACTTCTAACGACGTAGCGCATCTAGGAACATCCTTTTTAAAACTTTATACATGGTTAAAATATATTTTTATTCATAATTGTTTCATTTCATTTTATATGCTTTTATATGTTCTTGTGACTTTACGATCTTCATTTCGGGATTAAGTTTTTTCCCCCTGGCATACTGTTGATTGTTGTTTCGGGCATGTAGTGGTTTCTGGGAGTGTTTCCTGGGATTAAAAGCATGCTTAAACCAGAAAAAGGGGTTGCGATCCTCCCCCTTGACCTCTCTATAACCCCGTAAACACACAACTTCTAATTGTATTAATCCATTTTCAATCTCATTTTTTCCTTATTATATATATATATATATATATATATATATATATATATATATATATATATATATATATATATATATATATATATACACTTTTAGGAGTTGATTAGATAAATTATAATATTGCACGAATAAATTGTTCCTGTACATTAACAGCTTGAATGCTGCTGGATGAATAGAACAGCAGTTTACCCAAATAAAAAGCACCTGAATAAAATGCTGTCCGTGGGGTTAATTAATTCTTCTTGCATAGACTAGAAAAAACATATTTCATCTCCAATTATAGTGCGAATCTAAAATACTCGACATATTTTTTTTAGGTTCTATCTATTATTTCCGGATTTCTCTTGTTATAGCTTGTAAAAAAATGCATTTTGAGATTCACAGCATAGCTCAGCTATATGTTGTGAAAAAATTAATAAAGTAAAAGTCCTAAGAGACTCGCAGTCTTAAACGAGATGTTTTGGGTGTGGGCAAAGAAAATCCAATCGCATGTGGTGGCGTTCGCCATTTATACTGTAAGTTTTGAAGCTGAAAATAAAGCACACCTTTATTTACTTTTCTAAATTATTATTTTTTAATTTTACTAACATATATGATACGAAGGTTTGTGCAATTTCAGAAAAAATTGAATTATTTCTATATATATAAAATTTAAAGACCGCTTGTCTGTTTATTTGTTGGTTGTCCAATCATCACAGGAGAATGACTGTACCGAATTTAATGAAATGGTGATGGGTAGTTTTGGTATGGTCCTACTTATATTTAGACATCCATCTGTCCTTCAGTCCGTCTATTTTCATGTCCTTCTTACTGTATCCGCATTTTAAGCGTGACACAATCTTTGTATGATCCTCCAAAGAATGGGTCGCACTCGGTATTTGAATCTCCAAACCAACATGACCTTTTTTCTTTAGTCCTATGGTTAAAGTCAGAGGGGCAGCTATTTCTTCGTTGGTGTCCAGAGTCATGAGTTTCCATACCATGTAGTGACAAAAATGGTCCTGGAAATTACAGTTGATATTTCACAGTATTTGAAATAGTCAACTTTCACAACTGCGTTGGACTTACAGAACGGGCAAGTCCAATTTTATTCAGATTCCAATTTAATTCAGACGGGTCTGAAAATAGTCATAGCCTGTGCAAAGTCAACTTCGACGATAAGTGCTTGCAATTTCGTCCCAACATCTCAACGGTAGAGCGTCGGTAGGTCAGGTCGGAGATCCAGATTTAGATTCCCGGTTGGTGCAGCAGGATTCTTTACAATGGCACCCAAACAAATGAACACTGTGGGTTAGTGCAGAGATGCCGGAGGTCTGAAAGTGACACTAGTACGACTAGTACGGATTCAGTGGACTCTGGATGATTTAGGGCCGATTTCTATCAAGCAGGATACTAATCTAGGAAAAACAGTAGTAGCAGGAGGTTAATCGAAGGTAAAAATAGCAGGATGTGGTCAGTCATATTGTCAGTTGCCCACCAAACTGATGTTAGAAGGTGGAGAATGCAGAGTCCACTTCGACGATAAAAGTTAGCAATTTCGTCCCAGTAGCTCAACGGTAGAGCGTCGGCTGTCCAGTTCGGAGATCCAGGGTCCAATTCCCGGTTGGGGCAGCAAGGTTCTTTATACCTGTCGCCAAACAAAAATTTGCTATAAATATATCTTGGGATCTCAAGTAGAATTTCGGTTAGACAATATTTGTTGCCAAGATTTTCTAATATATTTTCTTTATATTCGTCCTTTACAACTAGACTAATTTTGTTGTATATCTCAGCTTTAACGTGCTCGAATGTTACATGCTCCTTATTTTGGGACATATAATTTCCATCTCTCGACAATTGGTTGACACGTTCACTAGCATGATCAAACAATCTATAATTCCTTTTTAAATTTCTATTGTGAGCATTAGTAACAGTTACTTTTGATTTACCGAAATCGTCTGCGGCATATTCTATTAAACAAATTAAAGAAAAACAAAGCTATAATTACTTGATTCATTGATTTAAGTATCTGAAGAAAATGAACAAGATGCAGTGATCGGAGGACGAAATGTTTACTTACATACTACAATTTCAATGCTAATAGTCCTCTTACATGTATGCCATTTTACGCTTCAATTTATTGCGGTTTTTGATATTCAAAACAATTATTAAGTGTATAGGTGTCACATTTAATGAACTCTAACTATTTATAGATAAAATTAAAAACCCATCTGTTTGCCAGTCTGTTTACTTGATCATCACCGAACAATGGGGGCAAATTTTTAAGGAGAATGCATCACTTTAAATCACTATTTACGCAGGTGGTACAATGATCGATAAAAAATATCTGAAATATGTAACTATGACATGTACCAATTGTGCTTATGACCGCACCCACTTTCTTCAACTCTGATTTTTAACATCGTAGCATGGAGCATTGAAATAGCGGTTATTTACAATAAATAGAACAAAAGGGATAAATTAGTTAGCAAATGGTCTCGATATTTCCACATGTGCTAAATATATCAAGAAAAATTGACATAAAACTTTGGTTTGGATTTCATGTAGAACTATTTCTGTTATTTCAAATCTAATTTATTTTATTTATAGTCCAACAGCTAAGTACATTTGTTTACGGTGGCCAATTGCACAGCTTGTGATTAATAATAGTATTCGTCCACAAAACTGCTATTATTATTACTTACCTTATATACATAATGTATAAGGAAAGTATTGTGACGGGGTCGAAAATTCGAATTCGAGTTTTCGACGGGAGAGCACGTTTCAAGCATCCCTGATCACGAATCAAACATTTTTGAAGTGATGTCTGTGTGTGTGTGTGTGTGAAAGTATGTGTGTATGTGTGGGTGTGTGTCAATGAGTCTGTGGAGACGATAACTGACGAACGAATGGACCGATTCGAACCAAATTTGGTACAAAAATCACAATCCGTAAACCCTGGAAGCCTATTGTTTTTATACGCAATCGAATGTTCAGAACCCTCCTAAATTTTCGAATGAAATTTTGAAAAAATCGTCAAAAAATTAAAACCACTAATAAAGTTACGCAAATAGACATTTCTTATGTAATTTTACATTAGAAAACGATTGACATAAATTTTAGAACGCTAACGTGAACTGTTCTCGAGATATTGTACATTTTTTAAAAAAATTATCAAAAAGTCATATAAAATAAAAAGAAAAATATTTCCTATTGAGAAACATGTTTACTTTTCATATGTAATACCATACGATAAATTGAGTGACATCCTTCTCGTGGATCTAGCTCGTTCCATTCTTGAAAAAAGATACTTTGAATAATACTTTTGTATTTGAACGCCAATAGTCATTTATCTGCTTTAAGAAAAATTTATTTCTTAGTGCATAACGCTTGGCGAGATTTTGGCGACGAATTTGGCGGAATGTCGCCAACTTGGCGACTTTTTGAAATGTTGCCAAATAAACGAAAATCTCGCCAAATGGATAAAAATGACGCTAAATCAATGAAAATGACGACTAATTGTCGAAAATTCAATATCTTGGAAAGAGTATTAGTATCTACTACAAGAAAATCCTATTTTTTTACTGTAAAAGTAGTAAATTCATTACATTATATAAGGAAAGTCATGTGTTGCCCACATCAGATTTTTTATTATATCTCCTATAGAATACAAGACTCTGTTATATTAAAAGGGAAATATTTTTTGTTTTTTCTGTATATTTCATTAATGTTAAATAAAATATTTGTATAGATAAATGATTTTGGATAATAGGAAGACTACAATGTATGAGTATTCAACCTAAAAGCTGTATCGAATATAGTCACAACGAAATGATAATAGTTAATTACAAAATAATGAACCACTGTTGCCAAGTGTTTAGATTTGATTTCTCCCTACACGTAGAGAATTTTGAACTAAAATTCTTGCTGAAATATTGTCCCAGTAAGTCAATGTTTGTCCAATTCCGTCAAAATGTCCACTTTTTCATATTGGTCCAATATTTCTAATATTGGCTGTCAATACTGAATCGCTACTAGAGTAACGTCAACTGCTGTCACATCATATCATACTTTTTTTCTCATTTATATTGAGCATATTAACATTGTAAAAAAATCAGACTCTTGCCAATGATAAATTTGTAAATTAACCATACGATAAATGATTCATTAAAAGCAGTACATACTTTTACGATAAATCACGAAATATGTGAAGTGGAACCTGAAGCGAAAGAATGCGAAACATGACAAATTGCAGAAAGGAACTCAATAATGTCACTTGATTACCTACCTGAATATAGTAAAAAGTATGAAACACTTATTCAGAGTCCCGCACATATGCTACAAAGATTAATGACGGAACCTCAACAATTAAATTCTTGTGAAGTGAAAAAAAATGTGTTAGCAGCGAGTTGCTTAAATAATGGTGGGTGATGTATAATGAGGAAACAAATTACTGGTCTTCAAAGAAGGGCAATTTCGGTTGTTGTAGTAGGTTAGTCTTATATTAAAATAATAGTTAGGGTTTGAAAATTACTTATTAAATTTTTTTTGGAAGATTATTTGTAGAACACATACAAATATCGTATAATTTTTTTAATTTATGAATATAACTAGAAAAAAAATAAATACTACTTAAAGAAAATAACTATTGAGAATATTTCGAGTTCAAGTAGAACAATGGCATATGATAATAAATGAATTGAATTTGGTACTTCTTTTTGAATTAAATATTACTAAACGGTCAATTTGTTCTGAAACTAATCAGATTTGCTTTATCAAATTCACCATGTCTATTTGTTAGCCTTTATAAAATCCACCATGTGACTCATTAAATGCACCATGTGAACCATTTGTTAGATTTACCATTTTTTGTATATATTTGTTAGATGTCCTGTACGGAATTCACTTTATCCGTTTGTTAAATTTACTTTATTGAATTTATTATATATATGTGTTAGATTTCCCTTAATTAATTCACAATATTCCTTTGTTGATTTTACTTTATTAAATTCATCATGTCTATTTGCTAGATTTACTTTTTGAAATTCACCATGAATATTTGTTAAATTTGTTGTTGCTGTTGTTACTGATGACCTCCTGTTTCGGCGGAGGCGATGCAGGACCAGTGACGCAGGAAGTAGGAAAGAACGAAGAAAGACAAAAGACGAGAGAACAAAGTTTATTACATGAACGCATCACTGACGAAGGTAGGAGGGGGTGCAGCTTCACATTTTGACGAGGACCCAGAAGGCGGAAGACTGACTTTATCCTCAAGAAACATCCATGCCTTATTCGGGATTCGAACCCAAGCCCTCAAGACAGCAGCCGAAGACGCTATCTACTTCACCGCCTGGGCGGCATTTGTTAAATTTACCTTAAGGCATTCACTATGCCAGTTTGTTAGATTTACCTTATTGAACTTATCATGTCCATTTGTTAAATTTGTCTCATAGAATTCACTATGTCCATTTGTTAGATTTGCCTTATGGGATTCAACTTGTCTATTTGTTAGATTTACCTTATTGAATTCATCATACCCATTTGTTAGATTAACCTTATTGAATTCACAATGTGTATTTGATAAATTTATTTTATCGAATTCATTACATTCATTTGTTAGATTTACCTTATTGAATTCCCTTTTGTCCATTTGTTAGGTCTAATTTATAAAATTTTCCATTTTCAGATCGATCGGTTTGTTGTTATATTTACGAAAGCATCATTTAATGACTGGTGCATTCCAGAAAGATGATGGTTATGGCAAACATGCAGAGTATTTTCATTTAATTGACATCGAATAATTTGAATCATTTCTAATTTTGTTTAGCTCACTCTATCGAAAATTGCTTATCCTTCAAAATTTTGAATTCGGAAATTTCAGAAAAATACATTAAACAGCAGTAAGTAAAAAACAAGAATTAACAGTTAAAAATCATTTGTTAGAAATATTTGGAAAACAACATGGGCATAGTTCATAACACTACAATAATACCATTAATTACTCAGTGTGAAAATGTGTGTATGTTCAACTAAATGCATAATTCGTGAAATTTAATAAATAATATTAGTAACTAATTGAGAAAACATATGGCTATTATTAAATCATAAATGGATATTTTTAACTTACCCATCATCTCTTCAATATCTTATTATTGTTACCCAGTAGCACATAAGCTTCGATTTTAGGATTCTACTAGAGGAGTGCTGTTATGGCTATAGCATAAAGAGCTCTAAGTTCGATGTAGCTATAGTTATATAACCAATTTTCATAAAGTGCATCTCACCACTTACCTTATACTATACAGGGTGTCCTAAAAAGATTGAAACGCGCTTTAATTCTTTACTTGTTGGAGATAAGTGGACAATGTAAATTGCTAAAATGTTGAAAGTGAAAAACAAAATAAGACTACGTTAATGAAATAGTCCTCCCATTCATTTTCAAAAAGTTACACTTTTTAAATTTTTATACTACCCCCTTGGACAAATTTGGTCAATCATAAAATTTTTATTTTTAATGCAATAGGATCATTAAAAACAAGAAAGATCAATCATGCTTAAAACATTGATTATGAAACACTTTCTAACTTCAATGCAATTTTATTTAAACATGTATAAAATGCAATACATTCCTCGATAATATTTTAAAACTTATGACAATACTACATTAATTTATTATATTTGAAAACTTAAACTTTCATAGAAAAAAATGAACTGCATTCAAATGACGGCATTGAAATATAAATTGCCTGGATTAAACATCTCTAAAATGCGATACATTCCTCGGTAATAATTTTAGAATTATCATAATACTACGATAATTTATTATATTTGAAAACTTCATCGAAAATAATTGAAATTCATTCAAATGACGTCATAGAAAAAATAACACGCCTGGCTCTCTCTATAAAAGCAGCATTTTATACATAAACAATTTTCCATTCATTTCATTCATCATAATACTGCAATAATTTATTTTACTTAAAAATTAAGTCAATGGAGCTACAAGTAATTAAACTCTATGCTTAAAACTTCTTCGAAAAAAATCGTCTTTCTCTTTGTAAAATCAATGAATATTTCAATCATATCAGCTATGCAGACTCCATGGGCTAAATAATTTTGTGTTAAAGAAATGCAACAATTCTTATACAACTCATTGTACATCTTTTGGATTTTACATTCTCCATACGTGAAAAATAGACTTCGTTGTATAAATAATCAAATTTGGATGAGCATTTAAACTCAAATATATTGTAATTGCGTTGTTTCTGTATGAAAATGCACAGAATTTAAGCAAAAATAAAGTAGTTTTAGGACGGATACAACACTCAATATGAATTAAAAAGAACTTTAAAAAATCACGATTTTGAGACAAGATGGATGCCATATATCATTTTGAAGTGGGTCACGTGATCTTTTCATATCATGGTCACGTGATCGCTTCATATAAGAGGAATTATTATTATTTTAATTTTTATTTAAAAAAGTACTGAATATATTTCGCTGAATTTTTTTTTATATATTTTATAGAATAATTTGAATATTACCTAAAATTTCCGAAGCAATTTGTGAATTTGAAATTCACTTAAAAAATGTTTGAAAAAATAGGTCCCATAGGGCTCAATGTATTTCATTTTTTCAACCCGAGTTCAATCCAAAACTAATTGGGTGATATTATTCATTTATATTCCCATAGGTCCTACGGACCGTCTGAACAAGATACTAAAATTTCATTTTGATTAAGTCATTTTTACGACAGTTATTGTGATAACGGGCAGACAGACAGAATGAATGAACAAAGTCATAAACACTTTTCAACTTTGTTGTAAAGTGTTAAAAACGCATATATGTAAAGAATTAAAGCGAGTTTCAATCTTTTTGGGACATCACGCGTATTAAATGGAATGTAACAAGGTGGGGTTGTTGCTGTTTTGCTAGAAAATGTAAATGAATGCAAAGCATACTTTTTAATTAATGTATAATGTATGGTCGTACATCGTAAGCCGCAAAACATTGCATTGTACCGCATCAACCCACCATTAAATCTGACTATGACGTTTTATAAATGTTTTTATGCACATACTTTCTTGTTGTAGTTAGACATTTGTCTGGGGCTGTGTGGAACTTTATACATCTATTCTGACTGCACTGCCTGAGAATCTTGATGAGTCTCTTTATGCACTTGAGACGACTTTAATGCATATCTACATACCGACTCTAGCTGCTCCAACTATAGTCTCCAACTCTATCTTACATCTCTTACTACACTACTGATCTGTTCTGTAATTTTTACATGTTACTGCTCTGTCTTATTCATATCTGAATGATTCTGCAAAACCTTCTATCGATTGCCACATCTTCTTCCTTAAGGTCCGTCACCTTTTCGGCTATCGTTGGTTGTCCTCAGGATGCGACAACACTTCTTCCTTATTGGTTTAACTTTGAATCAATCTCTTGGGTTCACTTTAGCCTCCTTTTTTATAGCTTCTCTGACCTCTCGTGTCAGGGTCGCTGTAAAACTGGCGTTACTTAGACTGGGTCCCTTTTTCTGGCCTGTTAACAATCCTAAATCCACATTAAAACGGTCTACGCGAATTCTGGTCTCATAGTTGCAATAAAGGGATCTCAAATGAAAATGAAGAAAATTAATGCAACTAGATAGGACCTCATAATTTAAAAAATAAACAATTTATTTCTTGATTTACATAATAATTGTCTAACTTGATATTTTCTTTTCAGATTTTCCAGAAACCTCCACTGACTTATAAGACTGAATTTTTACCCACATATATGCAGTATCGACAAAGAGACAGAAACTAACGAAGACGGGATTTCGATTCTCCTTCAGAAATTGAAAAAATGGGCAGCTTTGCAAAAATGCTTTTCTGGTTATCTAGAAGTTAGACTGACTTTCTTATTTGGTGACCATTTTTTCCACGCTCCCACTTGACGTTCACGTTTTCTACTCTCTCACTTGGTGACCTTGAAGGAAAAATATTCGCATATTTATAGTATCGACCTCGGGACATAATCCTAACTGGTAGCTGGAATTTCGATTCACCCGCTGGCGAATAAAATGAGGTTTTGGGACAATTTTCCAATACACTCCAGAATCCCTCTATATGACCTAATAGATTGAATCTTTACTTACTTATAGTATCCACTGCAGGAGAGAACATAACGAATCCCTACATTTTATTTCTCTGACAGCAGAAGATAAAATAGAGGTGTTTAAAATGTTCTACAAGACTATCTAGAAAGCCCCTCGGTGACTAAGAAAACGTAACATTTGCACACTACAAGTGTTATTACATGGAACAATTCTTATTGCAGAAACCCATCAATACTGTTTAAAGACCCTCCCCTCGAACAGCTGATATTTGTCAGTTCTTTGCCACTTATTTGTATTTAACATATTTACCGTCATGCTATATAAATGCTAAAATCTCCCCAAATTCCCTCCACGAAGCATTTCTAAGTGTTCTTTTAGTATAATTGTAATCTTCAATGCACCTTATATTGATGTAATTAGAAAAAAGTTCGTGGAATTGTCATTCCGTATCCGCTGTTCACTGTATCACTAGTGTTTCAACCAGTGTTTACCTGCATTCATCGCAGTTATCTTTGAAGGTTGAGCGATGTGACGTCAAATTTTATCGGCCTCTGATTGGATTGCGCTCAGAAATTGATAAACTCTTCTTGCTATACACGAAAGCAAATTGTGGAAATTTGGGGGCAAGTTTTTCATCCTATTGAAATGCATGGTGTTGTTATAAGATTGGTAGAAGGAATTGATACATGTAATATGACCTTTATAGATAGATTATCTTCTTTAAAATTCGTGAAAACCTATGTACTAGGGGACTCAAGGTTTGGTTTGCCATGTTAATGCTATATTAAAAAATTACAATGGTCAACAATTTTTCAGATTTTGTACCTTACCGAAATGAAAGTAGTCACCTTTTATAAATTTTGGGTCTCTGAACACGAAAATCACCCTTAAAATTCTCTCCTGGCTCAGAGTTTTGAGTAATTGCACTATTTACATTTTACATACAACGCTATGGGATGTTATGATTACGATACGTGAAATAAAAAAAATAAGGGAAAAGAAATAAGTAGGAACTGTCGTTCTTGATAAGCGACTTGACAAGTAACAGGCAAAAAGACGCCGTGTATAAAAAGGAAAGGTTGTTAACTGTTATTTGTACTATTGTATTCCCATAGCCTTATATGTAATACGTAAATAGTGAAATTACTCAGAAACCTGAGCCAGGAGGCAATTTTAAGCGTAATTTTCATGTTCAACGACCCAAATTGTATAAAGGACTGATATTTTCACCTATGTAAAATTTTCACTGTTTAACAGTGTTACCAACTTGAGTCCCTAAAGATGTCCGCTTTGCTAATTATTCTAATTTGTGCACTATGGGATCTGAATAATGTGGTGAGGTGGATTTTTTCACATAAATACAATAAACCTAAACACATAAATACATTAAAGATACTCACCAAATAGTTCCACCAGGCTCAACCGCGTTAAAGTATAGTGGGGTCCGATTGGACCAAAGTACATTGCGTTTTGTTAAAATAATTAATCACTCCCTTTTTGTGACCAACTAACAATTTATTTATAGAACACATGGAATCTCAATTTTAAACATTAATATACAAAAATACACAATTACAAATGAGTTCCAAATTTACCTAATTTGACCTCGGGTGCACAGTTTATTTAGCATTAATTTGTACATCTATAAAATCCAAATTTGTAATTAATTACTTTTTGTTAAGAACACAATATGGACATTCAATTTTGCAAACACTCCCATTTATCATAACCTTGCCCTTCCACTATTGGATTACATCAGTTACTTAAACATTCATATACACATTTTAAATCAAATATCTAATTTTCATACCTTCATTACATACGAACTCCACTGAGTGCTGTAGCTGACCTCTGCACTTTGGAATGGGTGGCACGCTTAATTGAAGTTTGGTTCATTTATTTGAATAGTTCATTGAAAACACTACCAGTCTAAGAATCACGGTTGCGTTCATCAGGTGACGAAACTTTTTTGCCAGGTGTTATTTGGGAGACGGGCACACTGTCCACTTTCCTTCTCCTCCTCTTAATTTTGGCTTAAGTCCCAGCGGCTCTTGAGTGAGCATGCGTACAGGTTTTGCCAAATATATACGTTTTCGTAGAGATTCGTCTGCTGCTTAGGAGCCCTGGATTGATGCTCTGCAAATATTCCGTACACGCAGTATTTCAGTTACCACGGCTTAAATGCAGCTAAAGGAACAAGGTCCTACACCGCGCCGTTTTGGTGGTAGATCTGTGTGTAATGCAACCAAATAAAACATGGCGACCTTCTTCCGTTTTCTGGTCGCCACCGCCCAAAGAAAATGCGCCCTTGCGCTGAGTTAGGCTCGGCTCGTCTTGGCTACGAGTCGCCTTCTTTACCGGACTCACTACGTCGGCTCCTCGGCAAAGACATTTGCCGCCCGAGACAGGAATCGCGGACGCCGGGTCAGAGATGCATCATCAAAAGCATGCAGGATCGGACTTCACAACAAATTACAAGTGCCACTCACTTGGAGTGCTCTCTTCTCGAGCTCAGAAAAGCAACTAACTATTTTTTACATTTCTAAAACTTTCAAACTTTACAAACAAGGGGAACGACACAAAACAGGGAGGAAATTCCCCCAACTCTCATTCGCTGTTCCCAAACGCTATAAAAAAAAAGAGGTCCAACCATGCTTCACACCATTGGTCTATGAAGCGACGCTTATTTTTTATGCGTTCCACTAAAAAACAAGAACCAGAGGGCATTCTCGCCAACCGGGTGGTCCCAAGGAGGTACCCCGACGCGAGCCACACCTGACAGGGCTATAAATTTTCAAAGATTTGTAGCTCAACTTTGACATTTTGCTGCAATTAAATCTCCGAATATTTACAATCCATGTCAGTGTGCACACAACCCAAAGGCGCCAAAAAATCCCAATTCCGTCTGCGCAAAGGCCTAGCTATAAACATAAATCACAAACATAGTATACATTTTAAATTACAATATACATTCCCGTTTTTCCCAGGGTTACGTATCAAGATATGTGATTACAGTATCACATATTTTATTGAAAAATTGCGACAATTTGTTGGCAGGTTTTCTTTCCATTGCAATTTATGGTGTTGCTGAAAGATTGCTGGAAATAATTGCTCCGTTGAAGGAGTGTTGAAGACCCAAACTTCTCGACTGATCCTAGGATTTACAGTAGCCGTTTAAGTGGCCGGAGGAATTGCTCCGCTGTTGTTGTTGTTGTGACCCAGACCGTCCGATCTACCAGAAAGGTGTAAGGTAACTGTGTGGACAGCCGGGAAGAGACTCCCTATTTAGACCGGAACCCAGTGGGGGAGGCATCAACAGAGACCGTACGTACCTTCCTTCTTCCCCTACCACCAACCTCTCGGAATTACTTACGGACCCACATGTTTAACATGATCGTACTCTGCGTGAACACGGCGGAAGTTTTGGCAGCGGAGAGAATCAAACCCGGGCCTACCGAGTGCAATTCCCGCTCGCTAACCACTGGGCTACCGCGCCCTGGGGGAATTTCTCCGTATAATAACACATTTAAGTATTGACTACAAGAGTCAATTTTTGATTGAGCCGATTATATTTGATGCTAAGCAGCATACATTGTTAAACAAAATAAAACTTGTTACAAAAATAGCAACTTCAATTTTTAATGGGCTAGTTTCAATTCCTTTGAAAGTTTTAAAAATTATATTAACATTTTCCAGCATTTCATCCTAAAACTTACGCAACCATACTATTTTATCGTACCTGTACCTTCGGCTTTCAAACACGTCTTTTATTACGACACATCATGCTCAACGCCACTCCAGACACTGCTAACGTAATCCCAGGATAATCATTAGTTAAAATTTCCATCATGCAAAATAGCACGGGAAATGATACGACACCTGCCATCAGATTTCTGGGTAGTTAATTGATGAAGCCTAGCAACGAAATAGAGAAGTTTAATGTAAATGGCTCGTGCATTAACGCAACCGTAGAACAAAATTTGACTCACAATGTTTTAAAATGTGGCTGCAAATTCTATGATTGAGAAATATCTTGGGGTTCACAATTATTTCGAGCTCCCTTGCATTTAGATATGGCATATATTTCGCTTTTATATAGTATACTTGTCCTACGCCTTTAGTCGTACTTCTGTAAAAACTTGACATCCAAAATCGAAATTGAAAACTTAATCTTCAATTTCATTTATCCCGTTATATACCTAGCTCACTGTAGTTGATATTTCTGTAAAATATAAAAGTATATTTTCTATGTGATACATCTTATGCCACGAAGATTTTCTTTAATTTGACAACACTTAAAAAGTCGCCAAGTTGGCGACATTCCACCAAACTCTTCGCCAAAATCTCGCCAAGCGTTATGGATGGAGATATAAGTTATTCTTATAGCAGATTGACGTTCAAATTCAAAAGTATTACTCAAAGTATCTTTTCTCGTGAATGGAACAAGCTAGATCAACGAGACTAATACCACCAAATTTATCGCATGATATTACATATGAAAAGTGAACATGTTTCTCAACAGTTAATATTTTTTTTAATTTATGGTTTTCTTTTATAAATTTATTTGAAAAATATGCAGTATCTCGAGAACGGTTCATGCTAGCGTTTTAAAATTTATGACAATCGTTTTCTAAGGAAAAATTACATAAGAAATGTCTATTTGCGTAACTTTACTAAAGGTTTTGATATTTTGATGAATTTTTCAATATTGCACTCGAAAATTTAGGGGTGGGGGGTGTTCTGAACATTCGATTGTGTTTAAAAACAATAGGCTTCCAGTATTCACGGATTGTAATTTATGTACCAAATTTTATTCGAATAGCTCCATTTATTCGTGAGATATCGTATCCACAGACTCACACACACACACACATACACACACACACACACAAACACACATACACATAGACATGACCTCAAAAATGTCCGATTCGTGATCAGAGATGCTTGAAATGTGCTTTCCCATCGACAATTCGAATTCGAATTTTCGACACCGTCACAATACTTTCCTTATACATTATATGTATATAAGGAAAGTAAAAATGGAACAAAAATAAAGAAAACAATTAAATTCCGAAGAACCCAGTCAGAATGTGAAAATAAATGAAATACTGCTGTTTAAACAGGGATTTATTAAATATTCAATTGTTTAACATTGTTTTAATTATGACCACCGTTTTACCTTTCTTTCCTCAAGCATCAAAACGCAAGGACAAAGATCTACAAGAACAAAAATGCCAATCTATGATCTTGAATAATTTCTGGCTCTTCATATTCGGAAAAATTCATTATTTTGGTTGATAACTTGTCCAGTACTTCATTTTTCCCAGTCTACCTGCGAGCCTTGTAATTTAATTCTATTTTGGTTCTTTTTGTCCCATTTATGCCTATTTCTTAGATTATAGTATCCCTGTCTGCTGTTTAGTTTGTTTTCCTCTCATTTAATCCGGTTTTGTCTTGTTCATCTTGTTCATCTTATTTGAACAATTTTTTTTTTTGTCGTTGAGCAGTCTCATTAGTTCTATATTTCAGATTGGCTGCGCTATTTGTCTTTCTGCTTCTGGATTTGCTTACTCAAGTGGACTGTTCATCCATGACTTGGGTATATATCCTTATTTTTATTCATTTATTCCCATTTTTACTTTCCTTATATACATAATGTATAAGGGAAGTATTGCGACGGGGTCGAAAATTCGATTTCGAGTTTTCGACGGGAGAGCACGTGTCAAGCATCCCTGATCACGAATCAAACATTTGTGAGGTGATGTATGTGTGTGTGTGTACGCAATCTAATGTTCAGAACCCCCCTAAATTTTCGAGTGAAATTTTGAAAAATCATCAAAAATTCAAAACCTTTAATAAAGTTACGCAAATAGACATTTATTATGCAATTTTTCTTTAGAAAGCGATTGACATAAACTTTAGAACGCTACCATGAACCGCTCTCGAGATATTGCACATTTTTCAAATAAATTTATCAAAAAATCCCATAAATTAAAAAGAAATATTAACTGTTGAGAAACATGTTCGCTTTTCATATGTAATATCATGCGATAAATTTGGTGGCATCATTCTCATGGATCTAACTCGTTCCATTCATGAGAAAAGATACTTTGAGTAATACTTTTGTATCTGAATGCCAATAGTCATTTATCTGCTATAAGAATAACTTATTTCTCCGTCCATAACGCTTGGCGAGATTTTGGCAACGAATTTTGCGAAATGTCGCCAACTTGGCTACTTTTTGAAATGTTGCCAAATTAAAGAAAATCTAGCCATCTGTATAAAAATAACGCTAAATCTATGACAATGACGACTAATTGTCGAAAATTCAATATCTTGGAAAGAATATAAGTATCTACTATATTCTTTTTTTTACTGTAAAAGTAGTAAATTCATTGCATTACATAAGGAAAGGCATGTGTTGCCCACATCAGATTTTTTTTTCTTTGGATTCGTTGGTAAATCTTGAACTTAAGGTCATATGGCGTATCCTCGATACAGCTGTAATCTTCTTAAATCATTTTTGTTTAATTACTTTGAGCTTCATTTTTGCTTAATTACTTTGAGCTTCATTTTTGCTTAATTACTTCAATTACTTGATTTAATTTTCATAACTATTCACTCTGCTGCAAAAACTACGACGAATTCGAAAAATTATTTTATTACTATAAAACTGTGAAAGCGCAAAGAGTATGTAAAGAGAAATAAGTTATAAAATAATTATTGAAAACGCATTTTATTGTATAGAGTAGTATCAACAGCGTTAACATGTTAAAACATGGCTCCTCCACTGGTGGTGATGTAGAAAGATACATGATGTGATATAGAGTAATACTTTATTGCTGTTCTATAGAAGGTTCAGCTAGGTGTTATGTAATTAATGGTCAAGTTTGGAAACTAAGACCGACTAATTCCGTTCTACTACATAACTGGTTTCAATTTTCTTTAATTGATCTCAGTTGCCGCGCTTAACGGAGTCGTTAACACCTTTGTAAATCAAATTTATATCTTGAACAAAAAAAAAATATGGCTCTGCTTTTTACGCCCCGAGAAAATGTTGCAACATAATAAATATTAGCTTCCACTTTTTTGCAATCTTACCGACGACGCTCTGATTGCTAAATAAATAAATTGCATGTCAATGGCACTGATGCATACTGTCAACTTGCTGCTTGGTAAACGTTTACTACTTTCTTAAAATATCGAACGACTCAAATCAATTACGAAGATGAATGCGCTTGGAAGGGCACAATTATTTTGTCTTTTTAAAATAAAAATATAGTGTCGATGTAATTGGATTTAAAGAGCCTATGGGAAACGAACGACTAGGGAACAACTTATTTTTAAAACTAAAACTATGCATATATATATATATAAAAATAATAGTTTGAAAGTCCACTGAAAGAAAAGTGAGAAGCTGCAACTTGAAAAACCCATCTTTCTAAAATACCTACAAAATAAAAGTATAAAACAGCAAATCTTCAATTAAATCGAAAAAAATACAAATTACGAGTCATCAAGTTAAAGAAAATCAACAAATTTCAATGGTAAAGAAAAGATCACAGCAAAACATAAAAAATCAAACATTGCTATAAACGTGGACAAGGGCTAGGCATTAAAAAATGGAATTGTTCACTTCGTCAAAACTCTTCTCCGGGTCCAAGTATGTTGACGAAGCAAACACAAAATATGTATGTTTCTGAAGAAATAGATAGGTTATATCTATAAACTATTTCTAGTTGGACAACATACATAAAGAAGGAAAAATAAAGGAAACAAGAATATCTGGAAACAACACTGTGTATGCCAAAACCAGTCGAACCCTGAAAGCCTGAATGAAGAGACCAGTGTTGCCATTCGCAAAGGAAAAAGAAATGATCTACTGTTGCCATTCATAAGAAATAAAAAACAGTAATTCGAAAAGGTAAGAAAATGTAATAATATACAAAATGAGATACGAAAATGTGGGGCAAATATATGAGGCAAGCGGCCACCGTATTTTTCCAATGCTCCAATATTTATGAGCGCAGTTATTTAATTATGAGTTTTGCTTCAGTTACATCATATTTATAACTTTACCAAAAAATTTATAACTTTTCCAAAATTTATGTATGGCGCAAAATAAATCTACGTCTAATTAATTTTTCGAACTCTTCAACAAGCACTGCAAATTAGTTGCAATATAATAAATCTTAGGTTCTATTTTTTGAAATCTTTGGAACGGACCACTGATTACTAAATGAACAAATTGAATGCCGTCAACACGGATATGCGCTGTCTACTTGTTGTGGTGGAAACTGCTTCTATAAAAATACAAACGACTCAGATTAATTACTTGGAGTATTGTGCTTGAACGAGCAGAAATATTTTGTCTTCGCTTAAATTTAAAAAGTCTTGGATCTGTGATAAAATTTAGAGATAGATTTGTTATATGGATTTCATTGTAGCAGAGTGTAAATAACTTGTTACTTGTTAAGATAAAATAAATGTCAATACAGGTTTCTCTTTCTACTTTCCCTAAAACATAAACTGTTTGATCAAAAGTCCTTAAGCACACCAGTTACTTTGTAAGGAAAGATACACGCTAGATTTATGTATCGTAAAGTAACCAAGCTCTTTTGAGTAAAAGTGATTGCAGACAGGGCCTGGGGGCCGCGGCCCTAGGCCCCTAATTTTTTTATGTGGCTAAAAATATAAGCCAAAATAATTTTTAATTAATTTTGAATTGGTAATATTAGTTTTTATTTAAAATTATAAAATATGTTAATAGTTTTAGATATTATATATCTTTAGGTCTTAATATATTACTTTGAAGTAAAAAGTTTGGAAGTTTTCTATATGTACTAAAGTACATTCGGACATGTGATTCTAAACCCCTGTATATCTGTTATGTGTTGATGTTTTGAATGTGTTTGGTATGCGAGTAGGTAGGTATGTAGTTGATATTTCTGTAAAATATAAAAGTATATTTTCTATGTGATACATCTTATGCCACGAAGATTTTCTTTAATTTGACAACACTTAAAAAGTCGCCAAGTTGGCGACATTCCACCAAACTCTTCGCCAAAATCTCGCCAAGCGTTATGGATGGAGATATAAGTTATTCTTATAGCAGATTGACGTTCAAATTCAAAAGTATTACTCAAAGTATCTTTTCTCGTGAATGGAACAAGCTAGATCAACGAGACTAATACCACCAAATTTATCGCATGATATTACATATGAAAAGTGAACATGTTTCTCAACAGTTAATATTTTTTTTAATTTATGGTTTTCTTTTATAAATTTATTTGAAAAATATGCAGTATCTCGAGAACGGTTCATGCTAGCGTTTTAAAATTTATGACAATCGTTTTCTAAGGAAAAATTACATAAGAAATGTCTATTTGCGTAACTTTACTAAAGGTTTTGATATTTTGATGAATTTTTCAATATTGCACTCGAAAATTTAGGGGTGGGGGGTGTTCTGAACATTCGATTGTGTTTAAAAACAATAGGCTTCCAGTATTCACGGATTGTAATTTATGTACCAAATTTTATTCGAATAGCTCCATTTATTCGTGAGATATCGTATCCACAGACTCACACACACACACACATACACACACACACACACAAACACACATACACATAGACATGACCTCAAAAATGTCCGATTCGTGATCAGAGATGCTTGAAATGTGCTTTCCCATCGACAATTCGAATTCGAATTTTCGACACCGTCACAATACTTTCCTTATACATTATATGTATATAAGGAAAGTAAAAATGGAACAAAAATAAAGAAAACAATTAAATTCCGAAGAACCCAGTCAGAATGTGAAAATAAATGAAATACTGCTGTTTAAACAGGGATTTATTAAATATTCAATTGTTTAACATTGTTTTAATTATGACCACCGTTTTACCTTTCTTTCCTCAAGCATCAAAACGCAAGGACAAAGATCTACAAGAACAAAAATGCCAATCTATGATCTTGAATAATTTCTGGCTCTTCATATTCGGAAAAATTCATTATTTTGGTTGATAACTTGTCCAGTACTTCATTTTTCCCAGTCTACCTGCGAGCCTTGTAATTTAATTCTATTTTGGTTCTTTTTGTCCCATTTATGCCTATTTCTTAGATTATAGTATCCCTGTCTGCTGTTTAGTTTGTTTTCCTCTCATTTAATCCGGTTTTGTCTTGTTCATCTTGTTCATCTTATTTGAACAATTTTTTTTTTTGTCGTTGAGCAGTCTCATTAGTTCTATATTTCAGATTGGCTGCGCTATTTGTCTTTCTGCTTCTGGATTTGCTTACTCAAGTGGACTGTTCATCCATGACTTGGGTATATATCCTTATTTTTATTCATTTATTCCCATTTTTACTTTCCTTATATACATAATGTATAAGGGAAGTATTGCGACGGGGTCGAAAATTCGATTTCGAGTTTTCGACGGGAGAGCACGTGTCAAGCATCCCTGATCACGAATCAAACATTTGTGAGGTGATGTATGTGTGTGTGTGTACGCAATCTAATGTTCAGAACCCCCCTAAATTTTCGAGTGAAATTTTGAAAAATCATCAAAAATTCAAAACCTTTAATAAAGTTACGCAAATAGACATTTATTATGCAATTTTTCTTTAGAAAGCGATTGACATAAACTTTAGAACGCTACCATGAACCGCTCTCGAGATATTGCACATTTTTCAAATAAATTTATCAAAAAATCCCATAAATTAAAAAGAAATATTAACTGTTGAGAAACATGTTCGCTTTTCATATGTAATATCATGCGATAAATTTGGTGGCATCATTCTCATGGATCTAACTCGTTCCATTCATGAGAAAAGATACTTTGAGTAATACTTTTGTATCTGAATGCCAATAGTCATTTATCTGCTATAAGAATAACTTATTTCTCCGTCCATAACGCTTGGCGAGATTTTGGCAACGAATTTTGCGAAATGTCGCCAACTTGGCTACTTTTTGAAATGTTGCCAAATTAAAGAAAATCTAGCCATCTGTATAAAAATAACGCTAAATCTATGACAATGACGACTAATTGTCGAAAATTCAATATCTTGGAAAGAATATAAGTATCTACTATATTCTTTTTTTTACTGTAAAAGTAGTAAATTCATTGCATTACATAAGGAAAGGCATGTGTTGCCCACATCAGATTTTTTTTTCTTTGGATTCGTTGGTAAATCTTGAACTTAAGGTCATATGGCGTATCCTCGATACAGCTGTAATCTTCTTAAATCATTTTTGTTTAATTACTTTGAGCTTCATTTTTGCTTAATTACTTTGAGCTTCATTTTTGCTTAATTACTTCAATTACTTGATTTAATTTTCATAACTATTCACTCTGCTGCAAAAACTACGACGAATTCGAAAAATTATTTTATTACTATAAAACTGTGAAAGCGCAAAGAGTATGTAAAGAGAAATAAGTTATAAAATAATTATTGAAAACGCATTTTATTGTATAGAGTAGTATCAACAGCGTTAACATGTTAAAACATGGCTCCTCCACTGGTGGTGATGTAGAAAGATACATGATGTGATATAGAGTAATACTTTATTGCTGTTCTATAGAAGGTTCAGCTAGGTGTTATGTAATTAATGGTCAAGTTTGGAAACTAAGACCGACTAATTCCGTTCTACTACATAACTGGTTTCAATTTTCTTTAATTGATCTCAGTTGCCGCGCTTAACGGAGTCGTTAACACCTTTGTAAATCAAATTTATATCTTGAACAAAAAAAAAATATGGCTCTGCTTTTTACGCCCCGAGAAAATGTTGCAACATAATAAATATTAGCTTCCACTTTTTTGCAATCTTACCGACGACGCTCTGATTGCTAAATAAATAAATTGCATGTCAATGGCACTGATGCATACTGTCAACTTGCTGCTTGGTAAACGTTTACTACTTTCTTAAAATATCGAACGACTCAAATCAATTACGAAGATGAATGCGCTTGGAAGGGCACAATTATTTTGTCTTTTTAAAATAAAAATATAGTGTCGATGTAATTGGATTTAAAGAGCCTATGGGAAACGAACGACTAGGGAACAACTTATTTTTAAAACTAAAACTATGCATATATATATATATAAAAATAATAGTTTGAAAGTCCACTGAAAGAAAAGTGAGAAGCTGCAAC
This sequence comes from Amaurobius ferox, assembly GCA_951213105.1. NCBI lineage: Eukaryota > Metazoa > Arthropoda > Arachnida > Araneae > Amaurobiidae > Amaurobius > Amaurobius ferox. The sequence goes on from OX578151.1 coordinate 64,863,664, forward strand.
TTGAAAAACCCATCTTTCTAAAATACCTACAAAATAAAAGTATAAAACAGCAAATCTTCAATTAAATCGAAAAAAATACAAATTACGAGTCATCAAGTTAAAGAAAATCAACAAATTTCAATGGTAAAGAAAAGATCACAGCAAAACATAAAAAATCAAACATTGCTATAAACGTGGACAAGGGCTAGGCATTAAAAAATGGAATTGTTCACTTCGTCAAAACTCTTCTCCGGGTCCAAGTATGTTGACGAAGCAAACACAAAATATGTATGTTTCTGAAGAAATAGATAGGTTATATCTATAAACTATTTCTAGTTGGACAACATACATAAAGAAGGAAAAATAAAGGAAACAAGAATATCTGGAAACAACACTGTGTATGCCAAAACCAGTCGAACCCTGAAAGCCTGAATGAAGAGACCAGTGTTGCCATTCGCAAAGGAAAAAGAAATGATCTACTGTTGCCATTCATAAGAAATAAAAAACAGTAATTCGAAAAGGTAAGAAAATGTAATAATATACAAAATGAGATACGAAAATGTGGGGCAAATATATGAGGCAAGCGGCCACCGTATTTTTCCAATGCTCCAATATTTATGAGCGCAGTTATTTAATTATGAGTTTTGCTTCAGTTACATCATATTTATAACTTTACCAAAAAATTTATAACTTTTCCAAAATTTATGTATGGCGCAAAATAAATCTACGTCTAATTAATTTTTCGAACTCTTCAACAAGCACTGCAAATTAGTTGCAATATAATAAATCTTAGGTTCTATTTTTTGAAATCTTTGGAACGGACCACTGATTACTAAATGAACAAATTGAATGCCGTCAACACGGATATGCGCTGTCTACTTGTTGTGGTGGAAACTGCTTCTATAAAAATACAAACGACTCAGATTAATTACTTGGAGTATTGTGCTTGAACGAGCAGAAATATTTTGTCTTCGCTTAAATTTAAAAAGTCTTGGATCTGTGATAAAATTTAGAGATAGATTTGTTATATGGATTTCATTGTAGCAGAGTGTAAATAACTTGTTACTTGTTAAGATAAAATAAATGTCAATACAGGTTTCTCTTTCTACTTTCCCTAAAACATAAACTGTTTGATCAAAAGTCCTTAAGCACACCAGTTACTTTGTAAGGAAAGATACACGCTAGATTTATGTATCGTAAAGTAACCAAGCTCTTTTGAGTAAAAGTGATTGCAGACAGGGCCTGGGGGCCGCGGCCCTAGGCCCCTAATTTTTTTATGTGGCTAAAAATATAAGCCAAAATAATTTTTAATTAATTTTGAATTGGTAATATTAGTTTTTATTTAAAATTATAAAATATGTTAATAGTTTTAGATATTATATATCTTTAGGTCTTAATATATTACTTTGAAGTAAAAAGTTTGGAAGTTTTCTATATGTACTAAAGTACATTCGGACATGTGATTCTAAACCCCTGTATATCTGTTATGTGTTGATGTTTTGAATGTGTTTGGTATGCGAGTAGGGGCGAATTTAAAAATTTAGGATAACAGACGTGGATAACAAAATAAGAGCATCTACAAAAAACACCAACTACAGAGATGATCTGCTGAGTAACCAGAAAAAAATATATATATTTTTAATTCAAACGTGCATTATCTTTGACGATGTACATTTTATACAGATTCTACACTTGATAAATATTCATGTCAATGTATATAATTTATATTTTCGTTCCTGAATTGCACAGCAATCCACCAATAACCATATTGCTCCAAATAAATGTCTGTTGTATCAGTTTTATTGACGATTCCTACACATAAAAAGACCACTCTACGGTTTTGTAATCGGTTTTTGTTTTTCGTGTCTGACTCACTCTGTTGAGAGCAAGCACCCCTGGACTTTTCTTTATCTTGACTTTTGCCCATTCGTTATCTTGACTTTGCCTATTCGTTATCTTGACTTTTAAATTTTTACTAGGGGTGCTGCACGTGTACACTCGCGGAACTTTTCTTACAAGGTGCTTAATGTCTCTCCTATGTACCCAGTATAATATATGTTGTTGTTGTTGTTGAGAGCCAGACCGTCCGACCTACCAGAAAGGTGTAAGGTAACTGTTTGGACGGCCGGGAAGTGCCACCCAATTTTGACCGGAACCCAGTGGGGGTGGCATCCACAGGGACCGTACCCTCCTTCCCCTCCCACCAACTTCTCCTTCCCCTCCCACCAACCTCTCAAAAGAACTTACGGACCCACATGTTTAACGTGATCGTTCTCCGCGTGAACACGGCGGCAGTTTTGGCAGTAGCTGGAATCGAACCCGGGCCTACCGAGTGCAACTCCAGCGCGCTAACCAATGGGCTACCGCGCCCCCAGTATAATATATGTAAAGATGCGGATTTATAACGCAATCCACACTGTATGATTTTGTTGTATCCACATGATTTTAGCAACCATGAATACGAATGAGAGAGAGAAAGAGAGATATTTCTGTTTCTTTAACTTGCAACGCATTGACAAAAGATGTGAAATTTCACATAAAATTCCAAAATTCTGTATTCCATATTCAACACATTTTTGCGATATTCATTGATTTAACTTTATACATATCTTGACTTTCTAAATTGCATTTTAATTCTTTCTGCAAACAACAACTCTTTAAATGTGAAGTTAATCAAAATATATATTTAACTTCACGCATTTACTTCACTCATTTACTTAATGGGTGCAAATTTCGTTCCTGTAAGGCAGAATGCAAAACTCCTCATAATCTTCTTGAAATAATTTTAACAAGCCATGGCGATTGACTGATAGATCGCAATCGACGAATTGAGTGCCACTGGATATAATTCTATGATATAAATTCTATGATTTCGGTAAAATGTGTAATGTTTTAAGTTTAATCTTCCGCATTTATGGATATTATGATGCTATTCGATTAATAGCAAACTTTTATATATAAAATGACAATTTTTGTAATATTATTTGTCATTATTATGTGTTAATAACAATGAAATTCTAACAATAAAAGCAATAGAAACATGCTTGCCCGTTTTTGATAAAGACTCCTTTAAAGCATTTTATATGAATAAAAATTAATCTGGCTGGTTAATGATTGTCACACTATGTTTCAATCAGTTATGGTTAACAAGTTAAACATGAGTATGTTTAATATGTTTCTCTTTGTCCTATTTTTTGCTACCCGCTTTACGCCCTTTTCTTTTATCAACTATGTCCTCATTCAGTTTTTTATTCGCTGCACTAGATGGCGCCAGCGTTGCTGTATTTTATCATTTTCCTTAACACGTATTAGGTCTCTTATTTGACTCTTGGTATGCTTGCAATGAATAAAGAATCCAAGCGCCATCGAAACAATTGTTCACTTTAATAATTGTATTTATGCAGTAATTTACGTTGTTATTTCATTATTAATCAATTATCAATCCTTATATGATTTCTAAATTTGATATAAAATGGCATTACGGAAACGGTTCACACCTAATTTACTATGATGCACGTCAAAGTTCAAACCATTAAATACTTCTCCATTAATTGTAAATGCTGTAATCAGTACACTCTGATGTCTCTTTAAGCTTCGTCAAATAACTTTTCATATTGGTGTGTGTCTAGTCTTCCTGGCTCAATTAAGTTAGTCCAAAATTCAAATTGGAAATTCGGATGGGTAATTACGTTCAATTTCCTTAAAAGCTTCTCAACAGACTTTGGATAAATTTGGACTGAGTGGAATTTTAGGAATATGCTTGATTTAATTTTGACTTATGATCGTCCATTTCGAACTCTTAAAAATACCACATTGTATGAAATAAAAAGAGTACAGATTTTTCTCAAGATCAGATAGCTCAAGGAAGGGGAGAAATTATGTAATAAAATTGCACACACATAAGGTACAAATATCACGTTGCGTAATTTGTAAAATACCTAACTCTCCCAATCGGGAATCAAATCGTGGATATTTATACTGCCAAGCCGACGCTCTACCGCTGAGCTACTGGTATGAAATTGTAAGCACTTACTGTCGAAGTGAACACTCTCCGCCCTCTAATGTCAGATTGGCGAGCAGCTGACAACTGACTGACCACCTCCTGCCATTTTCCCCTCAGGTTAGCTTTCTGGTGCAATTTTTATTCTCCAGGTGAGTTTACTACGTGGTCATAATTGTTGGATATCTGTGATGAATCGCCGCTTGAGCGATAAAAGACAATTTGTGACTCTCACTTTCTCGCCAACTTCCTGCAACCCTTTATCTTAACAATTCACTCCTCTCACAGCCTCTGAGGTTATTAGTGGAACTTTTGCAAGAGTTTTGTATATAACATCCTCTGTATATAATATAATACTGTAAGGCAATTATGTATAATTAAAATATAATTTAAAATAATTATAGTAGTAGTCATCCGTGCTGCAAATCCTGTCATCTTTATTAATTAAATCAAACCCTCAAGTATACAGATGTTATAAAATTAAGAGACTTTTATTTCACTACCTTATCTAAAACCACTTTATATAATTATAATTAAAAAACCCCAAGAATAATAATCCAGATTTGAAATCGGTACTTCATATCCCAGAATCCACTGAAACCGTCCTAGTTTCACTGTGTTCCCTTTCCGACCTTGACATCTTTGCACTAACCTATAGGGTTTATTTGTTCAGGCGTCATGGTTAAGAACTTTGCTGCTCCAAACAGGAAATCGAATCACGGATCCTTATATTGGCTAGCCGAAGCTCTACCATTGAGCTCCTGGGACGGAATTGCAAGTTCTTATCCTCAAAGTGAACTTTGCATTCTCCATCCTCTAATAGCAAATTAGCTTGCAACTGAAAATCTGACAAACCACCTCCTGCTATTTCTATTTCAGGTTCGCCTCCTGAAGCTAATTTTATCCTTCATGCTAGCTTCGTTATTCTCTGGATTTGAAATCGGCGCTCCATGTCCCAGGACCATTTGAATCCGAGCTAGTCGTACTTGAGTCATTTTCAGACCTCCGACCAGAGTTTCTTTCACGTTATTTTGGCCCAGAGGGATTTTGTTTTTTGGGGAGTTTTCTATTTGCCCTATATGAATATATCTAAATGCTATGTCATATAAATAGAAACTAGGTTAACATAAAATGTATCCGGGAGTCGGATGAACGTCTCCGGGGGTTACCCCCCCCCCCCCCCCGGAGGCATGCCTGAAAAAAACACTGATTCCTTCATCTCTGAACTAACTTATAGGGTTGATTCGTTCCTGCGTCATTATAAAAAATGTTTCTACTCCAACCGGGAATCGAATCATGGATCTTCGTATTTGCCAGACGACGCTCCACTGTTGAGCTACTGAGGCGGAATTGAAAGCTCTTATTGTTGATGCGGACTTTGCAAATTATGCTTCTTCTTTAATTTTCCTTATACAATGCGCAAGGTACGAATAATTTTTATAACCCAGTAGTTTTACATAGAGGATGTTAGGATCGTATTTTAAATATCAGCTGTATAATTCTCTCTACTGAGTATTGCATCATGCAAAAAAAAAAAAAATACTTCGGGAAGGGCATATGTTAAAATCTAACGAAAGGTCGCATTACATTTTAAATAAAAGATAATATATTGAAAAACTATTTTCGTTCATTTTTATACGCAATTAAGTTTTTTATAATGTTTTTCTGATTTTCGAAAAATGTTCAGAAAATCGAGAGTATTTTCTTAAACTTTTCACTCCAAAATTCAGTAGGCCTCTGACGGCACAGATTAGAACAATTATTTCAAATTTCATTCGATGTTATCATTGTTTTAGAAACATGGTGTCCAAGATGGTTGGTTTTAGCAGTTCAAAGAAAGTATCAACAATGTAATTGAAAAAACTCTGATTTGGGCACCACATGGATTTCCTTGTGTTATATGCCATGAATTTACTACTTTTACAGTAAAAAAAAAAAAAGGTTATTCTTATTGTAGATACTTATATTCTTTCCAAAATATTTAATTTTCATCAATTATTCGTCATTTTCATAGATTTAGCGTCATTTTTATCCATTTGGCGAGATTTTCGTTAATTTGGCAACATTTAAAAAACTCCCTAAGTTCGCAACATTCCGCCAAATTCATCGCCAACATCTCGCCAAGCGTTATGGATGGGGAAATAAGTTATTCTTCTGGCAGATAAATGACTATTGGTGTTCAAATGCAAAAGTATTACTCAAAGTCTCTTTTCTCATGAATGGAACGAGTTAGATCCATGAGAATGATGTAACCATTATTATGATGTCAACATAAATTTACAATTTCATGGCATGATATCACATATGTAAACATGTTCTTCAACAGTTAATATTTTTTTAATTTATAGGATGTTTTAATAAATTTATTTGAAAAATAGGCAATATCTCGAGAACGGTTCATGCTACCATTCTAAAGTTTATATCAATCGTTTTCTAAGGACACAATACATAAGAAATGTCTATTTGCGTAACTTTATTACAGGTTTTGATTTCTTGATGATTTTTTCAAAATTTCACTCGAAAATTTAAGGAGGTTCTGAACATTCGATTGTGTTTAAAAACAATAGTCTTCCTGTAGTCATAGAATGTAATTTTTGTACCAAATTTCATTCGTATAGCTCCATTCGTTCATGAGATATCGTCTCCACAGTCTCACTGACACACACACACATACTTTGACTCACACACACAGAGATACTTTCACACACACGCACTTTCACATACACACAGACAGACATCACCTCAAAAATGCTTGATTCGTGATCAGGAATGCTTGAAAATTGCTCTCCCGTCGAAAACTCGAATTCGAATTTTCGACCCTGTCACAATACTTTCCTTATACATTGTTGTATATAGGGTAATAAAATACACAAATCATATGTCTGGCCAATGTTTTCCAAACACCACACACATACACATTTACATCCCAAATACATAATTTTAGTACCCATTTTTAATTAACTTATTACTTACTCTAATAATCAAGGAAAGAGTGCATTAAAGAAAATTATCAATTAAGACCACCAAGGTATCGCAAAATGTCATTCCCTGATCTGATATTAACAAACGTATTTTGACCTCTTATAATTCCTATTACATTTCCCCAACAGATTCCATTAGGCATTTTGAAAACATTTCGCACTAATTTAACTCACCGAGTGTTCCTTGCCATTAATACTGCTGTCTGCTTAATAGTAAATAACTTCGTTTTGTTCTCTCCGATTCTCCGTAAGCTACATGAATTAAATTTTCCCGATGGAGTGTGCCTAGTATGCTAATGGTTTCTTGAAGTAATTATGTGCATCAAGAATTCGAATAATGAAATTGGGGAAAATAGTTATGATAACATTTCTAATATGTTTCTTCATTATGTTGCATTCACTAATAACTAACCGAATTCCCGTTAAACATCTGCGGTATGACAGTTACTCTAAATATCAAGCAATATTAAGAACTTTTTTTTCCTGAGTAGTGATGAACCTGCGCACCAAATTTCAAATCACTATACCATTATTTCTTCGAGAAGGATGCTTTGCGAGTAGTTTTTATTTTGAATATATAGATATATATATATATATATTTAAATATATATATATATATATATATATAAGATTCAAATAAAAGAGGGAAAAGACCAATTGCATAGCATAAATGGCAGAAGTGGATTGCGACACCTCTTTCCCGATTAGAAGCGTGCTTTTAAGCCCGGGCAACACTCCCGGAACCAATGCCATGCAGTGGCCTATCTTCCGGATATGTGTGAAGTCAAAGACACAGGAAAAAAAAAGCGAAGCAAATCATCTAGAAGCGACCACAAGACCAGAAACGACCTCAAGACTAGAAGCGACCATTGCAAGACTTTAGAAGCGACCATTGCAAGAGAAAGGGACGGAATGTAATCCGTATGAAGTGCATGCTGACGCTTAAAGCAGAAATCTGTTATCAACGTGCACCAGGGTGCGCTGTCCACACATGCGCAATGGTCCCACTAAGAACTTAAAGTGTTACTGCAAACATCCGCTATATCTCTAAAGTAAGCATATTTTTCTTTTTCTGTATTGAAAATTGAATTATAATAGTATTTCAGGAAGCTTTCGGGATAATTTCTTTTTATTGCTTCTTCCATGATATTTCTGTTATGAATGATACAATCAGTCTTGAAAATATTAATACGTTGATTTCTCTTGAGGTGATTGATGACAACATTTCTAAATATGTTTTTAGTTAAGTTGGATTTCCAGTCAATAATGTGGTTAATTTTAATATTGAAGTTGCTTCTTTTGTCAAATAAAACAGTATATGTGCCATATTTACTATCTTGCTTTAGTGTGATATCTAAAAAATCAACACTGTTTTCTTCCGTTCCTTTATTTTCAATCAATTCCAGTTCTTTAGGATAAAAACTAAAATCAAACGGTGGCATATTTGTATATTGTCCAAAAAGGACATCGTCAACGTAACGAAAGTATGGTAATTCATGTAAGATGTGAGAGCCCTCTTCAAATTTATTCAAATAAAGGTCGGCAAGCAGGGAGGAACAACCCCCTCCCATGGGGATACCTTTTATTTGTTGAAAATAGTTTGTTCCATCAAATAAAATATTCTCAAACAGCACGATGCGCAACAAGTCTTGATATTTTCCGATAGTAATGACCTCCTTTAAGTCATATATTGCATATATCTCCTTCAATATCTCATATAAATTTTCTAGATTTATATTGTTGAATAAATCTGGGAAATCAAAACTTTTAAAACGTAAGTCCTTATTATAAAATTGTAGTCTGTTGATTACATCGTAACTATTATTTATCATTACTGTGCCATGTTTTTTGAGTTGTGTCATTACACTTTTGAGAAGTGTTAAAAGTTTTGCATTGGCTATTGTTAAGTAGGATCCACATCCCACTGTAACAGGACGGAACTTGACAGGATTTTTGTGAAGCTTCGGTATAAGTACAAGATAAGGAAAATTAACTGTTTTTAGATCAATATCAATTCGTTTATACAAAGCTTTTATTTTATTTTCTAAATTTTTCCTGTTTGATGTATTTTTTTTCTGTATCTTTGACTTCACACATATCCGGAAGATAGGCCACTGCATGGCATTGGTTCCGGGAGTGTTGCCCGGGCTTAAAAGCACGCTTCTAACCGGGAAAGAGGTGTCGCAATCCACCTCTGCCATTTATGCTATGCAATTGGTCGTTTCCCTCTTTTATTTGAATCTTATATGATATATATATATATATATATATATATATATATATATATATATAATAATAGTTAGTTTGAAAATCCAATAATAGAATAGAGAGAAGTTGCAACTCAAAAATTCCCAACATCAAAAAATGCTTAACTAATATATATATAGATAGATAGATAGATAGATAGATAGATAGATAGATGTATTTCAAGCTTACAAGCAACTTTATTTTATAGTTTTTACTGTAGAATATATCACATTTTACTGCCTTTTCGCAATATTGTTATTTATTTCTCACAATTGTCAATGGAAGATCTCTACTTTTATATTTTGCGATTGGCAACATTGGTTTCTTCATTTATTGATCGAATAGATAGGCCATTTGCAGTGTATTTCAGGTATTCTTGTTTCCTATATAATTTTTCAATCTTTATGCTTGTCGTCCAAGTAATAAGAGTTTATAGATATAATCTATATCTTATTTTAGAAACAAGCATATTTTGTGTTCATTTTGATTAGATACTTGGACTTGAAAAATATATTTTTTTCGAAATGAGCATTTTTTAGGCCTAGTGTATATCCACGTGTATAGCTTTAAAGCTTGGATACTTTTTGTTTTCCTATTTTCGAATCCAGACCATTGTTATTTGTGGATTATCTTTAGCTTGATGACTAGAAATAAGCACTTAATAACTTTCTTTGTAAAGCTCTTTGGGATGTTAGTAAAATAATTGCAGTACTATAGGTATTTGGAACACCTGGTGTGTCTTATATGAGGAGACGTGTAGGTGGAAGAGTGCATAGTGCCCACTGCGAAACATGGTGGTGGCACCATAATGATATGGGGATGCATGGCAGCCGGCGGTGTGGCTGAAATGTGCATCTGTGAGGGACGAATGAACACTTTCTCGTACAGAAATGCACTAGAATACTAGAAACCACACAGAAACATCTTCTACATGAATGTTTGGAGATACGAACATGGATAGGTTCAGACCCCAACATGACAATGCAACTTGTCACACATCTGCTGTGACTATGAAGTGGTTCAGTGCAAATGGTGTACATATTTTGCATGCTACTTCACAGTCTCCAGACCTCAACCCCATTGAATCGTTGTAGACTTTTCTCAAACGCAAGATCAGGAAGCAATCCATTACTTCAAAAACAACCTTAAAATCCATATTGCAAGAGGAATGGAAGAAGATACCGCTAGAGGAATGGAGTAGGTTAGTATTTTCCATGCCTAAAAGAATTAATGACGTCATAAAGGAGAAAGGAGGCCCAGCCAAAAATTGGCCAAAAAAGGATTATTTTGAATCTCTGCATTTTTATTTTATCCAAACGCATTAGTAGTTTAAAATAAATTGATTTCAGTAGGGTGCCTAATACTTTTGATCAAGGCTGTAGGTGGGGATATCACTTCATTGTTAGGATTGATAATCTGCAATTTGTGTTGCAACCAGATTTTTTGGCAAAAGCTGGAAACTTTCAGTCATTGCACATTGCAGTGATAAAGAAACTTGCATGACCCAAAATAGAAATTTATTTTTTGCATTGTAAATATCTGAAGCATGGAAAATTTAGAGAGATTTGTCAGATTCAAGAAAAATATTTAAATTATATGACTTTGATATTATATATAAGTCAAACTTCAAATTAATTCCACAAAAATTGTTATTCAATTTGCTAATTTTTAAAAGTAAAAACTCTCTAAAAGATGAAATACCTACTACAATATGATTTATTCATTAATATTAATTTATTATTGAAAAAAAATAATAAATCTATATTGGTTCCTATAAAAATGTAATAATTTCGTGACTAACAAATTTTGCACATTTTCAATAACGTTTTTGTAAATTAAAAATTTTAAAAATGCTATTTTAATCGACTTTAAATTTAAATGAATACAAATATTTAGTAAATTTGTCTAAATGGCGGTCCATCATTATAGTTTAAACTGAGTAAGGTGCCGGATTAGCCAGAACACGAGAGAAACTAGTAAACAAGTTTATTCCCATCAAAGTTTTCTATTCGTCCAAAATTCTCGGTTTATTCTTCAAAATTCCAGGATATATATTTGCTTCTTAAAATTTCCGTGTTTTTTGCATTTCTATCTGTAATGTAATGATTTCAATTGAATAACAATTTGTATTAATATAATAATTTAAGAAAAACCAGAGCTATATTGGTATGGCATGTCATTCTTTGATTAGGTCATTGTCTCTGTTTTAACAGCTCTTTTCTAATGATTTGACAAAAATGATACTCTTTGTACAAATTTCATGAAATTTTATAGATTTCGAGACTCTTATTCAGCTGACTGATGGTCGGGAACGTTTTGGAGGGCTTCAAATAATATTCTCGTTTCTATTACAAGTTATGGAGTTTTATTTGCAGTTTAATGATTGTGTTTTAATTATAAAACATCCAGTCAAGAACAAAATGCAATCAGATATTTTCTTTCTTTCACAATAAAATTGTCTTATGAAATCAACATATTAAAAATGCTTATCTTCCAGAAGTATTAATTAGTGGATAACAGATGTTATATATTTAAGGAGACATATTTTTATTTTGGATTCGAGTGTTCTTCTGAGCGTTCAACGTAGATGTCATTGTGTATTGATATTATTTGTAATAACACTGCAATTTCTATTATACAGGAACTTGACGAATTGGATATCACAAGGTTACTATATTCATAGGCACTTAAGGATAATTCATTCTGAGAGTGAAGAAAGATATTCCACCGGTATCTTTCCCAGGGCATGTTCATAGATCTTTCAGATATTTCTGCATCTTCTATGAACTTGATAAAATAATGTGGTAATGGCGGTTTCTCAAATCTGTGTCATGAGCTGTGACATATGGAGCAATGCATAGAGGAATCCTTAGGATCAACTGCCTGGCTGTTTTCGATCTATTTAAATTGTACGGAGATAAGGTTGAGCTGATACACGGAAGGTTTGAGGAGGCGTATCTAGATACGAATCTGACAAGCCGTATCTATTCCTGTCTTGCTCTTAGCAATCTAACTAAATGGGAAGTGTCTACTGTGGGGAGATGCACGGAAGGTCAGTATGGTCTCAGACTGGCTTTTAGATATGATCAGTTGACAACATCTCTTCTGCTTTACTCTTAGCAATCTATCCAGATTGTGCATTAGTTAATGTAGTTAAGATGCGCGATATGATTGTGTGGAAACTAGTCTCAGACCGGAGACTGTACAGATCGCATCTCTGAGTGTTTTGGGCCAAATTTCCCGCCTTATTAATTAAAGTATTCTTCTGCGGACATCATATCGCGGAAGTTGGTCTAAGCACATCAAAGGCAGTGCATAAATTTGCGGTAATTTCGCGTTTTATAAAGTAAAATGTTAACATTTATAAATATGGAAGTTTAAATATTTAAATGAATTTTAACTTGTAAATAAAAATACAATAATAAAATGTTGAAGTACTTTCATTGGTAGGCATCTTGTAAAATTTCACAACGCATCAGTAACTTTTGTATCGGTGTCAGGAAAAAATTTACGTCCACACTTTCATATATATTTTTTATTTTTTCCCTCAGCAAATAATATATATATATATATATATATATATTTAGGAAGAAGTCGGTTATTAGTTGAAAACTTTTAGAACAGCCATCTGCGTCTTTATTTGCACTAATTTATCTCTGACCATTTCATTACACTATCTAGAAATATGCAAGGTGCACTGTTATCATAAATTGCAGATTACAGTGGAGTTCAACTGTGAAAGCAACACGCATTTCCTAAGGAAAAATAAATGACTTGAAATTTGAAGTTGATTTTCAGACAAATTTAATATAAAATATCTTATAATCTACCTTATGAATTAATAAAATATGAAAAGCAATTGCATCTATTAAAAATTTTACAAATGTGGAGAGATATACACTCTATAACAAAAAATCGATGCACTCAGAAGGAGTTGTCCGATTGCGATAAAAATTGGTGCATGTGAAGAGCATACATAGAAAAAGAAACGATTAAAATTTCAGAACAATTTAATGATTTAGAGTTTGCCTGTATACAAATGGAGGAAGTCAGTAAGGTGTCGGTCCACTTATGGCCTGAATGCAAGATGTCATCCGGCGTGGCATAGAATGATAAAGTTCACGCATGGTGTCCTGCGGAATGTCTTTCAAAATTATCTCCAACTGTCGGGCTAAATCGTCAAGATTCCGGGATGGTTGCATTCGACTTCCTATAACGTCCCAAATGTGCTCTATGGGAGAGAGATCAGGAGACCTAGCTAGTCAAGGAATTGTTGGGCAAGCTTGAAGACAATTCATAGCAACACGTGCCGTGTGCTATGAAGGACTCGGTCACCTTCTGTAAAATAGAGTATATTCATACCAAATATAAAGCAAATCGAACGAAAATTGTGTATCTGCACCCAGAAAATGAGATATTTCATTTTATCGTAGAGAACAAAACGTAGAGAGATAACGTATAGAACAGAAATTACTTTCTACCACTATTGGGAAGTTTTGGACTTTGGGAATTTTCGAATTAAAGCTCAAGCTGTTTTTGTATCGAATTTTACGTTTCAACCTATTCTAAAAGTGAGTAATTATTGGGTGGCTCACGAGAATTCTGAGACCAGAAGGAAAATTCACCTTTTACATATATAGATAACAGTAAATGTGATAACAATTTAGTGAAAAAATGCATTTTACTTCAGAAGTAATTCAGATGTAGAATTTTAACTTCGATTAACAAATATTGGAAAAATTTGGTCCCATAGGGTTCTATGTATTTCACGTTTTCAATCCGGGATGAATTGGAAACTAATTGGGCTATAATTTACATTTACATTCCCACATATCCCACAGACCGTCTCAACAACATACTAAAAATTTCATTTTGAAAAAGTCATTTTCTACGGCAGTTATCGTGTAAACGGACAGACACACAGACGAACAAAGTCATAAACACTTTTCAACTATGTTGGAACGTGTTAAAAAGCATCAGAAAAATATTTCACAATTTTATTATGGTCACACTAATTTCGTGATTTTAATACCTTGGCATTCTTAGTGGTAAATATTGATTTGACTTCTGTAGTATCTTCAAATTTCATCACAACGCTGAGTGTATCTTATATTAACTGTTACTTAGTGTAATTTAATCATTTAAATTTGCATATGATGCGCAATATAGTATTTCAGAAACTCAAGTGTGAAAATTGGATAAACTATTATGCTTAACTATGTTTGAAACTCATCAGACTCTGGAGGGTTTAGAATGAATAAATGAAGATTTATTGCGTGAATGAAAATGCATAGTTTCGCTAAATGAGATTGTTACATAAAGATGGAGTTATATGCTACCTGGAAATGGGATATATGTAAAGTTATATGATATCTGGAAAATATGTCTTTTGAATATATAGATAAAAGCAAATTTGGTAACAGTTTCGTAAAGAAAAATTTTATCTTCTTCAATCTTCTGGACGTAAAAAAATCTGATGTGGGCAGCACATGACTTTCCCTGCAGATTTATGTCCACATTATCTTTACTTTAATTAAATTTAATTCACTTTTAGTTCAGTTTACGTTCTACTTTGGCAACTGGACTTATTTTCAAAGGTGGCGTAGAGAAAATACAAAAAAAAAAAAAATATCGGGAGAACCGCTAGTCCAAGTGTAAAGGGGTAGGTATTCGTTTCTTCGTTTAAAATTACGTATAAAACAAGCATTTAATGGATATATTTGAGCATGCGTAGTTTTTTATTTTAGATTTGGGCGATTTTTGCGGGCCATTTTGATAAAAAAGCAGGTTATTTTTTTTCCGAATCATAAGAAATTCTAATCAGCACCAGGGTGTCCCACAAGTGACTTATCTACCGAATTTTGTGAAATTCGGTTCATTAATTTTTCAGCTAGAATAGATACAAGCTCTTGCGGGACATTTCGCAAAAAAAGGCGGGTTTTTTGTTATCCCGAATTGTTCCCAAAACTAATCAGCACCAGATTTGCCCACAAGTGCCTTACCTACCAAATTTTATGGAATCCGGTCCATTTGTATTTTAGTTAGAGTGGATACGAAATCTGCACAGACAGACAGACACACAGACACACAGACAGACACACACCCACAGACGTCACGCTAGAAATAGTTTTTTCGTATTCTAGAGGTCTCGAAACGTGTAGATCTGTTGAAAACTCGAGTTGCGATTTTCGGCATGATTCCAATACTTTCCCTATACATTACCAAGTATTGTAGGGAAAGTAATATGGGTAAAGTATAAATGGACTGAGAAACATTATATTGGAATCAAATAGTTAAGGGTTGTACATTAATGTTCTTGGCACGTTGTGCCAATAACAATTTTACCATGATCATATTGAGAAAGGTCTTTATTTCTTATCATACATTTCTCAACTTTGCAATGTTATGTTGACAATTTTAATTTCCAAGCAGATTGATATAAAATCATCCATTAAAGGATTTTACCATGTTTATAAAGCAAAAAGTATTTACTTTATGTCAATAAATAAAATACACTTGGTGTAGAGGATAAGGAAAACTAGATCAACTTAAATAAGCACAAATAACACAATAGCCAGCATACAGCTAAACAGCTGTATGCTTCTTATTGTGTTATTTGTGCGTATTTACGCTGCTCTAGTTTTACCTTAGGTCTTTACTTGCAACCATATATTTCTCGACTTTGCAGTGTTGTGCTGGCAATTTTAATTTTCCAGTAGATTGATACAAAAACATCCATTAAAGTATTTTACAACGTTTACAATGCAAAATGTCCTAAATTAATATAAGTGAAATACACGTTGTGCAAAGGATAAGGAAAACTAGAGCAACATAAATAAGCACAAATAACACAATAGCCAGCATGCAGCTGAATAGTTGTATACTTCTTGTTATGTCATTTGTACTTATTTACGCTGCTCTAGTTTGCCTTAGGTCTTTACTTGCTACCATATATTTCTCAACTTTGCAGTGTGGTGTTGGCAATTTTAATTTTCAATAGATTAGCACAAAATCATCTTTAAATTGATTTTTAAATCAAATAAAATATCTCATATGCACAGCATACGAGTTCTCCTACATAAAGTAAAGTCTTTACTTCTTTCAAGCAAAATAATGGCATAAAATATCCAGAGCACAATGTTCTCGGTATTAAATCAATACACGTAAATTGAAATTGGGAGCTGTTTGGCAGCTTATTAATCGAAAGAGGATGGGTTTTTCATATTCACATAACTCACGTACAAAATTTTCATCAATATGCGATGGATATATAATTAGTATCCCGTGACATAAATTACTATAGGCAAATTATTTGGAGTCAAAATATAAAACTATTACAAAACGTAACTAATCTTGTGACTGGAACGTTCTAGATCCACGAGAACAATGTTAACAATTTGTCGCATAATATTGCATATAGAATGTGCCATACTTTATAGTTTTCTCAAATTTAGTTAATTAGTTAATAGTTTATAGTTTTCTGAATTTTATGCATTATCTTAACATTTTATTTGAAAACGTGAAATATCTCAAGAACGGTTCATGCTAGAGATTTAAAGTTTACTGTCATTCTTTTACTAATGACAAATTATGGACGAAATGCTTATTTAATAATATTACAGTTTCTGATATATAAATGGTTTTTAAAACTTTCATTCAAATATTTGTGGGCTTTCCGGACATTTGATCTTGTTTAAAATTAATAGTGTTCCAGTATACTCATCCGATGTAATCATCGTACCAATTATTTTTAAAGACTCGTGAGATATCGGTTTCACGGACACACTGACATGCACACATGTAAACATACATACACACACATCCACATATACACAGACACCATCTCAAAAACGCTTGATTTGAGTTCAAGGATGCTTGAAACTTGTTCTTCCGTCTAAAATTCGAATTTGAATTTAAGATCTCATCAAGATGCTTTGTCTATATATTATGCTATCTATGTATGTTTAATAAGTAAAAACACAAACACTTCAAGCATTTATTATAGTCATACAAATTTTGTGGTTTCAATACCTCTACATTCATAATGGTGAAAATTGATTTTTCACCTGTAGCGTCTTCAAAATTCATCATTCACTACATTAATGCTATATTAACTGCTACTTTGTTCATTAATCGTTCACTTAGTCGTTTGAATTTGCATATGATGCGTAATTTAGTAACTTATAAGTTGAAGTGTGAAAATCGGATGAACCATTAAGCTTAACTATATTTGATAATGTGTTGAAAGATTTTTACACACTGCGCACATAATTAGGAGAAAAAAACCACAATAACCCACTGTGGTGCACAAAAAGACCTCCAATTTTTATTGCCTATTTTTACCTTTCGGGTCAGGGTGTCATAAAACTGGCGTCCTTAAGTCTGATGCTATTGTTAAACATTGCAGATATAAATAGTCATCATAAATTTGTCTCCGATAAATCTTAGCCAATCTGGTCTCACACCCACCATTATCTCTTTGTACAAGTTCCTAAGTATAATTATTAAATTAAAACACTGACATTAAATTCCGCATTTTTAACTTTTAAAACAAATATTATTTATTCACACATATTAGTGTTATAATTAAAATTACATTAATTTAAATAAACGCTTAAGGAAGAGAACAGCAGCGTGTGCAGATCTTTAAAATTATTGCAAATATCAAAAATTGACCTAATATATATGACGAGTGTCACATGCATCTGTATTTTGAGTCTGTAGCTCAGCATGACAGATTTCCACCTTTGCTGATCCTTGTTCAGGCATGTGGAATCAGCTTTGTCTTTTTCTATAACATTTTAATATCAAAAATAACAATTCACGACTTGAAAATCAACACTCTCTCTTACAACAACACTGCTCGAATTTCATGACACTCTCTCGATTCGGTACAATCATTCTGTTTATTAACAACACCGCTTGAATTCCATGACCGCTCTCTCTCTCGCTTCTGGGCAATTATTGTTGAATCTCAACGCTTCGACGCCAACATTGCTTGAATATTCATTGGATTATCTCCTTGTCGCCACATCATTTGCCTGAGGTCCAGATACGACCCCCGTGCTCTCATTGATTGCTCCTCAGTGCGATGTAGCATCATTGCATCATTAGCTACTTGATTTTCTACTGGAACTTAGTCTACTGGACTCTAGGAGATCTTTTCACCAATCACACCTGCAATTTATGTAATGTGAATTTATCGGGGTAATGACTTTCCCTGCTAAGACTGTCTTAAAACGGCACTTACAAGTCTGCTCTTTGTTTTGTCGTAAATAGTCGTAAATATTAAAACGGTTTAAGTTGCACCCTGGTCACACAGATACATTCATATTAACAGTGTTATCGGATAGTTAAAGGTAATCAGGTAGTCAAAGGCTGCATTGAAGTGCTATGCCATCTACAACTTTACCATGCTTTTAATGCAATGATTTTCGTACTTTAAATAATGTATTCCCCTTCTAATTTTGACTTAACTTTCAATTGTGATCTTCCAGTTAACTTAAATTAATCACCCTTAATAGGATTTTAAATGAATTAAAGGAAGCATCATAAAAGCATATCACACCAGAGGGTAGTCCCGGAGAATGACTGAATTATTTTTGCCTCGCTCTGTGCATATGGCGACATAATATGTATAAAATTATGCGTACGGAAACGCACGCATTTTGTTTTCCGGTGTTCAAGAGGGACCTATTTTGTTAACTAAGATTATCATCTTATTCCAACGATGTCACTAAATTGCCCTGGACGTCACTGGATTCTGTGTGCAAAGAACAATTTAAAATTTTTGTACAAGTTCTTGACGCTTCGATATTGCCACTTTAAAATTAACAAACTATTTTTAACTGTAATAATGCATGTGTATTTTGGCAGTTCCTCTCAAAGTTTACTCTGTACCGTGACATCATAGATGACGATTCTTAATTCCCATTACGTCAAGTCGACACATTATTCATTAGTTGCAGGGCTGAGTGTCCTACCTTATATTAAAGAACCTTGTAGCACTCTTTTACTCTGGTCACACAAATTTCGTAGTTTTAAATCACTCATGTGCTTAATATAAATGTTGATTTGTCTTTTATAGTTTCTTCAAAGTTCGTAACTCCCCTTTTCGTAATATTGAGTACATCTTATATTACCTATTGTGTTACTTATTGAAATTTAGTCATTTGAATTTATGTATTGACCGTAATTCATTTTGTCAGATATCAGATTCTGGAAAATTTAGAACAAATAAATGAAGATTTATTGAAGATAAAAAATCATCGTACTTAAAAGATTGAATATATTCCATCTTGTTAGTTATAGTATCGACGATTCGCCAGAACTTAGCCGGAATGAAATTGAAAGTTTGTTGTTTGGTTTCCTTTTGCTATGATATCAACTATGGGGAAAATGGCTTTCAGATATCAATATTTTTCTTGGAATGTCTGTCAAAAAATTTGAATGAATAAATGAGCTATTTTACATTTTAAAATCAGAATATATTATTTTAATAAATTATTATAATAAAATAAAGTCCAAAAAATTACTTTAATAAAAGTATTTAAAAATTAAAAAATCATAACAGATATCCCTCTTATTATCATTTTACTGAGGACATTTTAAAATCCTTTCATAATATACAAAAAAATTACTTAATAATACGAAATTAGCAAATGAAGATTTCAAACATTTTTTAATGGAAGCCAGAAAAATTTAATGTGAAAAAGACTAATTTTCCATTTGTGATTCAGTGACCTATTTAACATTTTAAATTCAAGTTCATTATTCCTTTAACAGAAGTATTTAAAAATGAAAGAATAAATATTCAGGCATTATTCTTATTATAATCCTTTTATAACGTATAAAACAAATTACTTGATAATACGAAATGAGAAAATCAAGATTTTAAAGTATTTATATTTTTCAAAAACTGCCGACAGAAAAAAATGAATACACAAATCACCTATTTGACATTTGATTTAATGCACTATTTAACATTTTAAATTCAAGCTAATGACATTTTAATTAATTAATATAACAAACGTATTTAGAAATGTAAAACGCACACGTGAAGCTTTATTCTTGTTATGATTTCATTAAGAAAAGAAGATGGCTTTCCATATATAATGCAATGAATTCACTCCTTTTACAATAAAAAAATATCGTATAAAATCCACGGTATTGTGTTTTTAACTTTGAGTTGTACATTTAGCGATTTTCCGGCTGACAACATGTACAACTATTTCAAAGTGCCCAATTAACTTATATTTATCGCAACTCTAATAAACACTTATCAATAATGATAGCATCCTCAAAAATCGACATAGTTCATATAATAAAATATTTTAATAATTAATTCATCAGTTATGAGTCCTTTTCATTAATAGCCTCATTGTTGCAATTTTGATGATATTTCCTTCAATCTGTGGTGAAATATCGGCAAATTCGCGATACGTCGTTATATTATTTGCTAAGTTCGCCAAATTCACCGGCAAGTATTACAGACAAACGGAGAGAAAAGCATTTTTAACACTTTAGAACAAAGTTGAAAAGTGTTTATGACTTTGTTCATTCTGTCTGTCTGTCTGTCTGTTAGCACGATAACTGCTGTAAAAATGACTTTATCAAAATGAAATTTTAGTATGTTGTTCAGCGGGTCTGTAGGACCTATGGGAATATAAATAAATAATATCACCCAATTAGTTTTTTATTGAACCCGGGTTGAATAAATGAAATACATTGAACCCTATAGGACCTAATTTTTCAAACATTTTTTAAGTAAATTTAAAATTCACGAATGTGAATTTTTAAGAAATATTCACATTATCCCATAGAATATATAAAAAAAAAATTCAGTAAAATATGTTAAATAGTTTTTTAATTAAAAATTATTTAATATAGGGAAAAAAACAAATTCAATTAAATTCCGACTTTGGGATATCTTCCAGAAAGAAAAGAGAGATATATTATATGATAAATATCTTCCCATTTATTTAAACGTTTTGCATATGGGAGAGGCTTCACATATTAAAATAAATTTGGTAGATAACAATTTTTCATTTTTTTTAAATTTTATATAACTCTTCATGGTATACTTATTTGATGGCATTTTTAATGCATTTTTCCTACGTCCTAGAGAGTTAACATTTGGTACACAGCTTAAATTTGTTGAACATTTTATTCGACAAAAATTTGATGGATCTTTAAATATAGATCATACATTTTTTTCGAAATGGCCTGAAAATAATCCCCGTTCACTTCTATAAATCATTGGTGTAATATTGTTAAAAATTCTGATGTGGACAGCACATGTCTTTCCCTGCAGACTCATATTCGTTCTCTTTATTTATTCAATAATAATTTGAGTTTATCTGCACAAAATAACAACCATAAGTATTTTAAATGACATTGAATTTACACGTTAAACTTAAATTTGCTTCTCATTTGATAGCTGGACTTATTGTCGAAGGTGGCGTAGCGAAAACGCGAAAAAACTAGAATATCTCAAGAACGGCTAGTCCTAGAGTAATGGGGTTAGTCTTATTCTTTTTGTTGTCAAAAATTTATATACCAAATTTTGCTAAATTTGGTATATAAATCACTTGTAGGTTATTGAAATATTATACACCGAATTATGTTAAATTTGTTCCACAAGTTTTTAGCTAGAGTGGATAAAGGCAATTTCTACGGCCCTTTCGCAAAGAAGGCAGATTCTTTTATTACGAATCGTACTATAATATAATGAACATCATGATTTCCCACAAAAACATACCTACCAAATTGTATGAAATTCGGTCCATTAGTTTTTCAATTAGAATGGATGTAATATCCACACAGACACACAGAAACATACACAGATACACCCTTACACACACAGACGTCTTCCTAAAAATAGTTTTTTCGTGTTCTAGAAGTCCCAAAACGTGTAGATCCTTTGAGAATTCGAGTTCCGATCTTCGGCACGATTCCAATATTTTGAGTACATACACATACACACATATATTATCTGTGTATCTAAATTCCGTGCCAATGCAATTACAATAGTTGTGATTTTAAATGATCCCTAAACTTTTATTATTTCTTCAACGAAGCCTAATTTTAACATATGCAGAATGCAAATATCTCAAACGATTGTAAGATGAATTACATAAGAATTGCTGAATTTTTATCACACAAAATTATTTAGCTCTGGAGTCTGAATACAAGTTATATGAATGAAATATTCATTGATTTTGTATAAAGAATCGGATGACTTATATTTCGATACAGTTTTAAATATTTAAGTATAATAAATTACTGTAGTACTGTGTTAATGTAAAAGATATCACCACTGAATGTATCACATTTTAAAAATTTTTAAATGAAATTACATTTCAGTTGGTAAGAGTTTCATAATCAATGCTTATGCATGATTGATCTTTCTTGTTTATACACTTGAAGGTATGCCCGTCGTATGATGGAAATCAGAATTTGCGAAACATTGCTTCTCGTTTGGCGTTATTTTTATCAATTTGACGACATTTTTGTCACGTTAGCAACATTTAAAATATTCGACAATTTGGTGAAATCCTGCTAAATTTCTCGCCAAGCGTTACAGATAGACGGACGTATGGATGGACATATGGGTTAATCTAATAGTCTGCTCTTATGTTCAAGATATATAACTCAATTAATCGTCATTTCGTTGATTTAGCGTCGGTTTCATCAATTTGGGGAATTTTTATCAATTGGGCGATATTTTCGTCAGTTTGGCATCTTCAAAAAATCAGCAAATTGGATATATTCCGATGAATCTGCCCCCAAAATTTTGTCGAATGTTACGGACGGAAAAATTGGCTTTTCTTATAGTTGATACTTATATTCTTTCCAAGATATTGAATTTTCATCAATTAGTCGTAATTTTCTTTGATTTACCGTCATTTTTATCAATTTGGCGATATTTTTGTTAATATGGTAATATAAAAAAGTCGTCAAGTTGGCGACATTTTGTCTAACTGGTCGCCAAGTCTTGCTAAGCGTTACGGACGAAGTATTCTCGTAGCAGATAAATGGCTATTGACGTTCAACTACAAAAGTATTTCTCAAAGTATAGTTTCTTATGAATGGAACGAGCTCGATCCACGAGAATGATGTCACCAATTTATCGTGTGATATAACATATGAAAAGTAAACATATTACACAATAGTTAACATTTCTTTTTATTTTATGTGATTTTTTAATACATTTATTTGAAAAATATGCAATATCACGAGTACGGTTTATGCTAGCGTCCTAAAGTTTGTGTTAAACGTTTTCTTCCAGTCAGACTTTCAGTTTTTATGAATTCTAAATTTTGTACTAAATTTCGTTCGATCCACTTGATTCTATCGTGAGATTTCTTCTCCACAGACTCACTAACACACATACTTTCACACACACACACATACTTTCACACACACACACACATCATACTTTCACACACACACACACATCATACTTTCACAGACATGCACACAGATACAAAATTAACTCCCGCTACTTAAATACTACAGAAACGCTTTGATACGCTATAAATAAGCTCCTTTGATACGCCCTAAATAAGCGCAGTTAAGAATAAGAAGGAACTTTTCGTTCAGTAAACAAGCAGTCCGTTCTAAGTGATTGTTAAGGACGCATACTGTGGTTTTGCCCGCACGAAGAAGGCTTATAACGTTTTTGAAACAAATGCCACCTAACTAACATGCATGCTTTCTCTAAGAAAGTTTTTTAAGTCAGTGCCTTACAAGCATTGTTATTTTACCACCCTGTTAACTTCCGAATAAATATGTTGTATTTTCTTTTCTACAGAAAATATGTATTTCGTTTTTTTTTTCTATTTTTGATTTCAAAATTATTTTGTATTATATAAAAATTATATTATCTTCTCATCCTTGCAAAATTGGATATTTATGTGGAAATGACGCCCTTTAAGGTCATTTTAATTACATACAATTTTATTTTCCCAAGGCCGCCACTAATTTTGCCGCCCTGAGCAACGGATCCGAAAAATCTCTATGAACATTGCTGTATTTCGTGAGACCCACAAAATGGACCATCAATCACCGCGCTTCGAAAGCAGACTCCCTATTCCTCCTTGGTTTCCTTGCCCCCCCCCCCCCCCTGAGTTTTATAGAACTCCGTTATTCAAATTTTGAGAAACACTTTTATTTATATTTAACAAATAATGAATATTTTGTGTAAAATTGCTTTCGTGTTTATTCCTAAATACAGTTTAATTAGTTATAAATACCTTAATACGTATAATTTTTATGATACCAATAATAATTTTATTTTTCAATAAATTCTTTAGGAGACAATTGTTTTGTTTTGGGGGCCGTCAATATTTCAGTTCTAAATGAGCCCCTATGTTTCGACCCTATGACTACGTTTTGGCTATGTTTTGACCCTGTGACTATGTTTCGACCCTTAAGCATCGCTTAACTGCACTTAGTACTAGTTACGCCATTAAAAAAGACACCTAAGTTTCAAGCGAGACCATAAGAAGGCTACCAATCAACATTTCTTGAAATGCGGTACAGCCGATCTTCGTTGATGGGAAAACAAAAAAAAAGAAATAAACAGACATATTTTTAATTTTATTTGTATAGATTTAAAGATCAAAATAGCGGAGTATCCGACAATTGTTAAAAATTAGTAATAGGGAAATTTTACACAGTGCATATGTATGCTGTGCAACACATTTCCTGATGGCCTGGAGGTATTGGACTTTAGTTTTGTTCTGTCTATTTTAATTAACTGCCACTTTATTCGAATGAAACATCATTTATGAATTAATTTATTTTGATAAAATCTGGTTCGATTGGACGAAATCATTTATTATATATAATATATTTTTTTATATTATTGGTGCATGTAGATATTACATTAAAGTATTCCCCCTTTAATTTTTCGCAATCCCACAGTCTGTAGGGATATATAGAATTAATACGCTATGCGTAAGCAAAAATCACAACTAGACATATTCTTTCGCGACCATTTGTTCTACATGTTATCAATTCGCTGCGATGCAGCTTTCTAGACATTAATTGATTAGATACTCAATGCATTACGCAGAACAAACGAAATCTTTCATTATATACTACTTCCTTTTTTAATATTATTGGTATCTATAGATACTACATAAAATATTTCCCTTTTACAATTTCACATCTGGTATTCTACAGTGAGTGTGCATGAAAGTGGTATGATTCAGGAAAATGTAACGAATTTTGTTTGCTAAATGTCCCTGAAAGATACAGTTGTATAAGTAAGTCAATAGTGCAAATCTTGAATAAATGACTAGTTGCAGAAATAAATTAACTTAGTACTTGTTCATCAGGTATGTTTTACCATCAAAGCAAATAAGATTGAAAGACTGACCCCATAATTGTAGGATAAACCGGTCTCGAGTTATTTTAATTTTTTTTCTTGGAATTTTGGGGGAACTGAAGAAATTAAAGTAAATAAAGTTGTCATGTGAAACGAAACTGCATTAAAAAGACAAATTGGATATAATATCAGAAAAGTATCCACATTATTTTATGCAATTAAACTCACTTTAATGCATAATGAAATAAAAAAAGGGAATTTGAATCTTCAGAGAAAGTCATGAGCTGATCACATCAGATTTTTCTTGCTCTACCCAAACAAATTACGGCTATTTTGGGGAAAGTTTTCTTACTATTGAAATTTATATTGTTGCTGAAATATTACTAGAAGGAATTGATAAATATAATGGGACCTTTAGAAATAGATTATCTCTCTTAAAATTAGTGAAAACCGATGTATCACAGCATTCATGGCGGCTCGGTTTGCCTTTTTTATGCTATAGCAAAAAAAACCTGTTTGAGTTCCTGAAGATATCTGCTCTGCTAATTATTCTACTTTGTGCTCAATTGGATCTGAGTTAGAAATACTAACTTCCAAAAAGGAATCTTCCTTTAATCTAACAGATAAATGTTTAAAGTTAACCAGACTTACATCGAACACAAATGCAACACAAAATTTCATTTGCGTATTTAAAGACAGAATAATGAAGACAAGAAGTTTTTGTGATATCATTAGGAGCTGTCTTGCGGAAACTACATTAATTTATTTAAAATTGTAATTACTTTCTTTCTGTGGAGTCGAAAATGACATACATAACCTGAAACTTTGTGAGTTGCATGCTTTGTATATTTGTATGTTATATCAGATTATGGCGCGAATCTGAGGAGCAATTCAAGATATGATAGCGATGACATTATACAAAAATTCAATATTTCATCAGACAATTTTTTTTTAAATTTACAAGTATGGGCAATGAATCTGTAATACATGGTGTGCTGGATTCCCGATTGCCTTCAATAATTCATTAGGTTAACAGAATACAATACTGTCGCCAGTTCTATGCCAAAATTTGCATGCATTACAAGATGATAATATTTATGACATTATAAAGATAAGTGAATCCTCAAACGAAATGGATGTCTCAAGACTATATATGCCTCCACGGGATGTTATGTAATCAACATTTAAGCAAATCCAAGCAACAATGACCAAGCAACATTTAAGCAAATCCAAGAAAGAGTAACACTCCTCAAACAGATAAGTATGGAAGGTGATACTAGTATCATACTAGTATCATACTAGCATCAGATTAAGCTTTTCAATATGGAAAATAACTCACATTTTTGGATACTTTCCTCAACAGAAAATTATATTGCAAATTATTACTTTTTTAAATGCTATTAACATATCCTCTATCCAGTATTTGCGAGTACCCGTGTTGTCGCTTTGTGAGAAGCTTAATCTGAAATCTGTGTTTCTTCCATGCATCTTTCCAGCTACTTATAAAATCAGAATATATTTTTTATACAGAGATATATTTTTATTTATATCATAATTGAGTGATTTGGGAATAAATGAATAATTAAGCGACATTTCTTTCTGTAATAAATGAAACACATGAAGCAGAACTGCAAAAGTAAAAAGATGAAAACTTGAAAAATTGTATAAACGCCATGAATGTGTCACTTCCCAATAAAAATGAAAATTACCTGTTTTAAGTCAAGTGCTTATGTTAAAAAGATTAATAATTAAACCTCAACAGTTAATTTCAGGTAACGTTAAAAAATATGTTAACATGAAAAGACTGTTAATATCAGAAAAAATAATGTCTTGACTTTATAACACTATCGCTTTTTATACTTGATTAAAAGACATGTATGTCAAAAATAAGAGTGCGAAAATTTTGTTACACAGGGCTCTTTGACAAATACAAAAGCACCCAATAACTTTGGGGTTAAAGGTGTACAGATACGTCGTATCTATCTAGACTAAAGTGACCCTGCTTACTGAAATAAAAGTGATTGCAGCGCTCTTAGCGGAGAAACATGAACTTGGGTACAACAAAAATAGTATTTACATATTTGTAGAGCATTGTTTAAGATTGTTGCAATCGAGTTTAAGTCGGTTTCAGGCGGCATTTTCTCGACATAAATGGGATTATAAGGGAATATATTTACAGAATGCGAAGAATGTTAAAATGGCAGTGGTATTATAATGGCAGTATATATATATATATATATATATATATATATATATATATATATATATATATATATATATATATATATATATATATATATATATATATATATATATATATATATATATATATGTATATATATATATATATATATATATATATATATATATATATATATATATATATAAGATTTAAAATGAAAAAAGAAAATATATAGGTGGAATGGTTGTGTTTACAGGGTTCAGAAAGGTCAAGGGGGATTGCGATCCCTATTTCCTGGTTAGAAGCTAGCTTTGACTTCATGAAAACGCTCCCAGAGACTCTGCACGCCCGAAACAACAATCGATCATGCACGTGGGGAAAAAATGGCCGAATGAGACTCTGGGAGCGTTTTCATGAAGTCAAAGCTAGCTTCTAACCAGGAAATAGGGATCGCAATCCCCCTTGACCTTTCTGCAACCCTGTAAACTCAATCATTCCACCTATATATTTTCTTTTTTCATTTTAAATCTTATATTTCAAGACTCTGATAGTGCGGCAATTTGCGCCTTTCCCTTTCTTGAATTTCATACTTTTTGGGATTGTATTTCTATATATATATATGTATGTATTTCTATATATATATATATATATATATATATATATATATATATATATATATATATATATATATATATATATATATATATATATATATATATATATATATCGATGGAGGTAGAAGTCGTATCTAGCGTTGCACTCAGATCAGAATGACATGAATTTAGACTCATATTGCATGTTGATGCAGTTCTACAACGCAAATATGAAGATTCTTTTGTTACAAATTTATTAATAGTATAAGAGGGAAACTATTATATTCTAAATAAATTGATGTAGACATTCAAATACTACAGGACCATATTTTAATTGTCAAACAGCGGTTGTTTATGTCCGGATAGTACTTATGATAGTACTTCATACTAAAACTGATTGGTGTAAAATTTGACAAAGTTTCAAAATTCGAAACGGTCCAAAATGAAATTGGTGCTTCTAGTGTTAACTCCCATAAATATCTGATACAAATAACAAATTGTTGAAAATTATTATTGATATTCTGCATTAAAATTGGACAATACTGTTCAACAGAAACGCTATTATTTATGAAGTAATAAAAATGAATGATATTGCTTCAAACAATTAGCTGCAAATTTTACTTATCATACACTATTTCCTCCTAAAAGGCAATATTTCCTGCTTCGGATTATAGAGCTGCAATGCGCCTTATCCTATGTAGAATCCAGGTAATTTGAAGTATAATTGTATACTTAATTTGACATTTCGTTTTGAATATATATATATACATACATATATATATATAAATATATATATATATATATATATATATATATATATATACAAACAAGCATTTTTGTGTTCATTTCGATCAAAAAGTTAGGACTTGATAAAGAATTTTTTCGAAATGAACTATTCTTAAGAATTCTTATTCTTTCGAAATAAACTATTCTTAGAGCTCTTCCACGTGCAAGCTTTAAGGCTTGATTATTTTGGTATTCATTTTTTCGATTCCTCTCCATTGACATTTGTTGATTATCTGTAGTTTTCTGAACTGTAATATGTATTATAATTTACTCTTTATTGTTGAATTGCATTTTATTTCATTGTATTCTGTAGGCTTAAAAAAAAGAAAAAAAAAATTAAGTATTATTTTTTTAAAATTAAAAATTATTTTTTAAATCTACCATTGGATATACTATTTTAATATTATATATGTATATATATATATATATATATATATATATATATATATACTTGTTGTTATATATATATATATATAACAACAGGTACTGATCATTGAAATAGCGCAGATTCTCTGGTGGGAATACAGCTAGAAATAAGTATATTTTATATCGTCAACCAAAGTATTTTTCAAAACCATCTAATTAATACTATCGAACATTGTCAGAGTCAACTAAATAAACAAGTTAATATTTTACATCACTATCATTCTCAAAATCATTTAAAAGTGAACTACGGCTTAAAATCATTTGAATGGACGCCATACTAAATACAAATGAATACTATTGTGGTGACCAATAGCAGTACAATAGCCCCAAATCATTCGAAACGCTAAATTATGGTACATTGTCTCAAATCATTTACTTTTATAACTATACAACTATCGAGCACTGCTCTTGGCCGAAAAGTATGCGAATACTTTTCGAATTATTGAGCTTAGGGAAAGCTTTGCTGTTGGTCATATTTTTTTACAATTATTGGGACTGTTATGAAATGTACCCCCCCCCCCTCCTGGTTATTTAATTATTTCTAAATTCATGTTTCGGAAACGCTTTTTCAAAAATCTATTTTATTCTTTTATATTCGGCGAATTCTAATTTACTTTCGATTCGGAACTTTTGTTCTTAAAAATAAATTATATTCCAACTGATAAATGGCCAATTCTTTCACCCTGCTGTTCTGGAGCCTTTCGGTCTACGCCGGCAACTGTTCGCGCTTGGATACGTGATGACATTTCGTCATTTTCCTCGATACATTTTATATGGAAATATACTGGAATTACTTTCTGTGTCGTCATGAGCAAGCGCATCCACACTAAGACTCCGCTTCGGTAAGAATAATGTAATTAGTTTCAGTTGGCGAAAAAATCCTGGACGGGGTACGACGTGTATTGCCCGAGGGGCATGAAATGACATCCTTATTCTAATCTGATTTAATCTAAAATGTTAAAATTTGTAAAATATTCTTAAAATGTAAATAGTTATTTTTGTCAGCGTTGATATATCAAGAGAGATAGAGAGATGTTCTTCAATAACTGTTCGTCTGCTTCCCTTTTCTGTGGAAGTCCATTACATGCGTTCATGTGTATTTAAATGAACTACGATTGCTGTAATTAAAGTATGCGAGATGAATATATCTGAAAAATAAAGACGAATTGGCATCTGGAAGCATCTGCTTGTGATGTTTTGTCTCATTATTTATACACATACTTCGTCTCAAGTAACGCCAATTTATCTTCACCCTGAAAGAATCTTCGCGAGCATTCATATCCTGATGTCAACCGTTCGAGATTCACTAAAGTTCGGAATAGTTCTGTGAAACCAGAAATAGTTCTCACATTTGATGAGACACTTTTATGTGTGGAATTTATGGTGGCCGAAACGGCAGACAAAGCTTGTATTCTGGCAGGCATCAATGTTTATGACGACATGAACCTAAAAGTCAGAGGACTATGAATATAGGGGTGCCATACCAGAGGGGCTGAGCTGGGCCTTGATAAATGTGGAATGATGCCATTGGGTAAAGGAGTAACCAATAAGCGCCAAAAATAAGTAAAGGCGGAGTTACCCCCCCCCCTACCGAGGGTACCACAACCTGTGACCGGAGAACGGGAGCAGACCAGAGGAGACGATGATTGAATTTTGACTTCGAAGCATGCCAGCAGAAACTATCACGATTTTGACTTAAGAGACAACCATGGAATTTTCACTTAGAAGCATGCCAGCAGAAACTATCACGATTTTGACTTAAGAGCACGACTAGAGAAGAATGTAAAACCAAACAGATTTGTAGAGTGTCCCGTAGAGGTTCCAAAATAATGGAGATATATCAAAGTGTAAGTGCAATCAGAGTACAAGGAGGAGCCACACACCAATGAGTTATGGCAGTACTGAGAATAGATGCAAGCCTTTGAGATATGACATAAAGCCCAAGACGAATTGGAAGGTGACACTATAGTAATTTTAATAATTCTGGCCGCATATGTCCCCTCCGCTGCAATAGTTAATGAAAATAAATGTTGTTAATAAATGTTTTTATTGTTTAAGTTAAAATGGTGTGATCAATTTAGCATTTTATAAAATTAATTTTTCCTTTACAGGACTCGCACGAAAGGTAAAATAATTGGAGGGTTTACAACGGCACAACGAGCAATGTACATTAAATAATTCCACTATATGAGAAATAACGGCCATGTCATATTAATGAACTTAATATTATATTAAAATAATATTTTATCTTTAATGAATTTAAGAATTAAAAGTTCAACTTTAAGTTGACTTTTATATACTTGTGCCACAAGTTCTTCGTCAGAATAATTACGCGTCATAGCCGATGTCTCCAAGCCGTTTCGACTACGCTGCAATTCCACACATTCCTGACGACTGCCAGCCTGCATTACCAGAGTTCTAAAATCCACTATACCCCTCCATGGTCGTGATGGGTGTCAATATTCCAACAATCACATTTCTGCAGTCCGTGTTGCTGATGCCACAACAGAATGATGCTCTGACCAGTGGTATCATAACAAGACTATCAAATGATTTTAAAATATCGAATTATTCAATTGCAAAGTTTGAAATTCCCATCACTCGTTCGAATTAACAAATTGTGCATGTGTTGCTTCACCATTATGGCTCTAAAATCCGTATTAAATGTCATGTTTTATGCATGTTTTTCTTTAAATGATTCAGAATGCGTCATTTTTAGCAATAAAGGCAATTTTTTTTTATGCTTTTTTAAGCTTTAGAGATAATCTCCCCCTTTAAAAAAATTACAACGGAAACATTGCATAAATTTCATTACGCAAGATAACTCCCTTGTGCATTCATGAGCTTCAACATTTTTGTTTCATCCAAAATTTCATTTGAAACAAATGTACTCTAAAAATTTCTTTATAACATTTCTTGTGTTCTTTTCCAGATTTACTTTCTTATAAATGCGTTTTTCTTCTCAACAGAAACAGTCAAAATGTAATGGGCAGAACACTTGAATTTTGTTATGAGTTTTTGAATCACAACTTAATGCCATACGACTAAAGCAATTTTTTACTTCGTTTTGTGCCGAAGGAAACTAATTAGCCGCCTCAGTACAACATTTTAACAAGCGTTTGAAGAAAAATATTATATTTTTCTATCCAGAGCAAAATTTGTGTAGTTAATGTCGGAGACAAATTAAAGTAAAAACTCGCGTCTTACTTAATTGATTCAAATAACAGTGCAAAAAATCGAAGTTAATTTTGGGGGGTGGATTACAAGAGAACATGTATTCTGCGGATTGGATGGAACATGAGTTTTTTTTTTTGTTGTTGTTATTGTTGTTGTTTACTTTCTCAACGTATTATATAGAGAAGTCATTTTTCCCTGACGTATTTAAATTCTGAATTACGACAAAATAAATTATTTTAAAATTTGTGTAAGTGAAATCCCGACAAGTTGATACAGTAGAGCTACGGGTAAGTTGATATAGTAGAAATGGTGCATTTATGTGCACACATAATTTTGTCTATGGAAAGTGTATTTCCATTATATCTATATAAATAAAACTGAAAATCTGTTCAATTATTTATTTATTTGTTTATCTGTTTCATCTTCATGCGAAAGCTTCTCCACTGAAATTCATAAAATGTTTATAGGTAGCCTGGCATGCCTTAGTAGCTTAGTAACAGCCAAAATGGGGCATTGATAAATCTATGATTGAAATCACATTTTAAACAACACCATTCATGCGCCTATTTCGTATTTTTTTTTTTTTGCTTTCTTCATGTAATAGCCGAAATTGTAGAGAATATTGTTATCTACAAAGGAAGCGCAATTCTACATTTGGAAATGCGCACTTTCGATGCCCATACTCCTCGAATCTGCATGAACCCTGCCTCGGAAATAGTTGCTACAAACCAAAAGGTTAAACCTCCCCCGGGCGGGGAAATAATTCCGTTTGAAGGGATTTTCTTTAGTTGAACCCAGATCACCCGGTCTATCCAAAGATGTTATAGTATAATAGGTATCAAGTTGGACGGACGGAATGTACTTTCCCTATCGCATCACCACAAACATGAACTGTTGGACGTACAGATTTGTCGTGGCCATACTCCGTGTATACAAATTGCAAGTTTGGGGCGGAATGGAGGATCGAACCCGGGAATAAATCGTACGATCGTTCCTCCCTCCATAATCCCTATTCTACCTCTCCCTTGTGAGCAGCAACTTTGGGTTGCAGAATGATCATATTTCTTATGGTAATTCGCGACTGATGCGTATTAAGATTGAATTGGTAGGTCTTTATAGGGATTTACGACACTGGCTCAGGGATCACCTTTCAGTTTAGAGCAACTAATCCCAGGCGGGGTTTTTTTGCAGATTCGGCAAATTGCAGCACATTGGGAGAGGTTGGGGGGTGGGGGGCGCCCAGTGGTTTTGACGAGGGGTCTGCGCGAAAAGTATTAGTTCGATCTTTGACCCTGCCGACAAAAATTTCTGTTCTACGAGGAATATGGGCACGGTAAATCTGTATGCTCGTAAATCCTATCATGGAGTGATGGCTCAGATGCAGGAGGGTTTGGACTTTTTTGTTGTCATCCTCTATTGGATTTCGGTCTAAATTGTGCGGCACTCTACAGGCCGTTTAAACAGTACAGAGTCCCACTTCGACGAAAACAGATTGCAATTCGATTCCGGAAACTCAATGGTAGAGCATCTGCAGTCCAGTATGAAGATCCATGATTTGATTACCGGTTGAGGCAACAAGGTTTTTGACAATGTCACCCGGATTCATTAACCTTGCAGGTTATTGCAGTGCTGTTGGGGATCTTAAAATGGCCCTTGTAAGATTAAGTACGGACTCAGTCATCTGTGGCATATATGTGCCCTGATACCAAATCGGTAGGCCGACGGCCATACAGGTTACTGTGTATTTTTTATTTTTTACTAATTTACTCTGTAGGTTTTGGTGTTCTTTTTATAACGTTACATAATAAAAAAGGAGGTCTGTCTCTGTATGTTTGTATGCAGTCTGTAGCAGAAAATCTGAACTTTGTATGGCCATGAGATTTGGTACACAAGTACTTCAGGACACGGGGAGGTGCACCCCGGCGTTATATTTGTATAAATCGAATTAGTTTTTCTTTGGTTATATTATGTTTTAGCTTTTTCACACAAATCGGTTCCTTAACGGCCTAAAATGTTGTCACAGAGTTTTTATGTTGGTCCCATCCAAAAAATTGGAAAAAAGCTCTTTCAAATAATGTTTTTATCGTATCCGTAGAAAAATTTCTTTATATAAATATATATTATGCATCTAAATTTGCA
This sequence comes from Amaurobius ferox, assembly GCA_951213105.1. NCBI lineage: Eukaryota > Metazoa > Arthropoda > Arachnida > Araneae > Amaurobiidae > Amaurobius > Amaurobius ferox. The sequence continues at coordinate 64,898,510 of OX578151.1, forward strand.
TTTTGTAGGTTATTCGATATATATCGTCACAACAGAAGAACACAGAGTAGAAGAATTCGAAAGTGTGGTTAAAAAACTGCATATACCTTGGGCTTTTAACAAAGCAGAAATTTTCATAAGTAATTTTAATCTTGGTCATATTTTAAACAAGCGATATTTAATATTTTCGATTCTTATTTTCTCATCTACGGTGTTCTCGGATTGAATTGCAATTGTTTTTTATCCAGTGACTACGCATGTCCAACAGATGGGTTACGATCTTCTACACTTCTGACTGTAATCCCTCTATCTTCGAGGAGTATGGGCATGATAAGTATGTATGTCTGTGACTCCTTCCGTTAAGTGATGGCTCAGAGGAAGGAGAGAGAGAAATAAGTCCTACTCCCGCGGCAACCCATTTGTTTTTGCCGACTACTAGGGGAGAGGCACAACTACCTGTGAGCCGACCGGCGGGAGCACCGGCCTGACACCGGTCGCCGACGGTTCTGGAGACAGGCCACAAGACCAGCTCCACTCCGCCACCTGGAAGAGTCTGCTTCAGGAGTACCGAATGACGTACGGCTAGATCCACAGGTTAATGTATCACTTAGGTGAGGTGAGAGGAGGATATAGAGAATCCACTCCCTCTCGCATATAGCACCTCACCCCGAGTTTGGTAAATCAGAGGAAGGAGAGTGTGGGCCTTGTTGTTGACACCCTCCATTGGGTCGACGAAAACAAATTGCAGGAAGCTCAAAGGTAGAGCTTCGGCCTTCCAGTATGAAGATCAGTAATTCGATTCCCGGTTGAGGCAACAAGGTTCTTTGCAATGTTTCCCGGACGAATTGTCCTTGAAGGTTATTGCAGTGTTGTTGTGGATCTGAAAATAACCCTAGGAAGATTAATTACGGACTGAGTCGACTGAGCCGGTATTGAATCGGTAGGCCGACGGCTAAGCAGGATACCAGCATGGGTAAAAATAGTAGTATCAGAATGCTAAATTAAAAAAAAATGGCATAAGATCATTAGTCAGATTGTTAAGGTGTACTTCAATCTGACATTATCCAGAAGAGAATGGAGATTTTAATTCAACGACAAAAACTCTTGTAATTCGTAACAACAGCTTACCGAAAGAAAGTCGGCTAGCCAGTACGAATATTCGTAATTTAATTCCTAGTTGGCGCAAGCACATTCCTTCACAACTGTTACCATACACCTTCGGCAAGTCGGATCGGTTGTGGATCGAAAGAACTAAGTTGTGGCAAATTGCATGTTGTGACACAACATAGTCTGCTGTCATTTTTCATGTATCTTCTAGTGCAATGCCATAAGTTGTCTTTCTGCCATTGCACATATCTGTGAAAACGTATAAAAAGCTTAAAACCGATCCATGACTCTTGTTAATTGCCATAAAAATGAGATCCCAATAAAAAAAATCCTACAAAAAAGATTTAACAAAGCTAAATAAAAAATATAATGTGGATAAAAATATATGCATCAAATTATTACGAAACATCAAATTTACATTTAAGAACATCATCAATTTTTTAACCTCAGACAGTAAGATAAAATAATGTAACCTAACTCAAACATTTCAAAAAATACCTGACGTATTTTATGTGTATGTACCACACATGTGGTTTAACCTTCTTAAAGATTAATTTTATTTTTCAAGATGTAACTCAAGGAGTTTAAACGAAAAATTAACAACAATCACATTCACTAGAAATTTTTTAGAATATTATTTAATGACATCCGACAAAAACGTTTTCGTAAAAAGTAATAAACCTTCTCCAAATATTTTTAACAAAACGTTTGATTAAAATATGTTGCTTTTTTATTTATAACAGCATTTAAGTAATTAAAGGAAAAGCCAACGTCAAATTTACTTTATTTATTCATATATTGCAATAACATAAGACTGTTTGTATAAAGTAACTTATGAGAAAAAGTCTTAAAAAAGTGGTATTTTTGTTGTACGTATATGTTATTATAAGCAAAAATAAAATTAAGATGAAGTATAAATTTAAAACTCTACTCGCATTAAAACGGAATGAGCAGAATCTAAATGTACTTCCGTATTTTAATTTATATACGAATCATGAATCCTTTGCACATGAATCTGGAATGGATTTACGTTACATATATCCAAAGAAAAAAAAATTACAATTAAAGTTTCATTGTACTATTTGAAGAGCTTGTTTCAAACAAAAACACTTTATTCTAACATCTAGCATTTTTAGAGAAGAACACAATTTTATTCTATTGTATATATTTCTGCAAAAAACTTTAGTAAATGCTTCCTACGCAATGAAACATTTATCAACATCACTGTAAGGCTATGTTTTCTTTCAAAATATTTCGAATGATTACATATTTTGACCATGTCAGAACAAATGTTTGAAATAAAGAAAATAGAATTGCACTTTAAAGGTGTCTTTAATTTAAGGTGTGTGTTCAAGAATGCGTTGTTTACTCTAAAATCAATTCCTCAATGTAATAGTTTATTTTTTGTTACTGTGTCATTTTTCTTTTTTATGAAATTATTCTGTAGGTTTTGCTATTCTTTTATAGTCTTATATAATAAAAAAATTATGTCGTTCTCTATGGTTGTATGCTGTTATTAGCGGTAAATCTGAGCTTTGTATGGCCATGAGATTTGGTGTATAAGTAATTCAGGACACGGGAAGTTGTACCTCGGCATTATATTTTTATAATTCGAATGAGTTTTTTTTTGGTTATTTGATGTTTTAGCGTTTTCACATAAATCAATTCCTTAATGGCCCAAAATGATGTCACAGAGTTTTTATGTTGATCTCATCAAAAAGGTCCCAATAATGTTTGAACCGTATACGTAGGTAAATCACTTCATTTATATATTTTGTGCATCCACATTTGCATTTTGTAGGTAATTCGGTATATATCGTCGCGTCCGTTAAACATACAGTAGAATATTTCGATAGTTTGGATAAAAGAACTGCACATATCTTGGGCTTTTAACAAAGCAGAAATTTTCGCTTTCATAAGTAAATTTAATGCTGGTCATTTTTTAAATGAGCGATTTGTAATGTTTTCGATTTTTATTTTCTTCCCTGCGGTGTTCTCGGATTGAAGTGCAAATTTTTTTATCCAGTGACTACGCATGTCCAACAGATGGGTTACGATCTTCGACGCTGCCGATTACAATCCCTGTATATACGAGGATTATGGGCACAATAAGTATGTAAGTCCGTGAGTCTTTCCGTTGAGTGATGGAACAGAGGAAAGAGAGTGCTGTCCTTGTTGTTGACACCCTCCATTGGGTTTCGCTCTAAATTGTATGACACTCTACAGGCCGTCTAAACAGTGCAGAGTTTACATCGATGGAAACAGATTGCAGTTCCATTCCAGAAGCTCAAACGTAGAGCTTCGGCCATCCAGTATGAAGATCCGTGATTCGATTCTCGGTTGAGGCAACAAAGTTATTTACAATGCCTCCCGAGCGAATTAACCTTGCAGGTTATTGCAGTGATTTTGGGGATCTTAAAATGACCCTAGTAAGATTAAGTACGGACTGAGTCGACTCAGGCATATATGTGCCCCGATATAAAATCGGGAGGATAATGATCAAGCAGGATAACAACCTGGATAAAAATAGTAGTATCAGAATGCTAACTTACAATGTCTCCCGAACGAATTAACCTTGCAGGTTATTGCAGTGATTTTGGGGATCTTAAAATGACCCTAGTAAGATTAAGTACGGACTGAGTCGACTCAGGCATATATGTGCCCCGATATCAAATCGGGAGGATAATGGCCAAACAGGATAACAACCTGGATAAAAATAGTAGTATCAGAATGCTAACTTATAATGTCTCCCGAACGAATTAACCTTGCAGGTTATTGCAGTGATTTTGGGAATCTTAAAATGACCCTAGTAAGATTAAGTACGGACTGAGTCGACTCAGTCATACATGTGCCCCGATATCAAATCGGGAGGATAATGGCCAAACAGGATAACAACCTGGATAAAAATAGTAGTATCAGAATGCTAACTTATAATGTCTCCCGAACGAATTAACCTTGCAGGTTATTGCAGTGATTTTGGGAATCTTAAAATGACCCTAGTAAGATTAAGTACGGACTGAGTCGACTCAGGCATATATGTGCCCCGATATCAAATCGGGAGGATAATGATCAAGCAGGATAACAACCTGGATAAAAATAGTAGTATCAGAATGCTAACTTATAATGTCTCCCGAACGAATTAACCTTGCAGGTTATTGCAGTAATTTTGGGAATCTTAAAATGACCCTAGTAAGATTAAGTACGGACTGAGTCGACTCAGGCATAAATGTGCTCCGATATCAAATCGGGAGGATAATGATCAAGCAGGATAACAACCTGGATAAAAATAGTAGTATCAGAATGCTAACTTATAATGTCTCCCGAACGAATTAACCTTGCAGGTTATTGCAGTGATTTTGGGAATCTTAAAATGACCCTAGTAAGATTAAGTACGGACTGAGTCGACTCAGGCATATATGTGCCCCGATATCAAATCGGGAGGATAATGATCAAGCAGGATAACAACCTGGATAAAAATAGTAGTATCAGAATGCTAACTTAAAATAAAAATAGCGTGTGGTGGTCAGTCAGATTGTCAAGTTTCATGTCAATCTGACATTTGCTAGAAGAGGATGCAGATTTTATTTCAACGAAGAAATAACTCTTGTAATTCGTACCAACAGCTTACCGGAAGAGATTTCACTTCGCCGAAGTGAGAACGCTTGTAATTCGTCCCAGTTGTTAAAGGATAGAGCGTCGGCTGGCCATTCCGAAGATTCGTCGTCTAATTCCCTGTTGAGGCAAGCAAAGTTCTTTACAACAGTTACCATACAACTTCTGTAGGTCGGATCAGTATGGGTCGAAAGAACTACGTTGTGGCACATTGCATGTTGTGTCACAACTTTGTCTGGTGACATTTCACGTATCTTCTAGTGCAGTGTCATAATTTGCTTTACTGCCATTTGACGTATCTGTTAAAACGTGTTAAGAGCTCGAAACCGTTCCATGAATGTTGTTGTTGCGATAGAAATTAGATCCAAAGAAAAAATACTACAAAAAAGATTTAACAAATCTGAAGTAAAAAATATAATGTGGATAATTATAAATGCATCAGATTATTACGGAACAATTTTTACATTTAAGAACATCGTCACTTTTTCAACTCAAACTTTAAGATAAAACAAATGGAACCTAAATTAAACATTTAAAGAATTACCTTTCATATTTTATATGTATCACATATGTGGTTTAACCTTTTTAAGGATGTGTTTTATTTTTCAAGATGTAACACAAGGAATTGAAATGAGAAAGGAAGAATATTCACATTCACCAGATATTTTTAGAACATTTTTTAATGATATCCCACAAAATAATAAACCTTCTCAAAATACTTTTAACAACAGAACGTTTGAATAAAAAATGTTGAGTGTTTTTCAATTTATAATAGCATTTTAGTAATTATAGTAAAAGCAAACACCAAATTTACTTTATTTATTCGTATATTGCAATAACATGAAAGCTATTTGTAAAAAGTGACTTAAAGAGAAAAATCTTTAAAAAGTGGTACTTTGATATGTATGTAATTATAAAAAAACTGAATTAAGATAAAGTTTAAGTTTAGAAACTCAACTTGCATTAAAACTTAATAAGGAGAATCGAAATATTCTTCCGTATTTTAATTTGCACATGAATAATGAATCATTTACACATGAATTAAAAATGACTTTACGTTGTATATTGTGAGACCAGAAAACAAAAATTAGTCAAAATTTAAATTCTGCTTAATTTTAAAGCTCAAACTGATATGATATTAATGAGTACACAAATTATATGTAGCGTATAATATGTGTTTAGAAACTTTTGGGGTTCACAAAAAGACTTTCTTTGGAATTCAGTTGTCTGGCAAACTTTCTTCATGGAAAAATGCCAATTACAGTGTTGGCAGTTATACGAACATTAATCGAACTTTTGGTCGTGATTTTTTTTTGTTTCTTTGTGCGCGGGGAGATGTGTGAGACCAGAAATCGATCTCACACCAGACAGCTTTATGTACAGGAATGTTGTTTGTGAGACAGCTTTATGTACAGGTATGTTACTTATTGTGTTTGAAACGTCAGACAATATCTTTAGTCTCAATGACGCCAGTTTTTACCATACGCTGATCCAAAAGGTCAGCAGAAACCGTAAATTTAGGGGCATCAGACAGGTGGGTTGAAGAACTGAGGATAAGGTGAAACAACGACATTGGATAAAAAGAATAACCAATTGTGGAAGATGTCTGGCTGAAGTGACCAAGGATGGTAATTCAGAGCAAAAAGGAGGTGTTGAAGACCTCAGTCAAAAAGGAGGCGGCAACCAAGAGATGAAATTACACAACTTCTATGAGAATGTTCTGTTAAAATGAGTTAAGTGAGTAGATATGAGTTGAGTTAAGCGAGTAGAGATGAGTTGAGTTAATTGAGTAGAGATGATTTGAGTTAAGCGAGTAGAGATGAGAGTAGTTATGAAAGAAATAATTCAGTAGTTGGTAAAGTACGAAGCAAGAGGTCAGAATGCCATGACGAGCCCCGAGTATTTACACCAGACCGCACTGTAGAGAGATGCAATAGAGAAGTGTTATGCAAGTGTTGTAGAGTGTTTCGTATAGATTCCAAAAGAATGGCTATGTCAATTGCAATCCAATTAGCAGTACGAGTGGGAGCCAAACACGTGCAATTACGGCCAGTGCAATGCTGATGCAACAATTGTGGTCTATGGCCAAAGCCGAAAGAGAAGGTATGTTCCCATTAAATATTGCGGAAGGTCTTAAATACATTTTAGGCATTTTAACTAATGGTCTCACATTGTCTCTCTCCAGCGCGAACAAGAGGAATAATTGTAATTGAGCAATTAAGTGATCTATGTAGATTATAAATGATTTATTGCTCAAATTAAAATGGTGCAATTAATAAAGTAGCATTATGTTAATTAATATTCCTTTACAAAACTCGCACTAAACATAAAAAATAGGAGGGTTATCAGCGACAAACCGCATAATTTAATGAGTTCCACTATGAACGAATTTACGGCCATGTCAATTATGTAGAATTTAATAATTTAAAATCCCAGCGTTAAGTTTATTTTTTTTACTGCGCCACACATATATCCAAAGAAAAATAATTTTTGCAATTGAAATTTCATTGTACTATTTGAAGAGCTTGCTCCAAACATATACACTTTATTCTAACATCTTGCATTTTCGCAACTTAACATAATTTATTCAATTGTTGTATTTAATTCTGTAAAAAAAATTATTAAATGCTTCTTACGTAAAGAAACATTTCTCAACATCACTGTAAGGCTATATTTTCTTTCAGAATATTTTGAATGATTACATATTTTGACCTTGTGAAAACAAGTGTTTGAAATAAAAAAATTGAATTACGCTTTAAGACTGTCTTTACTTTGATGTGTGTTTTCTAGAACGCGTTGTTTATTCCAACATCAATTCCTTAAAGCAATGGTTTCTTGATTTGTTACTGGAAATTTTTATTTTTTAGCGAAATTATTCTGTAGATTTTTTTTTCTTTTTATAATGTTACATAATAAAAGAGGATGTGTGCCTGTGTGTGTGTGGATGTGCAAGTCTGAAGTGGAAAATCTGAGCTTCGTACGACCATGAGATTTGATACATGAACTCCTTCAGGACCTAGGAAGGTGTACCTCGGCGTTATATTTATTTTATTTCTAATTAGTTTATTAGTTATTTAATTTTTTTTCGTTCTCAGACAAATCTGTTCCTTAATGACCTAAAATGCTGTCATAGAGTTTTTATTTTGGCACCATCGATAAGATCGAAAAACGCTGTTTTCAATAATGTTTTAACCGTACCCGTAGGAAAATTACTTCATATGTATTTTTTATATATCTAAAGTTTGCATTTTGTAGGTTATTTTATATATGTCGTCGCATCCGAAAAACACAGAGGAGAAATATTCGATATTTTGGATAAAGGGACTGCATATATCTTGGGCTTCTAACAAAGTAGAAATTTTCGATTTCATAAGTAATTTTAATATTGGTCATTTTTTAAACGAGCGCTCTTTTAGTATTTTCGATTCTTATTCTCTTCCCTTCGGTGTTCCCGAATTGGAATGCAAATTTTTCGATTGGGTGAAATCCTGCTAAATTTCTCGCCAAGCGTTACGGATAGACGGACGTATGGATGGACATATGGGTTACTCTAATAGTCTACTCTTATGTTCTTTTCAAGATATTTAACTCAATTAGTCGTCATTTCGTTGATTTAGCGTCGGTTTCAGCAATTTGGAGAACTTTTATCAATTGGACGATCTTTTCGTCAGTTTGGCAACTTTAAAAAATCAGCAAATTTTAAATATTCCGATGAATTTGCCCCCAAAATTTTGTCGAAAGTTACAACCGGAAAAATGAGCTATTCTTATAGTAGATACTTATATTCTTTCCAAGATATTGAATTTTAATCAATTAGTCGTAATTTTCTTTGATTTATTGTCATTTTTATCAATTTGGTGACATTTATGTTATTATGGCAATATTAATAAAAGCCTTCAAGTTGGCGGCATTTAGTCTAATTGATCGCCAAGTCTTGCTAAGCGTTATGGACGATAAATGGCTATTGACGTTCAACTACAAAAGTATTACTCAAAGTACATTTTCTTATGAATGGAACGAACTAGATCCACGAGAATTATGTCACCAAATTTACCGTATGATATAACATACGAAAAGTAAACATATTACACATTAGTTAACATTTATTTTTATTTTATGTGATTTTTTGATACATTTATTTGAAAAATATGCAATATCGCAAGAACGGTTCATGCTAGCGTCCTAAAGTTTGTGTCAATCGTTTTCTTCCAGTCAGACTTCCAGTTTTCACGAATTGTAAATTTTGTACCAAATTTCGTTCGAGCCTCTTCATTCTTTCGTGAGATTTTGTCTCCACAGACTCACTAACACACACACACATACTTACACACACACACACAAACACACATCATATTTTCACAGACATGCACATACACACACACACACACGGATACAAAATTAACTCCCGCTACTTAACAGAAACGTCTTTGATACGCTATAAATTAGCTCCTTTGATACGCCCTAAGTAAAGGCAGTTAAGAATAAGAAGAAACTGTTCGATCAGTAAACAAGCAGTCCATTCTAAGTGCTTCTTAAGGGCGCATACTGTGGTTTTGCCTTTGAAACAAATGCCACCTAACTAGCATGCATGCTTTCTCCAAGAAAGTTTTGTAAGTCAGTGCCGTACAAGCATTGTTATTTTACCACCCTGTTAACTTCCGAATAAATATGTTGTATTTTCTTTTCTACACAAAATATTTATTTCGTTTTTTTTTCTATTTTTGATTTCAAAATTATTATGTATTATATAAAAATTATATTATCTTCTCAGCCTTGCAAAATTGGATATTTATGTGGAAATGACGCCCTTTAAGGTCATTTTAATTATACACAATTTTATTTTCCCAACGCCGCCCCTAATTTTTCCGCCCTGAACAACGGATCCGAAAAATCTCTATGAACATTGCTGTATTTCGTGAGACCCACAACATGGACCATCAATCACCCCGCTTTGAAAGCAGACTCCCTATTTCTCCTGGGTTTCCTTGCCCCACCCCCCCCTGAGTTTTATAGAACTCCGTTTTTCAAATTTTGAGAAACACTTTTATTTATATTTAACAAGTAATGGATATTTTGTGTAAAATTTTTTACGTGTTTATTCCTAAAATCAGTTTAATTAGTTATAAATACCTTAATAAGTATAATTTTTATGATACCAATAATACTTTTATTTTTCAATAAATTTTTTAGGAGAAAATTGTTTTGTTTTGGGGGCCGTCAATATTCCAGTCCGTAATGAACCTCTATGTCTCGACCCTATGACTACGTTTTGGCTATGTTTTGACCCTGTGACTATGTTTCTATATTTCGACCCATAAGCATCGCTTAACTGCACTTAATACTAGTTACGCCATTAAAAAAGACACCTAAGTTTTAAGCGAAACCATAAAAAGGCTACCAATCAACATTTCTTGAAATTCGGTACAGCCGTTCTTCGTTGTTGGGAAAACAAAGGAAAAGAAATAAACAGACATATTTTTAATTTTATTTGTATAGATTTAAAGATCAAAATAGCGAAGTATCAGATAATTGTTAAAAATTAGTAATAGGGAAATTTTACACAGTGCATATTTATGCTGTGCAGCACGTTTCCTGATGGTCTGGAGATATTGGACTGTAGTTTTGTTCTGTCTATTTTAATTAACTGCCACTTTATTCGAATGAAACATCTTTTATGAATTAATTTTAGATTGATAAAATCTGGTTCGATTAGACCAAATCATTTATTATATATAATATATTTTTTATATTATTGGTGCGTGTAGATATTACACTAAAGTATTCCCCCTTTAATTTTTCGCAATCTCACAGTCTGTAGGGAGATATAGTATTAATACCCGCTATGCGTAAGCAAAAATCACAACTAGACATATTCTTTCGCGACCATTTGTTCTACATGTTATCAATTCGCTGCGATGCAGCTTTCTAGATGGTATTTGCAAAAGAGAGAAACCCTACAGTTCAAACGAAATCTTTTATTATATACCACTTCCTTTAATAATATTATTGGTATTTATAGATACTACATAAAATATTTCCCTTTTACAATTTCACATCTGGTATTCTATAGTGAGTGTGCATGAAAGTAGTATGATACAGGAAAATGTAACGAATTTTGTTTGCTAAATGTCCCTCAAAGATACAGTTGTATAAGTAAGTCAATAGTGCAAATCTTGAATATATGACTAAAGTTGCTGAAATATATTAACTTAGTACTTGTTCATCAGATAAGTTTTACCATCAAAGCAAATAAGACTGACCCCGTAATTGTAGGATTAACCGGTCTGGAGTTATTTAAGTCTTTTTTTTTTTTTTTTTTTTGTAATTTCATAGGATCTGAAGATATTAAAGTAAATTAAGTTGCCATGTGAAACGAAGCTGCATTAAAAAGGCAAGTTGGATATAATATCAGAAAAGTATCCACATTATTTTCTGCAATTACACTCATTTTAATGCATAATGAAATAAAAAAGTGAATTTGAATCTTCAGAGAAAGTCATGAGCTGATTGATCACATCAGATTTTTCTTGCTCTACCCAAACAAATTACGGCAATTTTGGGAAAAGTTTTCTAACTATTGAAATTTATATAGTGTTGCTGAAATATTAATAGAAGGAATTGATAAATATAATGGGACCTTTAGAAATAGATTATCCTTTTTTAAATTAGTGAAAACTGATGTATCACCGGATTTATGGCGGCTCGGTTTGCCTTTTTTATGCTATAGCAAAAAAAAAACTGCTTGAGTTCCTGAAGATATCTGCTCTGCTAATTATTCAACTCTATGCTCAATAGGATCTGAGTTAGAAATACTACCTTCCAAAAAGGAATCTTCTTTTAATTTGACAGATCAATGTTTAAAGTTAACCAGACTTACATCGAACACAAATGAATCACAAAATTTCATTTGCATATTAAATACCGTATTTGAAGACAGAATAATGAAGACAAGAAGTTTTGGGGATATCATTTGGAGCTGTCTCGACGAAACTACATTGATTTATTACTTTCCCTGCAATACATGGTAATGTATAGGGAAAGTATTGGAATCAAGCCGAAAATCGCAACTCGAGTTTTCGAAGGATCTACACGTTTCAAGACCACTAGAATAAGAAAAAAATATTTTTAGCGTAACGTTTGTGTGTGTGTCTGTCTGTGTGTCTGTCTGTGCAAGGTATGTATACACTCTAACTCAAAATCTAATGGACCGAATTTCATAAAATTTGGTAGGTAAATCACTTGTGTGTGACCTTGGTGCTGATTAGTTTTGGGTATAATTCGGAATAAACCAACCCACCTTTTTTGCGAAATGACCCTCAAAAATTGCCTGTATCCACTGAAACTAAAAAACTAACTGATCAAATTTTACAAAATTTGATACATAAGTCACTTGTAGGTCACCCTGGCGCTGATTAAATTTTGATACGATTCGGAAAAGAACAACCTGCCTTTTTTTACGAAATGGCCCGCAAAAATTGTATATTTCCACTCTAACTCAACTAATCGATTAAATTTCATAAAATTTGTTAGATAAGTCACTTATGGTCAACCCGGGTGCTGATTAGATTTTGGAATGGTTCGGAAATTAACAACCTGCTTTTTTTTACGAAATGGCCCTCAAAAACTGTATATTTCCACTTTAACTCAACTAATCGAATAAATTTTATAAAATTTGGTAGATAAATCACTTTGTGGTCCACTCTGGTGCTGATTAGATTTTGGTACGATTCGGAAAAGAACAAACCTGCCTTTTTTTACGAAATGCCCCCCAAAAATTTCATGTATCCACACTAGCTAAAATACTAATTGAGCCAATTTCACAAAAATTGGTAGATAAGTTACTTGTGGGATACTTTAGTGCCGATTAGATTTTGGTACAATTCGGAGAAGAGCAACCTGCCTTCTTTTACGAAATGGCCCGCAAATATCGTCAAAATCGAAAAAAAAGACTATATATGCTCAAATATATCGAATGAATTTTTGTTTGATACGCAATTTTTAACGAGGAAAAGAATATTACACACTCCATTATACTATAGGACTAGCCGTTCTCAAGATATTTGAGATTTCTTGCATTTTTGTTACGCCGATTTCGGGAAAATGTTTAATTACCAAATAAAAACAAAAATTGAATAAAAATGCAAATTTAGTGTTATGTGGTGCAATAAAACTCAATCTAACGAATTATTAAAGAAATAAAGGAAATATGAATTTGAGTCTGCAGGGAAAGTCATGTGCTGCCCACATCAGATTTTTTTTAATGTAATTATTTTCCTTCTGTGGAGTCAAAAATGACATACATAACCTGAAACTTTGTGAGTTGCATGCTTTGTATATTTCTATGTTATATTAGATTATGGCGCGAACCTGAGGAGCAATTCAAGATACTGATATCCATGCTATTATAAAGAAATTCAATATTTTATCAGACAATTTTTTTTAAATTTACAAGTATAGGCAATGAATCTGTAATACGTGGTGTGCTGGATTCCCGATTGCCTTCAATAATTCATTAGGTTAACAGAATACAATACTGTCGCCAGTTCTTAGCCAAAATTATCATGCATTGCAAGATGATAATATTTATGACATTATAAAGTTAAGTGAATCCTCAACCGAAATGGATGTTTCAAGACTAAAGATGCCTCCACACGGATGTTATTTAATCAAAATTTAAGCCACCCAAATCCAAGAAAGAGTAGCACTCCTCAAATAGATAAGTATGGAAGGTGATACTAATATCATACTAGTATCATACTAGCATCAGAATAAGCTTTTCAATATGGAAAATAACTCACATTTTTGGATACTTTCCTCAACAGAAAATTATATTGCAAATTATTACTTTTTTAAATGGTATTAACATATTCTCTCTCCAGTATTTGCGAGTACCCGTGTTGTAGATTTTTGAGAAGCTTAATCTGAAATCTGTGTTTCTTTCATGCATCTTTCCAGCTACTTATAAAATCAGAATATATTTTTTATACAGAAATATATTTTTATTTATATCATAAATGGGTGATTTGGGAATAAATGAATAATTAAGCGACATTTCTTTCTGTAATAAGTGAAACACATGAAGCAGAACTGCAAGAGTAAAAAGATGAAAACTTGAAAAATTGTATAAACGCCATGAATGTGTCACTTCCCAATAAAAATAAAAATTACCTGTTTTAAGTCAAGTGCTTATGTTAAAAAGATTAATAATTAAGCCTCAACAATTAATTTCATGTAACGTTAAAAAATATGTTAACATGAAAAGACTGTTAATATCAGAAGAAACTAATGTTTTGACTTTATAACACTATCGCTTTTTATACTTGATTAAAATACATGTATGTCAAAAGTAACAGTGCGAAAATTTTGTTACACAGGGCTCTTTGACAAATGCAAAAGCACCCAATAACTTTGGAGTTAAAGGCGTACAGATACGTCAGATCTATCTAGACTAAAGTGACCCTGCTTAATGGAATAAATGTGATTGCAGCGCTCTTAGCGGAGTAGCGAGGAAATTAGAAACATGAACTCGGCTACAGCAAAAATATCAATTACAAATTCGTGAGCATTGTTTATGCAGTGGCGATCGAGACTAAGTCAGTTTAAGGAGGCATTTTCTCGACACAAATGTGATTATAAGGCAATATATTTACAGAATGCGAAGAATGTTAAAATGGCAGTGGTCTTATCGATGGAGGGAGAAGTCGTATCTAGTGATGCACTCAGATCAGAACGACACGAATTTAGACTCATATATTGCATGTTGATGTAGTTCTACAACGCAAATATGAAGATTCTTTTGTTACAAATTTATTAATAGTATAAGAAGGAAACTATTATATTCTAAATAAATTGATGTAGACATTCAAATACTACTGGAATATATTTTAAATGTCAAACAGCGGTTGTTTATGACCGGTTATTACTTAAGAAGTAGAATAATGAAAATTTCAAAACAGAACATTTATAGTATCATATTAAGAACACATTTATAGTATCATATTAAGTAGCACTCAAGCCACTTCAGTTTTTTATTTCACAGTTTATATATATATATATATATATATATATATATATATATATATATATATATATATATATATATATATATATATATATATATATATATATATATATATATATATATATATATATATATATATATATATATATATATATATATATATATATATATATATATATATATATATATATATATATATATATATATATATATATATATATATATATATATATATATATATATATATATATATATATACTTATGATTTTATTATTTAAATTATTCGCCTTTTAAGAGAAAATATTGTATGATAAGTAAAATGTATAATCAATATGTAAGTATCAATAATAATTTCCAACAATTTATTATTTGTAGCAGATATTTATGGGAAGAAATACTAGAGTTAACACAAGAAACATCAAGCTCATTTTTGACCGTTTCGAATTTTGAAACTTAGTCAAATTTTACACCAAATAGCTATCAGTTTTTGTATGAAGGTCGTTTTTTAACTTTTTGTTCTTATTATAATAATATAAATTTTCTGTTTTGAAATTTTCATGATTATATTTTCATGATATATATATATATATATATATATATATATATATATATATATATATATATATATATATATATATATATATATATAACAAAAGGTACTGATCATTGAAATAGCGCAGATTCTCTGGTGGGAATACAACTAGAAATAAGTATACATTATATCGTCAACCAAAGTATTTTTCAAAACCATCTAATTAATACTATTGAACATTGTCAGAATCAACTAAATAAACAAGTTAATATTTTACATCTCTATCATTCACAAAATCATTTTAAAGTGAACTATGACTTAAAATCATTTGAATGGACGTCATCAATAAATGCAAATAAATACTATTGCGGTGACCAATAGCACAACAAAAGCCCCAAATCATTCGAAAAACTAAATTATGGTACTCTGTCTCAAATAATTTACTTTTATAATTATACATCTATCGATCACTGCTATTGGCCGAAAAGTATGCGAATACTTTATGAATTATTGTGCTTAGGGAAAGCTTTGCTATTGCCTTAGATTTTTACAATTATTGGGACTGTTAGGAAATGCTACCCCCCCCCGGTTATTTAATTCTTTGTAATTTCATGTTTCGGAAACGCTTTTTCAAAAATCTATTTTGTTCTTTTATATTCGGCGAATTCTAATTTACTTTCGATTTAGAACTTTGCTTTTAAAAATAAATTATATTCCAATTGATAAATGGCCAATTCTTTCACCCTGCTCTTCTGGAGCCTTTCGGTCTACGCCGGCAACCGTTCGCGCTTGGATACGTGATGACATTTCGTCATTTTCCTTGATACATTTTATATGGAAATATACTGGAATTACTTTCTGTGTCGTCATGAGCAAGCGCATCCACACTAAGACGCCGCTTCGGTAAGAATAATGCAATTAGTTTCAGTTGGCGAAAAAATCCTGGACGGAGTAGGACGTGTATTGCCCGAGGGGCATGAAGTGATATCCTTATTCTAATCTTATTTAATCTAAAATGTTAAAATTCGTAACATATTCTTAAAATGTCATCGCTTTTTAAAATCTAAATAGTAAATATTTATTTTTGTCAGCGTTGATAAATCAAGAGAGATAGAGTGATGTTCGTCAATAACTGTTCGTCTACTTCCGTTTTCTGTGGAATTCCATTACATGCATTCATGTGTATTTAAATGAACTAAGATTACTGTAATTAAAGTATGCCAGATGAATATATCTGAAAAATAAAGACGAATTGGCATCTGGAAGAATCTGCTTGTAATGTTTTATCTCATTATTTATACACATACTTCGTCTCAAGTAACGCCAATTTATCTTCACCCTGAAAGAATTTTGTGAACATTCATATCCTGATGTCAACCGTTCGAGATTCACTAGAGTTCGGAGTAGTTCTTCGTCAGAATAATTACTCGTCATAGCCGATGTCTCCAAGCCGTTTCGACTACGCTGCAATTCCACACATCACTGACGACTGCCAGCCTGCATTACCAGAGTTCTAAAATCCACTATACCCCTTCATGGTCGTGATGGGTTGAACGTTGAAGACCCAGACGACACGACCAACCCTAGGGTTTATGGTAGCAACATGTGTGGCCGGGAAGATGGTCGTGATGGGTGTCAATATTCCAACAATCACATTTCTGCAGTCCGTCTTGCTGATGCCGCAACAGAATGATGCTCTACTCAGTGGTATCATAACAAGACTATCAAATGATTTAAAAATATCGAATTATTCAATTACTGAGTTTGAAATTCCCATCACTAGTTTGAATTAACAAATTGTGCATGTGTTACTTCACCATTATGGCTCTAAAATCCGTATTAAATGTCATGTTTTATGCATGTTTTTCATTAAATGATTCAGAATGCGTCATTTTTAATAATAAAAGCAATTTTTGTAATACTTTTTTTAAGCTTTAGAGATAACCTCCCCCTTTAAACAAATAACAACGGAGACATTGCATAAATTTCATTACGCAAGATAACTCCCTTCTGCATTCACGAACTTCAACTTTTTTGCTTCATCAAAAATTTCATTTGAAACACATGTACTCTAAAAATTTCTTTATAACTTTTTTTGTGTACTTTCTCAGATTTACCTTCTTATAAATGCGTTTTTCTTCTCAACAGACGCAGTCAAAATGTAATTGGCAGAACACTTGACTTTTGTCATGAGTTTTTGGATCACAACTTAATGACATACGACTAAAGCAATTTTTTACTTCGTTTTGTGCCGAAGAAAACTAATTAGCCGCCTCAGTACAACATTTTAACAAGCGTTTGAGGAAAAAAATTATATTTTTCTATCCAGAGCAAAATTTGTGTAGTTAATGTCGGAGACAAATTAAAGTAAACACTCGCGTCTTACTTAATTGACTCACATAACAGTGCTTAAAATCGAAGTTAATTTTGGGGGGTGGATTACAAGAAAACATGTATTCTGCGGATTGGATGGAACATGAGTTTTTTGTTGTTGTTGTTATTGCTGTTGTTTACTTTCTCAACGTATTATATACAGAAGTCATTTTCCCCTGACATCTTTAAATTCTGAATTACGACAAAATAAATTATTTTAAAATTTGTGTAAGTGAAATCCCGACAAGATGATTCAGTAGAGATACGGGTAAGTGGATATAGTAGAAATGGTGCACTCATGTGCACACATAATTTTGTCTATGGAAAGTGTATTTCCTTTATATCTATATAAATAAAATTGAAAATCTGTTCAATTATTTATTTGTTTGTTTATCTGTTTCATCTTCATGCGAAAGCTTCTTCACTGAAATTCATAAAATGTTTATAGGTAGCCTGGCATGCCTTAGTAGCTTAGTAACAGCCAAAATGGGGCATTGATAAATCTATGATTGAAATCACATTTTAAACAACACCATTCATGCGCCTATTTTTTATTTTTTTTGCTTTCTTCATGTAATAGCCGAAATTGTAGAGAATATTGTTATCTACAAAGGAAGCGCAATCCTACATTTGGAAATGCGCACTTTCGATGCCCGTACTCCTTGAATCTGCATGAACCCTGCCAGGGAAATAGTTGCTACAAACCAAAAGGTTAAACCTCCCCCGGGCGGGCAAATAATTCTGTTTGAAAGGATTTCCTTTAGTTGAACCCAGATCACCCGGCCTATCCAAAGATGTAATAGTGTAATTGGTATCAAGTTGGACGGACGGAATGTACTTTCCCTATCGCATCACCACAAGCATGAACTGTTGGACGTACAGATTTGTCGTGGCCATACTCCGTGTATACAAGTTACAAGTTTTGGGCGGCATGGAGGATCGAACCGGGAATAAATCGTGCGATCGATCCTCCCTCCATAATCCCTATTCTACCTCTCCCTTGTGAGCAGCAACTTTGGTTTGCAGACTGATCTTTATTTCTTATGGTAATTCACGACTGATGCGTATTAAGATTGAATTGGTAGGTCTTTATAGAGATTTACGACACTGGCAGAGGGATCACCTTTCAGTTTAGAGCAACTAATCCCAGGCGCGGTTTATTGCAGATTCGGCAAGTTGCAGCACATTGGAGAGGTTGGGGGGGGCGCCCAGTAGTTTTCACGAGGGGGCTTCGCGAAAAGAATTATTCCGATCTTTGACCCTGCCGACAAAAATCCCTGTTCTACGAGGAATATGGGCACGGTAAATCTGTATGCTCGTAAATCCTATCATGGAGTGATGGCTCAGATGCAGGAGGGTTTGGACTTTTTTGTTTTCATCCTCTATTGGATTTCGGTCCAAATTGTGCGGCACTCTACAGGCCGTTTAAACAGTACAGAGTCCCACTTCGACGAAAACGGATTGCAATTCTATTCCGGAAACTCAACGGTAGAGCATCGGCAGTCCAGTAGGAAGATCCATGATTTGATTACCTGTTGAGGCAACAAGGTTTTTGACAATGTCACCCAGATTCATTAACCTTGCAGGTTATTGCAGTGCTTTTGGGGATCTTAACATGGCCCTTGTAAGATTAAGTACGGACTCAGTCAACTGTGGCATATATGTGCCCTGATACCAAATCGGTAGGCCGACGGCCATACAGGTTACTGTGTATTTTTTCTTTTTTATTAATTTACTCTGAAGGTAAAAAGATTTAACAAAGCTAAATAAAAAATATAATGTGGATAATAATATATGCATCAAATTATTACGAAACATCAAATTTACATTTAAGAACATCATCACTTTTGCTACTCAAACATTAAGATAAAACAAATGTAACCTAAATTAAACATTTAAAAAATTAACTTTCATATTTTATATGTACCATATATGTGGTTTAACCTTTTTAAGGATGAGTTTTATTTTTCAAGACGAAACACAAGGAATTGAAATGAGAAAGGACGAACATTCACATTCACCGGTATTTTGTAGAACATTATTTAATGATATCCCACAAAATAATAAACCTTCTCAAAATACTTTTGACAACAGAACGTTTGAATAAAAAATGTTGAGTGTGTTTTAATTTATAATAGCATTTAAGTAATTATAGTAAAAACCAACACCAAATTTACTTTATTTATTCGTATATTGCAATAACTTGAAGGCTATTTGTAAAAAGTGACTTAAATAGAAAATTTTTTAAAAGGTGGTACTTTTGTTATGTATGTATTTATAAAAAAACTGAATTAAGATAAAGTTTAAGTTTAAAAACTCAACTTGCATTAACACTTAATAAGGAGAATCTTGATATTCTTCCGTATTTTAATTTGCACATGAATCATAAATCATTTACACATGAATTAAAAATGACTTTACGTTGTATATTGTGAGACCAGAAATCAAAAATTAGTAAAAATTTAAATTCTGCTTAATTTTAAAGCTCAAACTGATATGATATTAATGAGTACACAAATTATATGTAGCGTATAATATGTGTTTACAAACTTTTGGGGTTCACAAAAAGACTTTCTTTGGCCTTCAGTTGTCTGGCGAACTTTCTTCAAGGAAAAATGCCAATTACAGTGTTGGCAGTGATACGAACATTAATCGAACTTTTGGTCGTGATTTTTTTTGTTTCTTTGTGCGCGGGGAGATGTGTGAGACCAGAAATCGATCTCACACCAGACAGATTTATGTACAGGAATGTTATTTGTGAGACAGCTTTATGTACAGGTATGTTACTTATTGTGTCTGAAACGTCAGAAAATATCTTCAGTCTCAATGACGCCAGTTTTTACCATACGCTGATCCAAAAGGTTTTCAGAAACCATAAATTTAGGGGCATCAGACAGGTGGGTTGAAGGACTGGGGATAAGGTGAAACAACGAAATTGGATAAAAAGAATAACCCATCAATTTTTTAACCTCAGACATTAAGATAAAAGAATGTAACCTAACTCAAACATTTAAAAAAATACCTTACGTATTTTATGTGTATGTACCACATATGTGGTTTAACCTTCTTAAAGATGAGTTTTATTTTTCAAGATCTAACTCAAGGAGTTTAAATGAAAAATTAAGAACATCCACATTCACTAGAAATTTTTTAAAATATTATTTAATGAAATCCGACATTTTCGTAAAAAGTAATAAACCTTCTCCAAATATTTTTAACAAAACGTTTGAATAAAAAATGTTGCTTTTTTAATTTATAACAGCATTTAAGTAATTAAAGGAAAAGCCAACGTCAAATTTACTTTATTTATTCATATATTGCAATAACTTAAGACTGTTTGTAAAAAGTAACTTATGAGAAAAAGTCTTAAAAAAGTGGTATTTTTGTTGTACGTATATGTTATTATAAGCAAAAAGAATTAAGATGAAGGATAAATTTAAAACTCAACTCGCATTAAAACGCAATTAGGAGAATCTAGATCTAATTCCGTATTTTAATTTGTATACGAATCATGAAACCTTTCCACATGAATCTGGAATGGATTTACGTTACATATATCCAAAGAAAAAAAATTGCAATTAAAATTTCATTGTACTATTTGAAGAGCTTGTTTCAAACAAAAACACTTTATTCTCACATCTAACATTTTTATAGAAGAACGCAATTTTATTCTATGGTATATATTTCTGCAAAAAACTTTAGTAAATGCTTCTTACGCAATGACACATTTATCAACATCACTGTAAGGTTATGTTTTCTTTCAAAATATTTCGAATAATTACATATTTTGACCATGTCAAAACAAATGTTTGAAATAAAGAAAATAGAATTACACTTTAAGGGTGTCTTTAATTTAACGTGTGTGTTCAAGAACGCGTTGTTTACTCTAAAATCAATTCCTCAATGTAATGGTTTATTTTTTGTTACAGTGTCATTTCTCTTTTTTATGAAATTATTCTGTAGGTTTTGCTGTTCTTTTATAGTCTTATATAAGAAAAAAATTATGTCGTTCTGTATGTTTGTATGCTGTTAGTAGCGGTAAATCTGAGCTTTGTATGGCCATGAGATTTGGTGCATAAGTAATTCAGGACACGGGAAGGTGTACCTCGGCGTTATATTTTTATAATTCGAATGAGTTTTATTTTTTGGTTATTTGATGTTTTAGCGTTTTCACGCAAATCGATTCTTTAATGGCCTAAAATAATGTCACAGAGTTTTTATGTTGATCCCATAATAAGGTTCCAATAATGTTTGAACTGTATCCGTAATATAATTACTTTATTTATATATTTTGTGCATCCACATTTGCATTTTATAGGTAATTTGATATATATCGTCGCGTCCGAAAACATACAGTAGAATAATTTGATAGTTTGGCTAAAAGAACTGCACATATCTTGGGATTTTAACAAAGAAGAAATTTTCGCTTTCATAATTAAATTTAATGCTGGTCATCTTTTAAATGAGCGATCTTTAATGTTTTCGATTCTTATTTTCTTCCCTGCGATGTTCTCGGATTGAAGTGCAAATTTTTTTATCCAGTGACTACGCATGTCCAACAGATGGGCTACGATCTTCGACGCTGCCGATTACAATCCCTGTATATACGAAAAGTATGGGCACGATAAGTATCTAAGTCCGTGAGTCTTTCCGTTGAGTGATGGATCAGATGAAGGAGAGTACTGTCCTTGTTGTTAACACCCTCCATTTGGTTTCGTTCTAAATTGTATGACACTCTACAGGCCGTCTAAACAGTGCAGAGTTCACATCGATGAAAACAGATTGCAGTTCCATTCCAGAAGCTCAAACGTAGAGCTTCGGCCATCCAGTATGAAGATCCGTGATTCGATTCTCGGTTGAGGCAACAAAGTTATTTACAATGGCTCCCGAACGAATTAACCTTGCAGGTTATTGCAGTGATTTTGGGGATCTTAAAATGACCCTAGTAAGTTTAAGTACGGACTGAGTCGACTCAGGCATACATGTGCCCCGATATCAAATCGGGAGGATAATGGCCAAGCAGGATAACAACCTGGATAAAAATAGTAGTATCAGAATGCTAACTTACAATGTCTCCCGAACGAATTAACCTTGCAGGTTATTGCAGTGATTTTGGGGATCTTAAAATGACCCTAGTAAGATTAAGTACGGACTGAGTCGACTCAGGCATATATGTGCCCCGATATCAAATCGGGAGGATAATGGCCAAGCAGGATAACAACCTGGATATAAATAGTAGTATCAGAATGCTGACTTACAAAGTCTCCCGAACGAATTAACCTTGCAGGTTATTGCAGTGATTTTGGGGATCTTAGAATGACCCTAGTAAGATTAAGTACGGACTGAGTCGACTCAGGCATATATGTGCCCCGATATAAAATCGGGAGGATAATGATCAAGCAGGATAACAACCTGGATAAAAATAGTAGTATCAGAATGCTAACTTACAATGTCTCCCGAACGAATTAACCTTGCAGGTTATTGCAGTGATTTTGGGGATCTTAAAATGACCCTAGTAGGATTAAGTACGGACTGAGTCGACTCAGTCATACATGTGCCCCGATATCAAATCGGGAGGATAATGGCCAAACAGGATAACAACCTGGATAAAAATAGTAGTATCAGAATGCTAACTTACAATGTCTCCCGAACGAATTATCCTTGCAGGTTATTGCAGTGATTTTGGGAATCTTAAAATGACCCTAGTAAGATTAAGTACGGACTGAGTCGACTCAGGCATATATGTGCCCCGATATCAAATCGGGAGGATAATGATCAAGCAGGATAACAACCTGGATAAAAATAGTAGTATCAGAATGCTAACTTAAAATAAAAATAGCGTGTGGTGGTCAGTCAGATTGTCAAGTTTCATGTCAATCTGACATTTGCTAGAAGAGGATGCAGATTTTATTTCAACGAAGAAATAACTCTTGTAATTCGTACCAACAGCTTACCGGAAGAGATTTCACATCGACGAAGTGAGAACGCTTGTAATTCGTCCCAGTTGTTAAAGGATAAAGCGTCGGCTGGCCATTACCAAGATTCGTTGTCTGATTCCCGGTTGAGGCAAGCAAAGTTCTTTACAACAGTTACCATATAACTTCGGTAGGTCGGATCAGTATGGGTCGAAAGAACTACGTTGTGGCACATTGCATGTTGTGTCACAACTTTGTCTGCTGACATTTCACGTATCTTCTAGTGCAGTGTCATAATTTGCTTTACTGCCATTTGACGTATCTGTTAAAACGTGTTAAGAGCTCGAAACCGTTCCATGAACGCTGTTGTTGCGATAGAAATTAGATCCAAACATAAAATATTACGAAAAAGATTTAACAAATCTAAAGTAAAAAATATAATGTGGATAATTATATATGCATCAGATTATTACGGAACAATTTTTACATTTAAGAACATCATAACTTTTTCTACTCAAACATTAAGATAAAACAAATTTAACCGAAATTAAACATTTAAAAAATTACCTTTCATATTTTAAATGTACCACATATGTGATTTAACCTTTTTAAAAATGAGTTTTATTTTTCAAGATGTAACACAAGGAATTGAAATGAGAAAGGAAGAACATTCACATTCACCAGATATTTTTTAGAACATTATTTAATGATATCCCACAAAATAATAAACTTTCTCAAAATACTTTTAACAACAGAACGTTTGAATAAAAAATGTTGAGTGTTTTTCAATTTATAATAGCACTTAAGTAATTATAGTAACAACCTAAACCAAATTTACTTTATTTATTCGTATATTGCAATAACTTGAAGGCTATTGGTAAAAAGTGACTTAAAAAGAAAAATCTTTAAAAAGTGGTATTTTTTATATGTATGTAATTATAAAAAAACTGAATTAAGATAAAGTTTAAGTTTAAAAACTCAACTTGCATTAAAACTTAATAAGGAGAATCTAGATATTCTTCCGTATTTTAATTTGCACATAATTCATAAATCATTTACACATGAATTAAAAATGACTTTACGTTGTATATTGTGAGACCAGAAATCAAAAATTAGTCAAAATTTAAATTCTGCTTAATTTTAAAGCTCAAACTGATATGATATTAATGAGTACACAAATTATTTGTAGCGTATAATATGTGTTTACAAACTTTTGGGGTTCACAAAAAGACTTTTTTTGGCCTTCAGTTGTCTGGCGAACTTTCTTCAAGGAAAAATGCCAATTACAGTGTTGGCAGTGATACGAACATTAATCCAAATTTTCTTCGTGATTAATTTTTGTTTCTTTGTTCTTGAGACCAGAAATCGATCTCATACCAGACAGCTTTATGTACAGGTATGTTATTTGTGAGACAGCTTTATGTACAGGTATGTTACTTAATGTGTCTGAAACGTCAGACAATATCTTCAGTCTCAATGACGCCAGTTTTTACCATACGCTGATCCTAAAGGTCAGCAGAAACCATAAATTTAGGGGCATCAGACAGGTGGGTTGAAGGATTGAGGATAAGGTGAAACAACGACATTGGATAAAAAGAATAACCAATTGTGGAAGATGTCTGGCTGAAGTGACCAAGGTTGGTCATTCAGAGCAAAAAGGAGGTGTTGAAGACATCAGTCAAAAAGGAGGCGGCAACCAAGAGATGAAATTACACAATTTCTATGAGAATGTTCAGTTAAAATGAGTTAAGTGAGTAGAGATGAGTAGAGTTAAGCGAGTAGAGATGAGTTGAGTTAATTGAGTAGAGATGATTTGAGTTAAGTGAGTAGAGATGAGAGTAGTTATGAAAGAAATAATGAAGTAGTTGGTAAAGTACGAAGCAAGAGGTCAGAATGCCATGACGAGTCCCGAGTATTTCCACCAGACCGCACTGTAGAGAGATGCAATAGAGAAGTGTTATGCAAGTGTTGTAGAGTGTTTCGTATAGATTTCAAAAGAATGGCTATATCAAGTGCAATCCAATTAGCAGTACGAGTGGGAGCCAAACACGTACAGTTACGGCCAGTGCAATGCTGATGCAACATTTGTGGTCTATGGCCAAAGCCGAAAGTGAAGGTATGTTCCCATTAAATATTGCGGAAGGTCTTAAATGCATTTTAGGCATTTTAACTAATGGTCTCACATTATCTCTCTCCGGCGCGAACAATAGGCATAATTGTTGTAATTGAGCAATTAAGTGACCTATGTAGGTAATAAATGATTTATTGCTAAAGCTAAAATGGTGCAATTAATGAAGTAGCATTATGTTAATTAATATTCCGTTACAAAACTCGCACTAAAGATAAAAAATTGGAGTGTTATCAGCGATATAACGCATAATTTAATGAGTTCCACTATGAACGAATTTACGGCCATGTCAATTATGTAGAATTTAATAATTTTAAATCCCAGCGATAAGTTTATTTATTTTTACTGCGCCACACATATATCCAAAGAAAAACAATTTTTGCAATTGAAATTTCATTGTACTATTTGAAGAGCTTGTTCCAAACATATACACTTTATTCTACTATTAACACTATTAACATCTTGTTCACTATTAACATCTTGCATTTTCGCAACTTAACACAATTTTATTCAATTGTTGTATATAATTCTGTAAAAAAAATTATTAAATGCTTCTTACGTAAAGAAACATTTCTCAACATCACTGTAAGGCTATATTTTCTTTCAGAATATTTTGAATGATTACATATTTTGACCTTGTCAAAACAAGTTTTGAAATAAAAAAATATAATTACGCTTTAAGACTGTCTTTACTTTGATGTGTGTTATCAAGAACGCGTAGTTTATTCCAACATCAATTCCTTAAAGCAATGGTTTCGTGATTTGTTACTGGAAAATTTTATTTTTTTGCGAAATTATTCTGTAGATTTTTTTTATTCTTTTTATAATGTTACATAATAAAAGAGGATGTCTGCTTATGTGTGTGGATGTGCAAGTCTGAAGTGGAAAATCTGAGCTTCGTACGACCATGAGATTTGGTACATGAAATACTTCAGGACCTAGGAAGGTGTACCCCGGCGTTATATTTATTTTATTTCTAATTAGTTTATTAGTTATTTAATGTTTTTTCGTTCTCAGACAAATCGGTTCCTTAATGACCTAAAATGCTGTCATAGAGTTTTTATTTTGGTACCATCGATAAGATCGAAAAACGCTGTTTTCAATAATGTTTTAACCGTACCCGTAGGAAAATTACTTCATATGTATTTTTTATATATCTAAAGTTTGCATTTTGTAGGTTATTTGGTATATATCGTCGCATCCGAAAAACACAGAGTAGAAATATTCGATAGTTTGGATAAAGAGACTGCATATATCTTGGGCTTCTAACAAAGTAGAAATTTTCGATTTCATAAGTAATTTTAATTTTGGTCATTTTTTAAACGAGCGCTCTTTCAGTATTTTCGATTCTTATTTTCTTTCCTGCAGTGTTTCCGAATTGGAATGCAAATTTTTCGACCATGTCCAACGTATGACTAACGCATGTCCAACGCATGTCTAATGCAGAATTCCACGCATATCCAACGCATGCCTAATGAATAATTCTACGCATGTCCAACGCATGTCTAATGCATAATTCTACGCATGTCCAACACATATAGGTTTACGCCACGCCTACAGAAGGGGAAGACACCATGGGTGAAGTCGTATTTTTGCTCCTGTATACACAGATTGTATGCAATTTTCACTGTTATTTATTTAAATATAACATTTATTTAATTATATTTTCTTGGACTAATAAATTCAATTTATCCATGCTTTAACTCCAGGGAAACGCCCGGGAGTTAAAGTTACTTTTCTATTTTGTAAATAAATATTTGGCAGTTATTAAAATATTGCCAGAACCCACGCATTTTGCTCTCGGTCTATCAAGAGGGACGGAATTTGTTAACGGCGACTGTCCTCTTGCTCCAACGATGTCACTAAATTTCTCTAGACGTTGCTGGATTTTGTGTGCACAGAACAATTTAAAATATTTGCACATGTGGTTCCTGTCTCGATATTGCCACTTTAAAATTAACAAACTATTTTTAATTGCAATAATGCGGGCGTTTGGGCAATTCCTCTCAAAGTTCACTCTGGACAATGACATCCCGGATGACAAATCTCAATTGCCATTACGTCAAGCTCACACGCTTTTCATTAGTTGCATGGCCGAGTGCCCAACCCTATATTAAAGAACCTTGTACCACGATTTTATTCTGATCATACAAATTTCGTAGTTTTAAATCACTCATATTCTAAGTATAAATGTTGATTTTTGTAGCTACTTCAAAGTTCGCAACTCCTCTTTTTGTGATATTGGGTACATCTTATATTACTTATTCTGTTACTTACTGAAATTTAGTCATTTGAATTTATGTATGGACCGTAATTAGTTTTGCCAGAAATCAGATTCTGGAAAATTTAGAACAAATATATGAAGATTTATTGAAGAGGAAAAAGCATTGTACTAAAAAGATAGAATATATTCCATCTTATTAGTTATAGTATCGACGATTGGGCAGAACTTAGTCGGAATGAAATTGAAAGTTTGTTGTCCTTCTGCATAATTATACAATAAACTGAAATCATGAAACAGCACTACAAATGAAACAGCATTTATTCTTAGGTGTGTCCTTTTTATAAAATATATGATAGCAACTATGGGTAAAATGGCTTTCAGATATTAACATTGTTCTTGGAATGCCTGCCGAAAAATTTGAATGAATAAATAAGCTATTTTACATTTTAAAATCGGAAAATATTATTTTAATAAATTATTTTAATAGAATAAAGTCCAATAAATAATTTTTATAAAAGTATTTAAAAATTAACAAATCAGAATAGGTTTCACTCTTATTATTATTTTACTGAGGATATTTAAGAATCCTTTCATAATATATAAAAAAAAATTATTTAATAATACGAAAGGGGCAAATGCAGGTTTCAAACATTTTTTAATGAAAGCCTGAAAAATTTAATGTGAAAAAGTCTTATTTGTCATTTGATTCAGTGACCTATTTAACATTTTTAATTCAAGTTCATTATTCCTTTAACAGAAGTATTTAAAATGAAGGAATACAAATGTAGGCTTTATTCTTATTATAATCCTTTCATAACATAAAAAACAAATGAGAACGAAATGAGAAAATCAAGATTTTAAAGTATTTACATTTTTCAAAAAATGCCGACCGAAAAAAAATGAATACACAAATCACCTATTTGACATTTGATTTAATGCAGTATTTAACATTTTAAATTCAAGCTAAGGACATTCTAATTAATTAATATAACAAAAGTATTTAAAACTGAAAAACGCTCATATGAAGCTTTATTCTTGATATGATTTCATTAAGAAAAGAAGATGACTTTCCGTATATAATGCAATGAATTCACTCCTTTTATAATAAAAAAATTATGTATAAAATCCACGGTATTGTATTTTTACCATTGGATTGCACATTTATCGATTTTCCGGCTGACAACATGTACAACTATTTCAAAGTGCCCAATTAACATATATATTTATCGCAAATCTAATAAACACTTATCAATAATGATAGCATCTTCAAAAAGCAACATAGTTCATATAATGAAATATTTTAATAATTAATTCATCAGTTATGCGTCATTTTCATTAATTTAGCCTCATTGTTGCAATTTTGATGATATTTCCGTCAATCTGTGGTGAAACATCGCCAAATTCGCGATACGTCGTTATATTAATTTCCAAGTTCGCCAAGTTCACCTGCAAGTATTACAGACAAACGGTGAGAAAAGCATTTTTCATACACTTGAAGGTATGCCCGTCGTATGAAGGAAATCAGAATTTGCGAAATATTACTTCTCGTTTGGAATTATTTTTATCAATTTGACGACATTTTTGTCACGTTCGCAACATTTAAAATATTCGCCAATTTGGTGAAATCCTGCTAAATTTCTCGCCAAGCGTTACGGATAGACGGACGTATGGATGGACATATGGGTTACTCTAATAGTCTACTCTTATGTTCTTTTCAAGATATTTAATTCAATTAGTCGCCATTTCGTTGATTTAGCGTCGGTTTCAACAATTTGGCGAATTTTTATCAATTGGACGATATTTTCGTCAGTTTGGCAACTTTAAAAAAACAGCAAATTGGAAATATTCCGATGAATTTGCCCCCAAAATTTTGTCGAATGTTACAACCGGAAAAATGAGCTATTCTTATAGTAGATGCTTATATTCTTTCCAAGATATTGAATTTTAATCAATTAGTCGTAATTTTCTTTGATTTACCGCCATTTTTATCAATTTGGTGACATTTTTGTTAATATGGCAATATTAATAAAAGCCTTCAAGTTGGCGACATGTAGTCTAATTGGTCGTCAAGTCTTGCTAAGCATTATGGACGAAGTATTCTCGTAGCAGATAAATGGCTATTGACGTTCAACTACAATAGTATTACTCAAAGTATATTTTCTTATGAATGGAATGAGCTAGATCCACGAGAATTATGTCACCAAATTTATCGTATGATATAACATACGAAAAAGAAACATATTTCGCAATAGTTAACATTTATTTTTATTTTATGTGATTGTTTGATACATTTATTTGAAAAATATGCAATATCACAAGAACGGTTCATGCTAGCGTCCTAAAGTTTGTGTCAATCGTTTTCTTCCAGTCAGACTTCCAGTTTTCACGAATTGTAAATTTCGTTCGAGCCGCTTCATTCTTTCGGGAGATTTCGTCTCCACAGACTCACTAACACACGTACATATACTTTCACACCCACACACACACACATCATATTTTCACAGACATGCACACACACACACACACACACACACGGCTACAAAATTAGCTCCCGTTACTTAACATAAACGTCTTTGATACGCTATAAATAAGCTCCTTTGATACGCCCTAAATAAAGGCAGTTAAGAATAAGAAGGAACTGTTCGTTCAGTAAACAAGCAGTCCATTCTAAGTGGTTGTTAAGGGCGCATACTGTGGTTTTGCCGTCACGAAGAATGCTTATAACGCCTTTAAAACAAATGCCACCTAACTAATATGCATGCTTTCTCCAAGAAAGTTTTGTAAGTCACTGCCTTACAAACATTGTTATTTTATCACCCTGTTAACTTCCGAATAAATATGTTGTATTTTCTTTTCTAAAGAAAATATGTATTTCGTTTTTTTTTTCTATATTTGATTTCAAAATTATTTTGTATTATTTAAAAAATATATTATCTTCTCAGCTTTGCAAAATTGGATATTTATGTGGCAATGACGCTCTTTAAGGTCATTTTAATTACATGCAATTTTATTTTCCCAAGGCCGCCCCTAATTTTGCCGCCCTGAGCAACGGATCCGAAAAATCTCTATGAACATTGCTGTATTTCGTGAGACCCACAAAATGGACCATCCATCACCCCGCTTCGAAAGCAGACTCCCTATTCCTCCTTGGTTTCCTTGCCCCACCCCCCTGAGTTTTATAGAACTCCGTTTTTCAAATTTTGAGAAACACTTTTATTTATATTTAACAAGTAATGGATATTTTGTGTTGTTGTTGTTGAAACCCAGACCGTCCGACCTACCAGAAAGGTGTAAGGTAACAGTTTGGACGGTCGGGAAGTGCCACCCATTTTAGACCGGAACCCAGTGGGGGAGGCATCCACAGGGACCGTACCCTCCTTCCCCTACCACCAACCTCTCGGAAGGACTTTCGGACCCACATGTTTAACGTGATCGTACTCCGCATGAACACGGCGCCAGTTTTGGCAGTAGCTGGAATCGAACCCGGGCCTACCGAGTGCAACTCCAGCGCGCTAACCAATGGGCTACCGCGCCCCTGGATATTTTGTGTAAAATTGTTTTCGTGTTTATTCCTAAAATCAGTTTAATTAGTTATAAATACCTTAATACGTATAATTTTTATGATAGCAATAATACTTTTATTTTTCAATAAATTTTTTAGGAGAAAATTGTTTTGTTTTGGGGGCCGTCAGTATTCCAGTTCGTAATGAGCCCCTATGTTTCTACCGTATGACTACATTTTGGCTATGTTTTGACCCTGTTAATATGTTTCTATGTTTCGACCCTTAAGCATCGCTTAACTGCACTTAATACTAGTTACGTCATTAAAAATGACACCTAAGTTTTAAGCGAGACCATAAGAAGGCTACCAATCAACATTTCTTGAAATTCGGTACAGCCGTTCATCGTTGTTGGGAAAAAAAATAATAAATAAATAAACAGACATATTTTTAATTTTATTTGTATAGATTTAAAGATCAAAATAGCGAAGTATCAGACAATTGTTAAAAATTAATATTACTGAAATTTTACACAGTGCATATTTATGCTGTGCAACACGTTTCCTGATGGTCTGGAGGTATTGGACTTTAGTTTTGTTCTGTCTATTTTAATTAACTGCCACTTTATTCGAATGAAACATCTTTTATGAATTAATTTTAGTTTGATAAAATCTGGTTCGATTGGACGAAATCATTTATTATATATAATATATTTTTTTTATATTATTGGTGCATGTAGATATTAAACTAAAGTATTCCCCGTTTAATTTTTCACAGTCTCACAGTCTGTAGGTAGATATAGTATTAATATCCACTAAGCGTAAGCAAAAATGACAACTAGACTTATTCTTTTGCGGCCATTTGTTCTACATGTTATCAATTCGCTGCGATACAGCTTTCTAGATTTCAATTACTTCAGGACTTCGCAGTCAAAGGTCAAACGAAATCTTTTATTATATACCACTTCCTTTTTTAATATTATTGGTGTCTATAGATACTACATAAAATATTTCCCTTTTACAATTTCACATCTTTTATTCTACAGTGAGTGTGCATGAAAGTAGTATGATTCAGGAAAATGTAACGAATTTTGTTTGCTAAATGTCCCTCAAAGATACAGTTGTATAAGTCAATAGTGCAAATCTTGAACAAATGACAAAAGTTGCTGAAACATATTAACTTAGTACTTCTTCATCAGGCAAGTTTTACCATCGAAGCAAATAGGACTGACCCCATAATTGTAGGATGAACCGTTCTCGAGTTATTGTAGTTTTTTCTTTTTTTGGAATTTTGGAGGAACTGAAGAATTTAAAGTAAATTAAGTTGCCTTGTAAAACGAAGGTGCATTGAAAGGGCAAATTGTATATAATATCAGAAAAGTATCCTCGTTATTTTCTGCAATTAAACTCACTGTAATGCATAATGAAATAAAAAAAGTGAATTTGAATCTTCAGAGAAAGTCATGAGCTGATCACATCAGATTTTTTTTGCTCTACCCGAACAAATTACGGCAATTTTGGGGAAAGTTTTCGTACTACTGAAATTTATAGTGTTGCTGAAATATTACTAGAAGGAATTGATAAATATAATGGGACCTTTTGAAATATATTATATTTTTTTATATTAGTGAAAACTGATGTATCGACGGATTCATGGCGGCTCGGTTTGCCTTTTTCATGCTACAGCAAAAAAAAATTCTGCTTGAGTTGCTGAAGATATCTGCTCTGCTAATTATTCTACTTTGTGCTCAATTGAATCTGAGTTAGAAATACTAACTTCCAAAAAGGAATCTTCTTTTAATCTGACAGATCAATGTTTAAAGTTAACCAGATTTACATCGAACAGAAATGAAACACCAAATTTCATTTGCATATTTAAAGACAGAATAATGAAGACAAAAAGTTTTTGGGACATCATTTGGAGCTGTCTTGAGGAAACTACATTGATTTATTTAAAAATGTAATTATTTTCCTTCTGTGGAGTCGAAAATGACATACATAACCTGAAACTTTGTGAGTTGCATGCTTTGTATATTTCTATGTTATATTAGATTATGGCGCGAATCTGTGGAGCAATTCAAGATACTGATAGCGATGACATTATACAAAAATTCAATATTTCATCAGACAATTTTTTTTTAAATTTACAAGTATGGGCAATGAATCTGTAATACATGGTGTGCTGGATTCCCGATTGTCTTCAATAATTCATTAGGTTAACAGAATACAATACTGTCGCCAGTTCTATGCCAAAATTAGCATGCATTGCAAGATGATAATATTTATGACATTATAAAGTTAATTGAATCCTCAACCGAAAAGGATGTCTCTTCAAGACTATAGATGCCTCCACGGGATGTTATGTAATCAGCATTTAAGCCACCCAAGTCCAAGAAAGAGTAGTACTCCTCAAACAGTTAAGTATTTGAGGTGATACTAGTATCATACTAGCATCAGAATAAGCTTTTCAATATGGAAAATAACTCACATTTTTGGATACTTTCCTCAACAGAAAATTATATTGCAAATTATTACTTTTCTAAATGGTATTAACATATCCTCTCTCCAGTATTTGCGAGTACCCGTTTTGTAGATTTGTGAGAAGCTTTATCTGAAATCTGTGTTTCTTCCATGCATCTTTTCAGCTATTTATAACCAAGTACAGAAATATATTTTTTATTTATATCATAATTGAGAGATTTGGTAAAAAATGAATAATTAAGCGACATTTCTTTCTGTAATAAATGAAACACATGAAGCAGAACTGCAAGAGTAAAAAGATGAAAACGTGAAAAATTGTATAAACGCCATGAATAGTGTCACTTTCCAAGAAAAATAAAAATTACTTGTTTTAAGTCAAGTGCTTATGTTAAAAAGATTAATAAGTAAACCTCCAACAATTAATTTCAGGAAATATTAAAAAATATGTTAACATGAAAAGACTGTTAATATTAGAAGAAAATAAAGTCTTGACTTTATAACACTATCGCTTTTTATACTTGATTAAAGGACATGCACGTCAAAGGTAACAGCGCGAAAATTTTGTTACACAGGGTTGTTAGACAAACCCATAAGCACCCGACATCTTTGGAGTTAAAGGTGTACAGACACGTATACAGACACGTTATATCTATCTAGACTAAAGTGACCCTGCTTAAAGAAATAAAAGTGATTGCAGCTCTCTTAGCGGAGAAGCGAGGAAATTAGAAACATGAACTCGGCTACAACGAAAATATCAATTACAAATTTGTAGAGCATTGTTTATGCAGTAGCAATCGAAACTAAGTCGGTTTCAGGCGGCATTTTCTCGACGCAAATGTGATTATAAGGGAATATATTTACAGAAAGCGAAGAATGTTAAAATGGCAGTGGTCTTACCGATAGAGGTAGAAGTCGTATCTAGTGTTACACTCATATCAGAACGACAAGAATTTAGACGCATATATTGCCTGTTGATGCAGTTCTACAACGCAAATATGAAGATTTATTGTTACAAATTTAGTGATAGTATAGGGGGAAACTAGATTTTTACAATTATTGAGACTATCAAATGATTTAAAAATATCGAGTTATTCAATTACTAGTTTGAAATTCCCATCACAAGTTTGAATTAGCTAATGCCGCAGGTGTTGCTTCACCGTTATGGCTCTAAAATCCGTATTAAATGTCATGTATTATGCATGTTTTTCATTAAATGATTCAGAATGCGTCATTTTTAATAATAAAAACACATTTTTTAATACTTTTTTAAGCTTTAGAAGAATCAGAAGGAAATCAGAATATGCGAATCATTACTTCTCGTTTGGCGATATTTTTATCAATTTTGAGACATTTTTGTCAATCTGCAGTGAAGTATCTCCAAATTCGCGATACATCGTTAGCTTATTCGCCAAGTTCGCCAAATGCATCAACAAGTGTTACAGACAAACGAAGAGAAAATTTTTTTTATAAACTTGAAGGTATGCCAGTCATATGAAGGAAATCAGAATATGCGAAACATTACTTCTCGTTTGGCGTTATTTTTATCAATTTGGAAACATTTTTGTCACTTTTTGTCATTTTGGTAACATTTAAAATATTCGCCAAGTTGGCAAAATCCCGCTAAATTTCTCGCCAAACGTTACGGATAGACGGACGTACGGATGGAGAAATGGGTCAATCTAATAGTCTACTCTTATGTTCTTTCCAAGATATTTTACTCAATTAATAGTTATTTCATTGATTTTGCTTTGGATTCATCAATTTGGCGAATTTTTATTAATTGGGTGATATCTTTGTCAATTTGGCAACTTTTAAAAATCAGCAATTTGGAGATATTTTGATGAATTTTCCCCCTAAATTTTGCCTAATGTTACGGACAAAAAAATGGGCTATTCTTATAGTAGATACTTAATTCTTTCCAAGATATTGAATTTTCGTCAATTAGTCATAAATTTCTTTGATTTACCGTCATTTTTATCAATTTGACGACATTTTTGTTAATATGGCAACATAAAAAAAAGCCGTCAAGTTGGCGACATTTTGCCTAATTGCTCGCCAATTCTTTTAGCAAATAAATGGTTATAGACGTTCAACTACAAAAGTATTACTCAAAGTATATTTTCTTATAAATGAAACGAGTTAGATCCATGAGAATGATGTCACCAATTTTATCACATGATATAACATATGAAAAGTAAACATATTTCACAACAGTTAACATTTCACTTTATTTTATGTGATTTTTTTACACATTTATTTGTAAAATATGCAATATCGTGAGAACGATTCATGTTAGTGTTCTAAAGTTTGTGTCAATCGTTTTCTAATAAAAAATTACATAAGATATGACTATTATCGTAACTTTATTAAAAGTTTTGATTTTTAGATGATTTATTCAATATTTTATTGTAAAATTTTGGGGGTTCTGAACATTCAATTGCCTTTAAAAACAATAGTCTTCCAATTTTCACGAATTGTAAATTTTGTACCAAATTTCGTTCGATTCGCTTCATTCTTTCGCGAGATTCCGTCTCCACAGACTCACTGACACACACACACGCGCTGACACACACATACTTTCACACACTCACACACCCATACTTTCACACACATGCACACACACACACACACGGGTATAAAATTAGCTCCCTGTACTTAAATAATACAGAAACACCTTTGATACGCTATAAATAAGCTTCTTTGATACTCCCAAATAAACGCAGTTAAGAATAAGGAGGGACTGTTCGTTCAGTAAACAACCAGTTCGTTCTAAGTAGTTGTTAAGGGCGCATACTGTTCAATCTGTGCTTTTGGTCTCACGAAGAAGGCTTATAATGCCTTCGAAACAAATGCCACCTAACTAACATGCTTACTTTCTCCAAGAAAGTTTTGTAAGTCACTGCCTTACAAGCATTGTAATTTTTCCACCCTGTTAACTTCCGAATAAATATGGTGTATTTTCTTTTCTACAGAAGGTATTTATTTAGTTTATTTTTCTATATTTGATTTCAAAATTACTTTGTATTATTTTAAAATATGTTTCCTTCTCAGCCTTGCAAAATTGGATTTTTATGTGGAAATGCCCCCCTTTAAAGTCATTTTAATTATACAATTTTATTTTCCCACGGACGCCGCTAATTTAGCCTCCCTGAGTAACGGATCCAAAAAATCTCTATGAACAGTGCTGTATTTCGTGGGACCCCCAAAATGGACCAGCCATCAACTCCTCCCCCCCGGACTCCTTATTCCTCTTTGGTTTTTCCTCGCCCCACTCCCCACCCCCTTGGGTTTAATAGAACTCCGGTTTTCAAACTATGAGAAACACTTTTGTTTATATTTATTTAACAAGTAGTGGACATGTTGCGTAAAATTGTTTTCATGTTTATTCCTAAAGTCAGTTTAATTAGTTACAGATACCTTAATACGTTTAATTTTTATGATACCAATAATACTTTTATTTTTCAATAAATTTTTTTAGGCGAATTTTTTTTTGTTTTGGAGGCCGTAAATATTCCTGTTCGTAATGAGTCCCTATGTTTCGACCCTATGTCTACGTTTTGACTATGTTTGGATCCTTAATCATCGCTTAACTGCACCTAATACTAGTTACGTCATTAAAAAAGACACCTAAGTTTTAAGCGAAACCATAATAAGGCTACCAATCAATATTTCTTGAAATTTGGTACAGCCTTTCTTCTTTGTTGGGGAAACAAAAAAAATAAATAAACAGACATATTTTTAATATTATTTGTATAGATGTAAAGATCAAAATAGCGAAGTATCGTACAATTGTTAAAAATTAGCATTAGCGAAATTTTACACAATGCATATTTATGTTGTGCAACGCGCTTCCTCATGGCCAGGCCAGTCTGGAAGTATTGGAATGTATTTTTGTTCTGTTCTGCGTATTTTAATTAACTGCGACTTTATTCAAATGAAACATCTTTTATGATTTAATTTTAGTTTGATAAAATCTTGTTCTATAAACCAAATCATTTATGACGTATAATATATTTTTTATATTATTGGTGCATGTAGATATTACACTAAAGTATTTTCCCTTTAATTTTTCACAATCTCAGAGTCTGTAGGGAGATATAGTATTTATCCCCGCTACGCGTAAGCAAAAATCCCAACAACTAGCCACACTCTTTGGTGGTTATTCCTTCAACATATTATTATCAATTCGCTGCGATACAACATTCTAGATTGAATTTAGGTCCAAAACAAAAAACTATGAACCAAACGAAATCTTCTACTATATATAATTTCTTTCTTTAATATTGCTGGTATCTATAGATACTACACAAAATATTTCCCCTTTACAATTTCACATCTGGTATTCTCCGGTCGTCTAAATATTTGCTCAAGTCCTCTGGATGAGTCGGACGGCGTGGGTCCTCCACGCCTGGTATTCTATAGTGAGTGTGTATGGTAATATAGCCTTAATTAAAAGCTCAGCAAATGGCTGCTGTTGGAAAAAAAATCTTATAACCGAAATGTGCTCATGAATGGCAAAATAAGTGTCCATATGGAATCTATACCAAATAGTCATTTAAATTTCTACAATTTTATTTCTTGATTATTGTAGTATCTAATGAAATAGTGATTTGGAATGATACCATCTGCTTCGAAATTTCCCGTTTATTTCATATTTATTGCAAATTCTAGCAGTGTACATATTATTTCACGGAATATATAAAACTAGTCATCTGTAATATGACTTATATTGTACCATCTGTAATATGACTTATATGACTTTAATTCGCTTAAATTATTTGTTCATGGAATCGAAAAACAATTCTATTGATATGACAATTCTATGAAAAACAAAAACTACTGTATATAAGCTTGGGGAAAGCTTTGCTATTGGTCATAGATTTTTACAATTAATGAGACTATCAAATGATTTAAAAATATCGAGATATTTAATTCTTAGTTTGAAATTCCTATTACTGGTTTGAATTAACAAATGCTCCATGTGTTGCTTCACCATTATGGCTCTAAAATCCGTATTAAATGCAATGTTTTGTGAATGTTTTTCATTAAATGATTCAGAATGCGTCATTTCTAATAATAAACGCAATTTTTTTAATATTTTTTTTAAACTTTAGAGATAATCTTCATCTTTAAACAAATAACAACGGACACATTGCATAAATTTCATTACGCAAGATTCAATTTCATTTGAAACAAATGTACTCTAAAAATTTCTTTATAACATTTCTTGTGTACTTTTCCAGATTTACTTTCTTATAAATGCGTTTTTCTTCTCAACAGAAACAGTCAGAATGTAATGGGCAGAATACTTGACTTTTGTTATGAGTTTTTAAATCACAACTTAATGATATACGACTAAAGCAATTTTTTACTTCGTTTTGTGCCGAAGAAAACTAATTAGCCGCCTCAGTACAACATTTTAACAAGCGTTTGAAGAAAAAAATTATATTTTTCTATCCAGAGCAAAATTTGTGTAGTTAATGTTGGAGACAAATTGAAGTAAAAACTCGCGTCTTACTTAATTGACTCAAATAACAGTGCAAAAAATCGAAGTTAATTTTGGGGGGTGGATTACAGGAAAACATGTATTCTGCGGATTGGATGGAACATGATTTCTTTTTTGTTATTGTTGTTGTTTACTTTCTCAAAGTATTATATAGAGAAATCATTTTAACCTGACATCTTTAAATTCTGAATTACGACAAAATAAATGATTTTAAAATTTGTGTAAGTGAAATCCCGACAAATTGATACAGTAGAGATACGGGAAAGTTGATATAGTAGAAATGGTGCATTCATGTGCATACATAATTTTGTCTATGGAAAGAGTATTTCCTTTATATCTATATAAATAAAATTGAAAACCTGTTTAATTATTTATTTGTTTGTTTGTCTGTTTCATCTTCATGCGAAAACGTCTACACTGAATTTTATAAAATGTTTGTAGGTAGCCTGGCATGCCTTAGTAGATTAGTAACAGCCAGAGTGGGGAATTGATAAATCTGTTATTGTAATCAAATTACAAATAACACGATTCATGCACCAATTTCATGATTTTTTTGCTTTCTGCATGTAATAGCTGAAACTGTAGAGAATATTGTTATCTACAAAGGAAGCGCCGTCCTGCATTTGGAAATGCGCACGTTCGATGCCCATACTCCTCGAATCTGCATGAACTCTGCGGGGGAAATTGTTGCTCTAAACCAAAAGGCGGAGGTTTACTCCCCCGGGCGGGGAAATAATTCTGTTTGAAAGGATTTTCTTTCTTTGAACCCAGATCACCCGCCCGATCCAAAGATGTAATAGTGTAATTGGCATCTAGTTGGACGGACGGAATGTAACTTCCCCTAACCCATCACCACAAGAATGAAATCTTGGATGTAGAGATTTGTCGTGCCCATTATCCGTGTATACAAGGGACTAGTTTTGGGCGGCATCGAGGATCGAACACGGGACTAAATCGTGCGATCGATCCTCCCACCGTAGCCACTATTCTACCCCTCCCTTGTGAGTAGCAACTTTGGTTTGCAGACTGATCTTATTTTTTATGGTAATTCACGACTACTGCGTATTAAGTTTGAATTGGTAGGCCTTTTTAGAGGTTTAAGGCACAGGCAGAGGGATCACATTTCGGTTTGGAGCAACTAATCCCAGTCGGGGTTTATTGCAGATTCGTCAAGTTGCAGCACATTGGGAAAAGCTGGGGGGCCCCCAGTAGTTATGACAAGGGGCCTGCAGAAAGATAATGATTTCGATCTTCGGCCCAGCCAACAACAATCAGTGTTCTACGAGGAATATGGGCACGGTAAATCTGTATGCCCGTAAATCCTATCGTGGAGTGATGGCTCAGATGAAGGAGGGTGTGGTCTCTGTTGCTGTGATCCTCTACTGGATTTCGGTCTAAATTGTGTGGCACTCTACCGGCCGTTTAAGCAGTAGAGAGTCCTACTTCGACGAACACAGATTGCAATTCCATTCCGGAAACTCAAAGTTAGGGCACCGGCTTACCAGTATGAAGATCTTGATAAAATTAGCGGTTCAGGCAACAAGGTTTTTGACAATGTAGCCCGAATTCATTAACCTTGCAGATTATTGCAGTGATGTTGGGGATCTTAAAATGACCCTAGTAAGATTAAGTACGGACTCAGTTAACTGTGGCATATATGTTCCCTGATATCAAAAAGCCGACGGCCATGCAGGTTACTGCGTAATTTTTCTTTTTTACGAATTTATTCTGTAGGTTTTGGTGTTCTTTTTTAAGCCTTATATAATAAAAAAGGATGTCAGTCTCTATATGTTTGTATTCGGTATGTAGCGGTTAATCTGAGCTTTGTATGGCCATGAGATTTGGTACAGAAGTACTTCAGGACACGGGAAGGTGTACCTCGGCGTCACATTTGTGTAAATCGAATTAGTTTTTTTTTTATAGGGGAAGGCGGGGGTATTTTATGTTTCAGCGTTTTCACACAAATCGGTTCCTTAATGGCTTAAAATGCTGTCATAGAGTTTTTATGTTGATCCCATCAAAACAACTGAAAAACGCTCTTTTAAATAATGTCTTAACCGTATCTATAGGAAAATTACTTTATATATATATATATATATATATATATATGTATTATGCATCTAAATTTGCATTTTT
This sequence comes from Amaurobius ferox, assembly GCA_951213105.1. Classification (NCBI taxonomy): domain Eukaryota; kingdom Metazoa; phylum Arthropoda; class Arachnida; order Araneae; family Amaurobiidae; genus Amaurobius; species Amaurobius ferox. The sequence continues at coordinate 64,940,023 of OX578151.1, forward strand.
TGGGTTATTCGGTATATATCGTCGCATCCAAAAAACACAGACTAGAAGAATTCGATAGTTTGGCTAAAATAACTGCATATATCTTGGGCTTATAACAAAGCAGAAATTTTCGCTTTCATAAGTAATCTTAATCTTGGTCATTTTTTAAACGAGCGATCTTTAATCTTTTGGATTCTTATTTTCTTCCCTTGGGTGTTCTCGGATTAAATTGAAAACGTTTTTATCCAGTGACTACGCATGTCCAACAGATGGGTTACGATCTTCGACGCTGCCGACTATAGTCCCTCTATTTACGAGGAGTATGAGCCCGATAAATCTGTATGTCCGTGAGTCTTTCCGTTGAGTGATGGCTCAGAGAAAGGGGAGTGTGATTCTTATTGTTGACATCCTCCATCGGGTCGATGAAAACAGATTGCAATTTCATTCCAGAAGCTCAAATGTAGAGCTTCGGCCTTCCATTATGAAGATCAGTGATTCGATTCCCAGTTGAGACAACAAGGTTCTTTACAATGTTTCTCGAACGAATTGACCTTGCAGATTATTTCAGTGTTTTTGTGGATCTGAAGAGATCTGATCTTGTAAGATTAAGTACGGAATGAATCGTCTATGCCGATATCGAATCAGTAGTCCAAAGGCCATGCAGGATACCAGCCTGTGTGAAAATAGTAGTATGTGAATGCCAAGTTGAAAAAAATAGTATGAGATCGTCAGTCAGATTGTCAAGGTGTACTTCAATCTGACATTAGCAGGAAGAGAATGCAGATTTTATTTCCATGAAAAAAGAACTCTTGCAATTCGTACCGGCAGCTTACCGGAAGAGCGTCAGCTAGCCAGTAAGAATATTGGTAGTATTGTTCCTAGTTGGGGCAAGCACATTCCTTCACAACAGTTACCATACACCTTCGGTAAGTCGGATTGGTATGTGGCGAAAGAACTAAGTTGTGGCACATTGCATGTTGTGACACAACATAGTCTGCTGCCATTTCACGTATCTTCTAGTGTAATGTCATAAGTCGTCTTACTGCCATTGCACATATCTTCTAGTGCAATGCCACAAGTTTTCTTACTACCATTGCACATATCTGTGAAAACGTATAAAAAGCTTAAAAGCGATCCATGAATGTTGTTGATTGCGATAAAAATAAGATCCCAAAGACAAAAACCTACAAAAAAATTTAACAAATCTAAATAAAAATATAATGTGGATAATAATATATGCATCAAATTATTACAAAACATTATATTTACATTTAAGAACATCATCACTTTTTCACCTCAGACATTAAGATAAAATAATGTAACCTAACTCGATCATTTTAAAGAATACCATACGTATTTTATATGTACCACACATGTTGTTCAACTTTTTTAAAAATGAAGTTTATTTTTCAAGATGTAACACAAGGAGTTTAAAAAAAATTAAGAACATCCACATTCAGTAGAAATTTTTTAGAATATTATTTAATGAAATCCGACAAAAACATTTTCCTAAAAAGTAATAAACCTTCCCAAAATGCTTTTAACGAAACGTTTGAATAAAAATGTTGCCTTTTTTAATTTATAACTGCATTTAAGTAATTAAAGGAAAAGCCAACGTCAAACATTTATTCATATATTGCAATAATTTAAGACTGCTGGTAAAAAGTAACTTATGAGAAAAAGTCTTTAAAATATGGCATTTTTGAGGTATATGTAATTATAAGAAAAAATAATGAAGTTAAAATTTAAAATCTCAACTCACATTAAAACGTAATAAGGGAAATCTAGAGATTCTTCCGTATTTTAATTTGTACATGAATCATGAATCCTTTGCACATGAATTTGGAATGAATTTACGTTACATATATCCAAGGTAAAATATATTTTATAATTAACATTTCATTGTACTACTTGAAGAGTTTTTTCAAACAAAAACACTTTGTTCTAGCATTTTGCAACTTTATAAACGAACACAATTTTATTTTATTGTATATATTTCTGTAAAAAACTTTATTAACTTTATTAACATTTATCAACATCACTGTAAGGCTATGTTTTCTTTCAAAATATTTCGAATGATTATATATTATAGCGATGTCAAAACAAATGTTTGAAATAAAGAAAATAGAATTACGTTTTAAGGCTGTCTTTAAATTGATGTGTGTGTTCAGGAACTCGTTGTTTACTCCAAAATCAATTCCTCAATGTAATGGTTTCTTTTTTGTTACTGTGTAATTTTTCTTTTTTCCGAAATTATTTTGAGGGTTTTGGTGTTCTTTTTATAGTCTTACATAATAAAAAATCTCATGTGGGAAGCACATGACTTTCCATATATAATGGAAAGAATTTACTACTTTTACAGTAAAAAAACATAGATTATTTTTATAGTAGATATTTATATTCTTTCCAAGATATTGCATTTTCGTCATTTGTCGTCATGAGTCGTCATTTTCATTGATTTAGCGTCATTTTTATCCATTTGGCGATTTTTTCGTTAATTTAGAAACATTTAAAAAGTCGCCAAGTTGGCGACATTCCACCAAATTCGTCGCCAAAATCTCGCCAAGCGTTATGGACGGAAAAATAAGTTATTCCTACAGCAGATAAATGACTACTGGCGTTCAAATACAAAAGTATTACTTAAAATATCTTTTTTTATGAATGGAACGAACTAGATCCACGAGAATTGTCTCACCAAATTTATCGCATGGTATTACATATGAAAAGTGAACGGGTTTCTCAATAGGAATTTTATTATTTTTATTTTATATGATTTTTTGATAATTTTTTTGAAAAATGTGCCATATCTCAAGAACGGTGAATGTTAGCGTTCTAAAATTTATGCCAATAGTTTTCTGATGAAAAATTACATAAGAAATGTCTATTTGTGTAACTTTATTAAAGGTTTTGATTTTTTTCGAATTTTTCAAAATTTCACTCGAAAATTTTGGGGGATTCTGAACAGTCGATTGCGTATAAAAACAATACCAGTGTTTACAGATTGTTCTGAATTTCGTTCGAATCGGTCCATTCGTTCTTCATTTATCGTCTCCATAGACTCACTGACACACACACACATACTTTCACATGCACACACACACATATGCTTTTACACACACACACACACAGACATCACTTCAAAAATTTCGATTCGTGATCAGGGATGCTTGAAACGGGCTCCCCGTCGAAAACTCGAATTCGAATTTTCGACCCCGTCACAATACTTTCCTTATACATTATTGTATATAAGGAAAGTAAAAATGATGTCTGTCTCTGTTTGTATGCGGTTAGTATTGGTAAATCTGAGCTTTGTATGGCTATGAGATTTGGTACATAAATAATTCGGGATACGGGATGGTGTACCTCGACGTTATACTTTTATAATTTGAATTTGTTCTTTTGGTTATTTGATATTTTAGCGTGTTCACACAAATCGATTCCTTAATGACCTAAAATGCTGTCACAGAGTTTTTATGTTGATCCCATCAAAAAGATTCCAATAATGTCTTAACCGTATCCGTACGAAAATTACTTCATATATATATATATATTATGCATCTAAATTTGCATTTTCTAGGTTATTCGGCATATATCTTCGCGTTCAAAAAACATAGAGTAAAATAATTCGATAGTTTGGCTAAAAGAACTGCATAGATCTTGGACTTTTAACAAAGCAAAAATTTTCGCTTTCATAAGTAAATTTAATGTTGGTCATGTTTTAAGCGAGCGATCTTTAGTATTTTCGATTCTTATTTTCTTCCCTGCGGTGTTCTCGGATAGAAGTGCAATTTTTTTTTATCCAGTGACCACGCATGTCCAACAGATGGGTTACGATCTTCGACGCTGCCGACTACAATCCCTGTATCTACGAGGAGTATGGGCACGATAAATATGTAATTCCGTGAGGGATGGCTTTCCGTTGAGTGGTGGCTCAGGGGAAGGAACGTGTGGTCATTGTTGTTGACACCCTCCATTGGGTTTCGGTCTACATTCTGTGGCACTCTACCGGCCGTCTAAACAGTGCAGAGTTCACTTGGATGAAAACAGATTGTAGTTCCAGTTCAGAAGCTCAAACGTAGAGCTTTGGCCATCCAGTATGAAGATCCGTGATTCGATTCCCGGTTGAGGCAACAAAGTTCTTTACAATGTCTGCCGAACGAATTAACCTTGCAGGTTATTTCAGTGATGTTGGGGATCTGAAAATGACCCTAGTAAGATTAAGTACGGAATGAGTCGACTCTGGCATATATGTGCCCCGATATCAAATCGGTAGGCCAACGGCCATGCAGGACATCAGCCTGGGTAAAAATAGTAGTATCAGAAAGCTAACTTGAAAAAAAAATAGGGTGAGATGGTCAGTCAGATTGCCAAGTTGCACGTCAATCTGACATTTGCTGGAGGAGAACGCAGATTTCACTTCGACGAAATGACAACTCTCGTATCGATATTTTATTTGCGTCGCTCAAAAAGTTCGTTTCTCGAACCATTTTTCATTTTTTTCGGTTTGTCCTCGTAGAGAAACATGGGTTCTTAGACATTTGCTCCGCGAGCCTGCAGTTTCTTATTTTGGTTCATTTTCCTGGCGCTATCGATGACTGAGTGTGACGTGTGAGCTCCGCATTTCTGACGAAACGTCAGAAATGCGGAGATGAATTTACTAATGAGATTAGATCTTGAGTAGAGATATTAGCGATTGTAACGTTAGATGTGGGGCTTTTCCCCGAAGATTTGGAAACCGAGAGGAAGCCGGTAAAATGGAGAACGGTGGGAAAAAATGGTAAAACAAAGGATTTGGTGGAAAGCCTAAAGGCCTGGATTCATTTCGGATTCATTGACCATTAATGTCGAGAATCCAATCCAGAGGAATTGCATCAGTTTCACGAATTTATTCAAAATTGTATTTCTAAAATTTGTCTTTAAATTTTTCAGGGGAGGATCAAAATGTGTCGTGATTTGATATGGAGCGAGAGTTTCAGAGAGTGAAAATGAAACAGACCTGACACTTTAAACAGGCAAGACAATGTTCTTGCCTGCTTAAGCGGACGCCGATATTCCCCAAATTATTACCTGAAATATTTTGATTTCGAAAACGAATGATGCTCTGGACGTGAGGTAACTTATCAGATATTTGCAGACAGACACTTTCCATAGGTTATAATGATAAAAATTTAATAGGCAAAATATTACTGATTGTGAATATTAAAGTATTATTATTATAATTATTATTAATTAAGTCTATATATACTTGTTGAAATTGTTAAACCTACTATATGGAAATTAAATTCAAATATATAGAATAGATTTATATGAATATGGCTTATGAATAATAATGTTTGCTCAGAAGGCATTGTGGAAAAGGAAATATAATTCTCTATTCTTTACTTATTGATGAACATATTATCACAGAAATAAAAAAATCTGATGTGGGCAGCACATGACTTTCCCAGCAGACTTATATTAACGTTTTCTTTATTTTAATTCAATTTATTTCACTTTTAAATCAATTTTCGTTCTCATTCGGTAACCGGACTTATTTTCAAGATTCACCTAGAGAAAATACGGAAAACTAAAATATCTCGAGAACGGCTAGTCCTAGTGTAATGGGGTTGGCCTTATTATTTTCGTCGTTAAAAATTACGTATTAGACGAGCATTTAATGGATATATTTGAGTATACCTAGTTCTTTAGTTTAGATTTTGACGATTTTTGCGGGCCATTTTGCAAAAAAAGGCAGGTTATTTTTTTCCGTATCATACCAAAATCTAATCAGCACCAGGGCATCCCACAAGTGACTCATCTACCGAATTTTGTGAAATTCGGTCCAGTAGTTCTTCAGTTAGAGTGAATACAAGCTTTTGCGGGCCATTTCGCAAAGGAAGGCGGGTTCTTTTATTCCAAATCGTACCCAAAACTAATCAGCACCAGACTCGCTCACAAGTGACTTACCTACCAAATTTTGTGAAATTTGGTCCATTAGATTTGTAGTTAGAGTGGATACAAAATCTGCACAGACAGACAGACACACAGACACACAGACACACAGACAGACACACAGACACACACACAGACGTCACGCTAAAAATAGTTTTTTCGCATTCTAGAGGTCTCGAAACGTGTAGATCCGTCGAAAACTCGAGTTGTGATTTTCGGCATGATTCCAATACTTTCCCTATACATTACCATGTATTGCAGGGAAAGTAATATTACGTTAAGAGATTCAATGATGTAATATTTTCCACCTGTTGTTTGTGTGTGTTATAATTTATACCATACAGCTTCGCGACTATCCATTCTGTGCTTCACAGGACAGGAAAATTTTGCTTGGGTTATTCTCTGTCGGTGGTTGTTATCATATGTGGAGGTAAGTGATAGTTGGTAAAAACCTAATTTCATATTGTGAAATAGTCCACTTAACATTGGTCTTTGCATATTAATTTCATAAAATAAAATACTGAGTTTTGAGAACATATTAACTACAAAAATAGCTGGTTTACATAAGACTAACTTTCTCCGTGACAAAACGCTTGTTATTCGTCCCAGTGGTTAAAGTATAGAGTGTCGACTGGCCAGACGAAGATTCATCGTCTAATTCCCGGTTGAGACAAGCAAAGTTCTTTACAACAGTTACCATACACCTTCGGTAGATCGGATCAGTATGGCTCGAAAGAACTACGTTGTGGCACATTGCATGTTGTGGCACATTGCATGTTGTGCCACAACTTAGTCTGCTGCCATTTCAAGCATCTTCTAGCGCAGTGTCATAAGTTGTCTTACTGCCATTTAACGTATCTGTTAAAACGTGTTAAAAGCTTGAAACCGATCCATGAATGTTGCTGTTTGTGATAGAAATTAGATAAAAAAAAATTACGAAAAATATTTAACCAAACTAAAGTAAAAAATATAATGTGGATAATTATATATGCATCAGATTATTGCGAAACAATTTTTACATTTAAGAACATCTTCACTTTTTCAACTCAAACATTAAGATAAAACAAATACAACCTAAATTAAACATTTAAAAAAATACCTTACATATTTTATATGTACCATACATGTGGTTTAACCTTTTTAAAGATGAGTTTTATTTTTCAAGATGTAACACAAGGAATTCAAATGAGAAAGGAAGAACATTCACATTCACCAGATATTTGTTAGAACATTATTTAATGAAATGCCACAAAATAATAAACCTTCTCAAAATACTTTTAACAACAGAACGTTTGAATAAAAAATGTTGAGTGTTTTTTAATTTATAATAGCATTTAAGTAATTAAAGTAAAAACCAACGTCAAATTTACTTTATTTATTCATATATTGCAATAACTTTAAGGCTGCTTGTAAAAAGTTACTTAAGAAAAAAATCTTTAAAAAGTGGTACTTTTGATGTGTATGTAATTATAAAAAAACAGAATTAAGATAAAATTTAAGTTTAAAAACTCAACTTGCATTAAAACTTAATAAGGGGAATCTAGATATTCTTCCGTATTTTAATTTGCACATGAATCATAAATCATTTACACATGAGTTAGGAATGACTTTACATTATATATTGTGAGACCAGAAATCGAAAAGTAGTCAAAATATTAATTCCGCTTGATTTTAAAGCTCGACCTGATATGATATTAATTAGTAGATAAATTATATATAGGGTATAATATGTGCTTACAAACTTTTCGGGTTCACAAAAAGACTTTCTTTGGACTTCAGTTGACTGGCGAACTTTCATCAAGGTAAAATGCCAATTACAGAGTTGACAGTGATACGAACGTTAATCGAACTTTTTTTGGTGGTGATTTTTTTTTGTTTCTTTGTCCGCGGGGAGATGTGTTAGACTAGAAATCGATTTCACACGAGTTTATTGTGAGACAGCTTTATGTACGTTATTTATTGTGTTTGAAACGTAGGACAATACCTTCAGTCTCAATGACGCCAGTTTTTACCATACGCTGACCCAAAGGTCAGCAGAAACCATAAATTTAGGGGCATCAGACAAATGGGTTGAAGGACTCTCTAAGGATAAGGTGAAGCAACGGCATTGGGTAAAAAGAGTAACCAATTATGGAAGATGCTTGACTGAAGTGACCAAAGTTGGCCAATCAGAGCAAAAAGGAGGTGTTGAAGACCTCAGGCAAAAACAGTCGGCAACGAAGAGATGAAATTACTCAACTTCTACGAGAATGTCAGTTAAAGTGAGTTGAGTTAAGTGAGTAGAGATGAGTTGAGTTAATTGAGTAGAGATGAGTTGAGTTAAGGAAGTAGAGAAGAGAGTAGTTATATCAAAGAAAGAATGAAGTAGTTGGTAAAGCCCGAAGCAAGAGGTCGGAATGCCATGACGAGTCCCGAGTATTTCCACCAGACCGCACAGTAGAGAGATGCAATGGAGATGTGTTACGCAAGTGTTATAGAGTGTTCCGTAGAGATTCCGAAAGAATGGATAGATCAATTGCAGTTCAATTTGCAGTACGAGTGGGAGCCAAACACTTACAGTTACGGTCAGTACGATGTTGATGCAACAATTGTGGTCTATGGCCAAAGCCGAAAGTGAAGGTATGTTCCCATTAAATATTGTGGAAGGTTTTAATACATTTTAAGCATTTTTAACTAATGGTCTCACTATGTCTCTCTCCGGTGCGAATAAGAGGAATAATTGTTGTAATTGAGCAATTAAATGGTCTATGTTGACAATAAATGATTTATTGTTAAAGTTTAAATGGTGTAATTAATGGACTAGTATTATATTAATTAATATTCCTTTACAAAACTCTCACTAAAGATAAAAAATTGGAGGTTTATCAGCGACACAACGCACAATTTCATGAATACCACTATGTACGAATTCACGACCATGTCAATTATGTGAAATTTAATAGTTTAAAATCCCAGCGTTAAGTTTATCTGTTTTTACTATGCCACCCATATATATCCAAAGAAAAATAATTTTTGTAATTGAAATTTCATTGTACTATTTGAAGAGCTTGTTTCAAACAAAAACACTTTATTCTAAAATCATGCATTTTCGTAACCGAACACAATTTTATTCTATTGTTGTATATAATTCTGTAAAAATATTTTATTAAATGCTTCTTACGTAAAGAAACATTTCTCAACGTCACTGTAAGGCTATATTTTCTTTCAGAGTATTTTGAATGATTACATATTTTGACCTTGGCAAAACAAATGTTTGAAATAAAAAAAAAAGTAGAATTACGCTTTAAGACTGTCTTTACTTTGATGTGTGCTTTCAAGAACGCGTTGTTTATGCCAATATCAATTCCTCAAAGTAATGATTTTTTATTTTGTTACTGGTAATATTTATTTTTAGCGAAATTATTGTGTAAGTTTTCGTGTTCTTTTCATAATCTTACATAATAAAAGAGGATGTCTGTCTGTGTGTGTAGATGTGCGGTCTGAAGTGGAATATCTGAGCTTCGAACGGCCATGAGATTCGGTACATGAACTACTTCACGACCCGGGAAGGTGTACCTCGGCGTTATATTTATTTTATTTCTAATTAGTTTATTAGTTATTTAATGTTTTATTGTTCTAAGACAAATCGCTTCCTTAATGACCTAAAATGCGATAAAGGCACTGCATATATCTTGGGCTTCAAATAAAGCAGAAATTTGCGATTTCATCACTAATTTTAATTTTGGTCATTTTTTAAACGAGTGCTCTTTTAGTATTTTTGATTCTTATTTTCTTCCCTGCGGTGTTCCCGAATTGGAATGCAAAATTTTCGACGAATGTCCAACGCATGTCTATAGCATAATTCTAAGCATGTCGAACAGACAGGTTTACACCACGTCTACAGAAGGGGAAGACACCATGGGTGCGGCCGGATTGTTGCTCTTGTATACACAGATTGTATGCAATTTTCACTGTTATTTTCTTAAATATAACATTTATATAATTATATTTTCTTGGACTTATAAATTAAATTTATCCATGCTTATATTCCAGGGTATCGTCCGGGAGTTAAAGTTCCTTTTCTATTTTGTAAATACATATTTGACAGTTATTAAAATATTTTCCAGTATTAGTATTTTACTAGTATTATTTTAGACAGTTATTAAAATATTTTCTGATTTGTAAATAAATATTTTACAACTCATTAATGGCAATTTAGTTTGTAATAGAATGAAAATTAATTTTTGATTATAATAATTTTAAACAAAAAGTGTTTTAAATGTGAAACTATAATGGATACAAGCTAAATATGGCGCTTTTAGTTATGACCATGGATACAGAGAGAAGGGGATAAAACTTCTATGGATGAAACAATTGTAAATGCCACAATGTTTCGAAAATTATATCTAGGTGTCGCTAGTGTTAGTAAAGCGCCATCTGCTTCCTTTTGACATAACAGGAATACACCGTATTTAGTGTGTGGATGGTGAAATATATATACGTAAATTGGATGGTGAAATAGTTAAATCTTATCCGCATCTTGTGGTACACCAGGTAACCGGGTTTCATGATTTTTTTTTCCTTTCTTGGACACTAATTACTGGGGTATTATTAAATAATTAAGTTTTTGGCCTTTAAAAATAGATTGTGCATGCTTGGCAGCTGTACTTCAGTTTAGGAGTCGATAAACGCAGTCTAGTTATTTCTTATAAGATTCCTTACCGAAACCTGCATACAATACTATTACCTAACAAACCGCAATTAATATAAGATCTCTCAGATCCCCATGTAAAACGTACATGTCGCCAAAATAGTGAAACGCATAATATTTTTAATCAATAATATTAAATGATCTCCAAAGCAACAGAAATTAATAAAGAAAAACAATTTAATTTCCCATGATATTGAATTTTCTTCAATTTAGTCATATTTTCATCAATTTAAAAATCTTCTCAATTTCATATCTTTCATATTCAAAGGAGATTACAGGATCTATAAATACTCACTCATTAAATGCAACCTTACAGAAGGAGATGAGTTAACGCGGTGATTCCAGATAAAAGTACTGTTACAGATAAATGAATTGCGATAAATCATAACAACATAATATTTAAAAAGGTAAACATAAGCGATAACAAGAAAGATCAATCATAAGCATTGATTATGAAACACTTCCGACTGAAAAGGAAAAATTTATTTAAACATCTCTAAATTGTAGTACAGTCAGAGGTGATATTTTTTAAATTACCACAGTACTACAGTAATTAATTATACTTGAAAACTTCAAATTTCATTTAAATATATATCATGTACTTCTCTATGTAAAATCAATGAATATTTCATTCATATCACCTATTAATATTTCATTCATATCACTCCAGACTAAAAAACTAAATAATTTTGAGTGAAAAAATTCAATAATTCTTTTATAATGCATCTTACAATGGCGTGATTTGTTTACGGTCTGCATAAGTTAAATTGAGCTTCATTGTAGAAATAATCAAAGTTTATTATTGATCATTTAAAATAACAAATATATAGTAATTGCGTAAACACGAAATTTAGATACACAGATAATACCCACTAATAAAGCGGTTTTAGGACGGCTGCAACACTAAATATAAATGTAAATGATCCTTAAGTATCACGATCTTTACACATGGGGAAAAAATGAATTCCATATTTTATTTTGCAATGATTCACGTGATATATCCATATATCATGGATGTAGTTACTATTTCATTTTGTATTTCAAAAACTGCCTAAAATAATTGAAAAATCTTTTGCCACATTTCATGTGATAATTTGAATTTTTCCAAAATTTTCGAAGCAATTTGTGAATTTTAACTTCGCTTAAAAAATGTTTGAAAAATTAGGTCCTATAGGGTTCAATGTATCTCATTTTTCAACCCCGGTTAAATCCGAAATTAATTGAGTGATACTATTCATTTTTATTCGCATATATACTACGGACCGTCTCAACAACAGGCTAAAATTTCATTCTGATGAATTAATTTTTACGGCTGTTACCGTGCGAATGAACAGACAGACAGACAGAATGACCAATGTCATAAACGCTTTTCAACTATGTTGGAAAGTGTTGAAAAGGGTAATGACAACAATTAAAGCAGGTAAATAATTAGCTATCAATACAGAAACAATTCTCAATTTCAACGGAATTGTAAGTAAGTAGCCGTTCTTCGATAGACTTTTAAAAAGTAACACCGCTTTTAAATGATTGAAGCAGATGATTGTAAAATCCATGAGCGAAAATGAGATAAAATTCCTGAAACTTAGTAGAATTGGCTCCAGGAAGTCTGATAATACCACGCCTTAGTACAATATCACATTAACTTCTTCCCGCATTCTTATTTCTAATATGAAACGTAGAGAGAGCTTTAAAAATATAAAGAGCTTTGTAAATATAAAGATGCGCAAATGGCATAATCATAGAGGTGAGATTGTGCCTGGCGATATTTACGTATGACCAATCCTAAATAATTTTTGAAGCAAAATAACAGGGCTAAGGATATTCAGATTAGTCCCACCAAAACAGTTTATTCCATACGGAATCCGAGAGGTGAATTTAGAAGTAACAAATAAACCTAAGAACATCAGGAAGACAAAACTGGTGTAGAAAATAAAATTTTCTGATATTTAACTTTAATTAAATGACATTTTTCAAAAAGGCGCAAATTTGCCCTGAGGATAGTCGAATTTGAGGCCAAACTTTTCAGACAGATAGATAGAACTAATTATTACTTTCCCTGCAATACATGGTAATATATAGGGAAAGTATTGGAATCATGTCGAAAATCGCAACTCGAGTTTTCGACAGAACTTCACGTTTCGAGACCTCTAGAATACGAAAAACCTATTTTTAGCGTGACGTCTGTGTGTGTGTCTGTGTAATGTATGTATCCCCTCTAACTTAAAAACTAATGGACCGAATTTCATAAAATGTGGTAGTTAACTCACTTGGATGTGACCCTGGTGCTGATTAGTTTGTGGTACGATTCGTAAAAACAGAACCCGCCTTTTTTTGCGAAATGACCCGTAAAAATTTCATTTATCCGCTCTAGCTAAAATACTAATTGACCTAATTTCACAAAATTTGGTAGATAAGTTACTTGTTGGATACTCTGGTGCTTATTAGAATTTAGTACGATTCGTAAAAGAAGAACCCGCCTCTTTTTTCGAAATGGCCCGCAAAAATTTCATGTATCCACTCTAGCTAAAATACTAATTGAACAAATTTCATAATATTTGGTAGATAAGTTACTTGTGGGACACTCTGGTGCTGATTAGATTTTGGTACGACTCGGAAAAAACCAACTTGCCTTTTTGTACGAAATGGCCCGCAAAAGTCGCCAAAATCTAAAAAAAAAGACTACGTATTCTGAAATGTATCAATTAAATTCTTGTTTTATTCGCAATTTTTGACGAGGAAAAGAATATAACAAACATATACTTTAGGTATACACATATACTTCCCACTTATACTTCCATTATATTTTAGGACTAACCGTTATGTATATGTGTTAATTTAGGTATACACATATACTTACACATATACTTCCATTATACTTTAGGATTAACCGGTCTCAAGATATTTGAAATTCCTTACATTTTTGTTACTCCGCTATCGGAAAAATGTCCAATTACGAAATAAAAAAAAATGAATTAAAAATGCAAATTTAGTGTTATTTGCTACAATTAAACTGAATCTAATGAATTATTAAAGAAAGAGAAAATATGAATTTAAGTTTGCAGGGAAAGTCATGTGCTGCCCACATCAGATTTTTTTATATAGTATTATAGTATATTAACTATATACGTGGAACACCTAACATGTAATCAAGTAAATAATTCATAAATTCATAATTCATAAATTCTCATCCTAATCTATTCTTACACATCTGAAGTTTTGTACGGTTGCAATGCATCCATGCATTGAAATCAATGAAATTATATCCTTTTCCCTTAAAGGAACTATTCTGAATCAAAATACCTATATTCTATTGTCAAATTCGCTTGCCATTCTTATTTCGGATCTGAGTAAATAGAAATAAATTTCGATTGGCAGTCATGCGTTCCATTCATATCACACAACGAGAAAAGACCTTAGGTTGAAAAGGTGGGGATTAGAAATAGAAATGTAGAAGAATCTTCAGAACCAGAAAATGTAGTCACCTGTAAAAAAGAGCCGGAATATATCGCTTTAAATATGTCGAACTTCAAATATCTCGCTTTCAAATAATTCATTTAGCCAACTGTTTTATTTGCACCGCTCACATTTAAAAAAATACTTAATTAGCTACAGTCTGTTTATAGTGAGAATGTGAACTTTATAGTTTATCGGTACATACAGTATTACTCAGCTGTACATACAGTACTCATCGGTACATACAGTATTACTCAGCATGTTTGATTTGTTTTTTTACTTTGCAATTTTTTTTTACTGCTGTTGATATATCCACACCGTGACACGACTTTCATGATTAATAATCTCTGCAAAGGTTGTACAAATAACCTCGTTCACATATTGGGAAACATTTCAAAACAAACTTCTTACATTTTTGGTGACAAACTTAACACTTTTGATAAGTTGAATATATATATTTTTGAAAGTGAATACGGCCAATTTATGAGTATACAACATTTGTAATTGATATGAATAAAGAATTTAAAGAAGTATATATTTGCACTTTGTTATTAATGTACTTCGTATCTCTGTAATCAATATATATATATATATATATATATATATATATATATATATATATATGTTATAAATTATTTGACAAGAGACATCTATATGACTGCAAGATCAATTATTTTACACACTGGAATACCAATTTGAGTTTAAACGTACAACGTAATTTAATCGTAAATCACTTGAACAGATACAGATTGTTAAACTCATCTATTACAGAAATTAATAAATGCATGATGCATTTAATCAACGGAACTCGGGAACAATCATATCCCTTCCGCTTTGTACAGCACTATTATGATGTTTTTTGCAGAAATTATAGTGATAAAAATTACGTTAATTTATCCGACATCATACAATACAACTCAACTCTTACCTAGGATTATCTGATTGATGCACATCCAGATGGCTCTATAAGTTAGACGCGACATTTTTATGTATACTTTCCTATTCGAAGTTTATACGCTTTATGCAACTCTTCCATGATTCTCGTCCTGCTGGTTAGTAAAATTTCCAATTTTTGTTATTTTGATCATTTTTATGTTGTCTGGGATTCGGCCATTTTTTCCCCACGGGCATGATCGATTGTTGTTTCGGGCGTGCAGAGTCTCTGGGAGCGTTTTCATGAAGTCAAAGCTAGCTTCTAACCAGGAAATAGGGGTCGCAATCCCCCTTGACCTTTCTGCAACCCTGTAAACACAATCATTCCACCTATATATTTTCTTTTTTCATTTTAAATCTTATATATATATATATATATATATATATATATATATTTGAAATGTAATAATAAGAATTATGTAAAAATAAAAAAAATAAAATTACAATTCAAGTAATATTAACATCACCAGAGAAGCAAATTCACGGCCATAATGCCGATAAGAGAAAAGAACAGAACCTTCCCAAATTCGATGATTAATCAGAATTAAATTCCTCTTCAGGTCTGAGTATTTAATTCTAATTAACCCAAACAAATGCCTGTTTCAGATTAAGCAATAGTACATTACTATAAATGCTTAAACTCAGACCACAGGCATCAAAAAATGAAAAAAGGATACATTAAGAAAATTGTATTACCATGCGGCATGAATCATTCCTCTTCTACCACGTGTATACACGATCAACCTCAACAACTTAATCTAGAAGCACCGGAATGAACAAGTCGAAATTCTACCAGGGAGGCAGTACGAACGTTCACGGAAATACTCCCAAACCCGTCCAGTGAGTCTAAGCTGGAGACTGGACAAGCAATTCAGAATACAACTTCCCAAACATGCAGAACAGAATATGAATATGAATCATAGATGAAAATTCCTACTAAACAAGAATTCATAGGAAAACTGGATAATCGAGAATGCCACTATACACCATTATAAGGGCGCACAAAACGTAGTTTCAATACTGACAAAAGTTACATTTTTTGCGAAAATAAAATTCAAAACATTAATGTTAATGCATCTTATTTTCCAATTTTTTGATTGTTCTAATGTTTTTGACTTAGTTTATTATTTTTCATTTTTATTTATTTATATAATTAATAAATAATTATATATAACATACAAACATATATATATATATATATTTTTTTTTTCCCCTCTCTCTCTCCTGTATGTTAGTCACTATAATTGGGAATGTTTTCCAGGATGTTATCGAGTGAAATTTGATACACTGAGTTGATAATTTTAATAACAAAAATGGGGGGATATGCATTATTAGTCGCTGTACTCAATAATTCCATAAAGTGCGCTAATTTATAATATTCATCACAAATTTTATTGATTCTAAGAGCCTGGTTTATTATAATATTTCTAAATACAGATATATGCAGACAAGAGTCAAAATGTTGAATTTTTGATGTATTAAATTTAAAATCCTGTCTTTTATCATACAAGTTTATAACCATATTACAATTTTGTAAATTTAAATTTAAATCTAAAAAGTTTGCAACATTTGTGTCATTATTACTTGCATTTAATTGTAAATTTTTTGGATAAAAGGTTAATACTATAGGGATATTATTATTTGGGGATACACATAAAATGTCATCTATATATCTAAACATGTGCATATTATGCAAGCTTGGATTAATGTTTTTTCATAGAAGAATAAATACAGATTAGCTAACAATGATGAGGCACCCCCCCCCCCTTGTGGGATACCAACCTGTTGTTTAAAAATAGTACCACCATGTTGAATATAATTCTCATAAAGGCTGAAGTTAAGTAATTTTTTAAAAAGAAAATTTGAATATTTTAGGTTGATATTATATTTTTCAAAAATTCCTAAAATAATTCTATACAGATCATCTATATTAATATTATTAAACAAATCTTTGAAATCAAAGGTATAAATACTACGAATATTAGTAAGAGTTTTCAATTTCTTAACTACTTCAAAACTGTTTTTTACAATATGACAATTATTTGAGATTTCATCTGACGAGGATACTTCATGTAATATCTTTAATAATAATTTTCCAGCATTAGTAATGTAAGAATTATGCCCACTGGTAATGGTTCGAAAAGCAACAGGGGATTTATGAAACTTGGGTACTAAAACAATATATGGAATGTTATTATATATATATATATATATATAGATAGATATATATATATACATATATATATATATATATATATATATATATGTGTGTATATATATATATATATTCATCTTTCTATTTTGCAGCTTTAACTGTAGAATATCACATTTTACTGCCATTACGCAGTACGGTTTTTATTACTCACTTTGGCAACAGTAAATCACTTTTTTAATCTTTATCGAATGGCAACATTGGTCTAGTCATTTTTTGCTCATCACGATTGTACATTTGATGTGTATTTTAAGGTATATATGTGTCCTTTCTATTTTCAATCTTTATGCTTGTCGTCCTAATAACACATGTTTATAGATAAAATCTATCGTGTGTTTCAGAAACAAGCATTTTTGTGTTCATTTCGTTTAAAATATTAGAACTTGATAACGAATTTTTTCGAAATGAACTATTCTTAAGCCTAGAGCTCTTCCACGTGCAAGTTTTAATGCTTGATTATTTTGGTATTCCTTTTTTTGATTCCTCTCCATCGACATTTGTTGATTATCTTTAGCTTTCTGAACTGTAATATGTATTATAATTTCTTCTTTATTGTTGAATTTCATTTTATTTCATTTTATTCTGTACAGGCATATATTTTTTTTTAAAATAGTGTATTATGAGTTACTTCTTCCATTCTACCATTGGATTTACGATTTTATTATATATATATATATATATATATATATATATATATATATATATATATATATATATATATATTTATATATATGTATATATATATGATATCTATATATATAAATAAAAATTGAAAGATTTTAATCGAAAATTATGCATAAACTACTGTATGTACAATAAAACCCATCTCTAGCATATCTGTTACAAATGAGTAACTATAGACCAAGACTAAGGATAAAGTTAGAAGGTAACATATCACTACAATGGAAAGGGGGATGAGAAGAATATTAGGATACAAAATTCACAATTAAAAGTATAAAATTATAAATAAAAATAAAAAAGAAAACACGGCAAAAATGAGTAAAGAAAATAATAATAAGCTCAAGATAAAAGATTAAGACATAGAGAACAATCAATTGAAACTACACAAAAAATGGCGGTTCGTTCGAAATTGCATTCTCATCAGGACAGCCATACAATTCGAATTAAAACCGATAGAATAGCCAGTTTCTTACAATGGCGATAGTATTTAACTATAGACACCATTGGAACTGTCTTCTGGCTAGTGGAAGGAGAAAAATATATCAATTGAATTACAAATTAGAAAAATAATACCTCCTCGAATAGAAATATGAACTCACAAGCATTGTTACCACGTGTAAGTTTAACAAGCGACTGAACATTTCACCTCACTACATCAATGCGAGTGGGCACCGGAATGAATACATCTGAACGATACATAATATGTATGGAGAATTTCAAAAATAGTAATCAGTATAGGACTCAGGACAAGTGGAAAATAGTCATTCGAAAATAGTAAACGTATTAGACTCAGGCCAAGTGGCAAGTTAGGTGATAAGAATAGGTGAATTCTCAAAATTGAGTTATCCAATCAAAGATAAATAATGCATGTGTAAAATTATTACGTGGTATATTTGAAATTATTAATAATATTATTTACAAATACTTCCGGATATTGGTAATTTTGACAAATGCGTTTAAGATTATTGATATGGAGAAAGTGAAACCGAGGATCAGAAAGTCGATGTATTCGAAATAGCTGGTTTAAAATGATGTTTCTAAACAATTGAATAGAATTACAAGAATGATATGATAGCAGCTTTATGAGATATACATATATATATATATATATATATATATATATATATATATGACAATAAAGTTCGGTGAATGTGTTCATAAACGAGAGATTCTTACTTAAATCAAGAAAAACTGTTTACATTCCTTCAAAGTAATGTCCGTCGAATGTTATGCACTTTTGACAACGACTGTTACAGTTCCTGAAAACTGCGGGCAAGGTCATCATTCGGTATCGCATGGACAACCGTCGTCACATGGTGTTAAATGTCTGGAGTATCCAAAAATCGTTCTTCTTTTAGAGCTTTTTTCAGGTGCGGGAACAGAAAGAAGTTTGCTGGAGCAAGATCAGGTGAGTACGGTGGAAGATCGAGGCATACAACTCCTTTACTATCCAAAAACTATTATAATTATTTCGTCACTACGAGAAGTGGTAGACCGACCACTTCGAGCAGCGTCTTCAATGGAATCCCGTCTATCCTGAAAACGTTTAAACCATTCATAAACACACTGCGGCTTCATTTCTGTAAACATTTTTGAGCATGTCATGAGTTTCTTTAGCAGATTTATCAAGTTTGAAACATAACTTTGAATTCGTTCGCTGTTCCATTTATTAATCCCGACAGCCGCTGCTTCACCTTTGCACGTTAGAGTGTTACTCACAGATTTCCACAAGGCGTAATTCTACGACACGCTTGCACATGCGCAAACAGGTTTCCGAGTGTTTATACCGCGCTTTGCCGTTCGCCCACTTCTGCGCGTGCTCAGCCTACGACAGCATTCACCGAACTTTATTGTATATATATATATATATATGCTTTTGTAGGCTAACTGGGGAATAGTACCTTAAGTAACTGCAATAGATATGAGTAAAATTATTTTCTTACATGCTCTCATATACATGTTTACATGATACAACAGCTTGTAGTATAGACTTTTTGTAACCACATCCGTCCTTTTTCATTTCATTTTTTATATACAGCATTTTTCTATGGTATTTCTCGGATATATATTACCAGCAAAAATCAAAATCTTCAATTATATATATATATATATATATATATATATATATAGACAATAAAGTTCGTTGTAAGCTCTCTGATGGTACAACGGGCTTTCGTCTTTACGATAAACGCAGAGATTTTAAATTGTAAATAAATTATATTATTTTATAGAATTCCTGTTTACAAAAGAATGTGTTCAGAAACATTATTTTAAATCAACTCATTCGCAGCAAATGATTAAATAGAAATTCTAATGATCGATATACTATAGCAACAATCGCTTCTTCCATGTATCTATTATACAAGGTTTTGCGAAGATTTTTTTGAGTGACATCATATGTGGTTTTTATGATATAACCGTGATTGACAGCTACCGTCTATACTTAAATAAAAGACCAAGTGACATGTAGATTTACTGGCTTTATACCAGTGTCTTCAATACACCTGAAGTTGCTGTGGTTGATCCTCTTCATCGAAGGTTTGATTATGTAAATGAACCATACTGCGTATTACAGTGTACTTTTTACAGCAACGTTTGAAGTATTTGATATTGACGTATAGTATCTGCTTCAATGATTTTTATAAATGTTTTTAACACTGGATAACAGATATATGGCTTGTGACATTGGATGTTTTTAATTCAAATTGAATAGATATTATTTTTTACCGTCAATGATTCCTCCTAATACGGGCTAATCATGTGACTTCTTTTGCCTTTGTTTTTTGATAATTTTGTATTCCCTTCTATAGCAATGGATCGGCTACCGGGAGTGTCGTCGCGACAAAAAGCTTACTTAACCAGAGAGCGGGGGTCACAACCCCCGGCCAATTTTTAGTACATTGCTTCCACATTCGTTCTCTTCCTGTATAGTTTGCTATATATGTATTGTAATTAATGTACTATTATATATATTTAATATTAAACAGTTGGGATAATGGACTTGACAACAAAGCGAGGTGATAAACACCATATACAAAGCTGTAAAGCAATTTCTAATTAGTACAAATTCACACCCGAAACTCACAAAACGCGTATATAAAAGCAATTATATCGTATTTCACAGGTGACTTCATCAGTTAATAAGGTGAGACCTGCAATGTTGTCAAAGTTTTCCGTCATATTCTTCTAGAATTCAAATGAGCATTGTTGCTGGCGGAGGGTATTTTTGACTGGCTATTCATGACATTTCAGTGCAGGTAAGTGTTATTTACATTCGAAATTTAAAAACAAAGCGCCGAGGTGCACCTATTCCGGTTCTGAAGTCCTTGTGTACCAAATGTCGTTGCCTCAGATACCCCGCTACAGGCTGAACTGACAGACCCACAGACATTTTTCTTTATTATGTAACATTCCTGCTAATTAGACAATGCTCCGCAGCAGGGCCCCCTAAACTTTGACCATCCACGAACACGCTTAGACTTCAACATTTTTTCTGGTAAGCAATCGATAAATAATATATTATACATACTCATACATATTTATATATGAATACATATATACATACATGTACGCATTCCTCCTTTGGACTTTGGGTATGATGGTTGTCTTGTATTAACGAAAGGGATCCAGCATGTCATCGAAGCAAATGTATGCTGTATTATTGTGCTATTTCTGCTTATATACATTGCTCGAGTTCTCCTTATCGTTTCGCACAAAGTGTTATTTTACTTATTAATGTGTTCATAGTCACACAAATGTGTCTTCACAGACTAATTACCTTTCAATCGGACAATATACACTCGCAAGTCTTGAGACAACAAGAAGGACTCTATCAGTCCAGTTTGTTGGATTCCCTGTCTGTGTTCGCTGTAGTGAGATGGTAGTGAGTTGGTAGTGAGATAGGCTGGCAATTCCGAGGTAACACCGCCAATCATGTTTTTTTAGTCAGCACTGCAATGACGCAAATACACCTCGAGGAAGTCCTTGATCCATATGTTGGAATTTATACAGCTTCAGATGGTCCTGATTTATATTTAATGGACGACATGCTTGTCCACGTAAGGCGAAGTAGCGCTATTAAAACTAGCACTCATTAAAACTAACAATAACAATACCATTTCAGATTATTGACTTCATTTTAATGTAATATATAAAAAAAAACAGAAAATATTCGTAGGAATGCTAAAAAAATATATGTACCTCAATGTTACGTGAAGAGAAGAAAGTAAAGCTATTTTATTTTTACTGTCTGCTCAAGTAGGGAACCAGTAGGAGAGCTCGTACAGGCAAAATTGCCTGTCAATAAATTTATCCACCCAATCGAGAGAACTCGATGTTAGTGTAATTTGAACTGCACTTCCACCCAGCGAAGCAGCTCATAGAGACTAGGTGCTCCAAAAATTATCAGATACACTAGCATCCATATAAAGCAAAACTAGAGGAGGACTACCTTCAGAGTGAAAATATTTAACGTATGAAGAGGGCAGAGTACTTCCCGAAACTTAATCCTATGGAAAATGTCTGGAATGCCCTAGGGGTAGATGTCTGACCGTCTACCACCTTCCATGACCAATAGCGACTAACCTATAAGTTAAAAGCACTCCATGCAATATTTTAACAAAATATATTTGTTATGTTAAAGTTGTTTATTTTAACATTCCGGGATATAGGACAGTCATTCGCCAATAACCATACAGTATCAAATAAATGTTTTCTATGACAATTTCATGATTGATTCTTACTCAACAAACAATGTTCAACAAATTTGCAACTGGGTTTTTGACGTAGACTGACATCTTTCCCTGCAGTATGGGAGATTGGTAAACTTGGAAATTGAAGGTCACTAAAAAGTGCTACCCACGCTCACTGTTATTGTCGCAAATGAAAAAAAGGAGATGGCCGATGAATATGGCATTAGGTAGAGAAAGGAACACCGCTTCAGAGTAAATATCAGCAGTTGTAGCAACAACTTTCCCCGCACGAGAAAAGGGGTATAACTTCAGAATTGGATGTCAAGAAAAATAGCAACTCACTCTCTCCGTTATTGCTCGCGAATGAAAAGAAGGGGATGGATGACGAATATATTACATTACACAGAAAAAGGAATACCGCATTATAACAAATATGAACAGTTGTAGCTACGACATTTCCCGTACTAGGAAAATGGTCTAATTTCGGAATTGAATGTCACGAAACAGTGCTACAAACTCTCTCCGTTAAAGCTTGGAAATGAAAAGAGAGAGAGATCATATATATAGCTTTAGGTAGAGAAAAGAACATCTCTTCAGTAGAAATATGAACGGCTGTATCTACGTCACACCCCGCACTGGGACAAGGGATCTAACTTCAGAATTGAATGGCACGAAAGAATGCAACTCTCACCTTTATTGCTCCCAAATGATATGGGAGATAGAGATGATGTATACAGCGTTAGATATAAAAAAGAACACCCCGTCAGAATGAATATGAACATTTGCAGCTACGACTTTCCCCGTACAAGGCAAGAGAGCAAACGTGGGAATTCAATGACACAAAACAAAAATAGAACAGGAGCATATTTTTACTATGCTGCATATACTTACGTAGAACTACGTCTGTTCATTCGGCTCCTGTATCGATTTGGTCTTCGTCAGAAATCTGGGCACTTTGCGATACAACCCTCACTTATCGTACATTTCATATCATCTCCCTACGCTTGCGATGTGTGAATCCACCCAATTTACGGATATGATGTGATTCGTCTCAAACTACATGATGTATTGTATGCATGCTGATTCCATGTTTCATTTTTCACCAGCCAGATATAGTTCTAAGTAGATATATACAGGATAGTAAGGCTATGTTCCTGTTATATTTTCGCCCATCTTGCTTTACTGCCGAATTCAATATCCCATCTTTGAAGTTCTCCGCTAGTGAGGCTAAAATCTCTTTTCCTCGATCGGGAATGGTCACTTTATTATAGATAGAATTAAAGTGTACACTCGTGGACCCTTATTTACAAAGTTATTCGAGTAATTAAGAACTTTCTAGTATTCTGTCTAGATTATAGTTTATTTCCCTTCTGTTAGTTGGTAGTCCGCAGCAATTTCAAACCTATAATAAATACTTATCACAGCCGACTTTTTAAATCTTTATATCTCTTCACTATTTCGGCGCTGTCTTTAGAATAAATGTCGTTACTTCACCGCACTTCTCAAAAGTCACTTTTCCGAATCCACATGCTTATGTTCTAAAGTCGAATCTGTTTTGAAATCTTATTTCAGGGTTGAGTAAGTAGAAATAAAATGCAAATGGCAGACAAAAGTTCTGTTCATACGCCGAGAACTGATCCTGAAATGAATAGAAGCGATTTGTTTTGAAATTTTGAAGGAGTTTCAGAGTGAAAATTTTACCATTATCAGAAA
Organism: Amaurobius ferox; assembly: GCA_951213105.1. Classification (NCBI taxonomy): domain Eukaryota; kingdom Metazoa; phylum Arthropoda; class Arachnida; order Araneae; family Amaurobiidae; genus Amaurobius; species Amaurobius ferox. The sequence goes on from OX578151.1 coordinate 64,964,306, forward strand.
TATCTGGAAAAAGATGCTCTAAAAGATTTTTTTATACAGTCATAACCAATTATGCCAGTAATAAAAGCTTATCCAGTAATAAAAATATTGCCTGTACATAAATCAATATTTATATATATTTGTGTGTGTGTGTATATCTATGTGTGAGTGTATATACATATATATATATATATATGTATATATATGTATAAATATATATGTATAAATATATATATATTTATATATGTATATATATATATGTATCTATATATATTTGTATATACATATTCATATGTATATATATATATACATATATACAGAGTGTTCCAAAAACATTGACCTCGACTTTTATTCCATAAATATTGATCTTAGACATATATAATAAATTACAAAGTTGCGTAAAAAAGGTACAGAATTTTATAAAATCGATAAAAATTTTCAGGAGATTAAATTTGAAGAAATACAAGATTTAAATTTTTATACGGCCCCCGTACAAAAACATTTCCAATGAGTAAAATGTGCCTCACACACTAATAAGATGATGTACAAAATTTCAGTTTTTTATCATAAAAAGTCCTAGAAATATGTTTAAACAAAGTTGGTGAAGGATCAATCACAAATTAAAATGTAAATGTTTACATCAAGAGTGTGAATGACGCAAGGCAGAAATGCATCATAGGCAAGTAATATCTTTCTCTTATCCTTAGATTTATTTACAATTCTTCTAAAATATGCTTCCTGAATATAATTTAAATCAACATATTCATATCAACATAATTTTCCCAATTCTAGACATCCTTCTGAGAGATTTATCTCTTGATTGGTGCAACGAGAGCGTGAAAGAGGAAGTATACATCATATAGCTTGACTCGGTAGGCCCAGGCTTCACTCAACTGATGTAGAAATTGATATTTTGGCTTACTTTTGCAGTCATCCACATAGTTGTGTTCGTACCGCTGCTTCAGAAATAAACGTACCACGTGCAACAGTGAGGAGAATACTGAGACGGAATAAATGGCATCCGTGTAACATTTATGGTGTGCAAGAACAGGAGCCAACAAATTATCAACGTTGTCTAGATTTTTGTAATTGGGCTCTAAATTAGGAAGATACAAATCCCTCTTTCCTGGAAAACGTAATTTGGACTGACGAATGCTGTTTTATACAAGATGGATGCATAAATCCTCAAAATGAGCACTTCTGGTCTGACACAAATCCATTCGTGGTACGTTGTTGTTGTTGTTGAAACCCAGGCCGTCCGACCTACCAGAAAGGTGTAAGGTAACTGTTTGGCCATTCGTGGTACGTGATATTCATTATCAGAAGCAATTTTCTGTGAATTTATGATGTAGTATTTTCAGAAACCGTTTGCTTGGACCCATACTGTATGATGGTATATTGACGGGTGACAGATATGTTAATGAGATTCTGAATAAGGTTATTCCTGATTTTATGGATGAAGTGCCCCTAACAGAACTTCCACATATATGGTCTCAACAGCACGGATCTCCAGCTCACCATACTACAGCTGTAAAACACTGGTTAAATAACGAGTTTCCAGACAAGTGGATTGGCTTGCATGGGAAAGTCGAATTTCAACCTAGATCGCTGATTTAAGGCCTATGGATTTTTATTTGTGGGGTCGTTTGCGCACAACTGTTTATCTGTCACCTCCATTAAATAAACCAGAGTTGCAACAATGCATTCAAGATGGTTGTAAGTGACATCATCGAACAAGAACAGAAGTCTTATCAGGCGAATGCAGCTCTGTATTGACATGGATGGAAAACATTTTGAACAAGCTTTGTAATCTTTGTGTAAAGTTAAGATTTTTACACAGTGTAGATACTTTTGTACCAATAAATAGCAAAATTATTATTACTTTTCTTATATACATAATGTATAAGGAAAGTATTGTGACGTTGTCGAAAATTCAAATTCAAGTTTTCGATGGGAGAGCACGTTTCAAGCATCCTTGATCACGAATCAAACATTTTTGAAGTGATGTCTGTGTGTGTGTGTGTGTGTGTGTGTGTGCGCGTGTGTGTGTGTGTGCGTGTTAGTGAGTCTGTGGAGACGATAACTGACGAACGAATGGACCGATTCAAACGAAATTTAGTACAAAAATCACAATCCGTAAACAGTGGAAACCTATTGTTTTTAAACGTAATCGAATGTTCAGAAAATTCCTGAATTTTCCAGTGAAATTTTGAAAAAATCGTCAAAAAATCAAAACCGCTAATAAAGTTACGCAAATAGACATTTCTTATGTAATTTTTCATTAGAAAACGATTGACATAAATTTTAGAACGCTAACATGAACCGTTCTCGAGATATTGCACATTTTTTAAAAAATTATCAAAAGTCATATAAAATTAAAGAAATATATTTCCTACTGCGAAACGTGTTCACTTTTCATAGGTAATACCATGCAATACATTTGGTGATATCATTTTCGTGAATCTAGCTCGTTCCATGCATGAGAAAAGATATCTTGAGTTATATTTTTGCATTTGAACGTCAATAGTCATTTATATGCTGTCAGAATAACTTATTTCTTCGTCCATAACGTTTGGCAAGATTTTGGCGACGAATTTGGTGGAATGTCGCTAACTTGGCCACTTTTTTATATGTTGCCAAATTCACGAAAATATAGCCAAATAGATAAGAATGACGCTAAACCAATGAAAATGACGATTAATTGAAGAAAAGTCAATATCTTTGAAAGAATATAAGTATCGACTATAAGAAAAACCTATTTTTTACTGTAAAAGTAGTATATTCATTGCATTATATAAGGAAAGTCATGTGTTGCCCACATCAGATTTTTTATTTACGTAATCATTGTTTTCATTCAGAATTTGTGTATGACCCCTGCAACGCGATCTGTTGACATGATTTTTCCCCTCTGAGAACCCATGTCGATGCATCGAAAAGTGGCTTAAGTCAGCATTTTTGTCCTTTCATATCTCTGGAAATTTTTATGATAAAATGCTGAAATTTTGTACATCACCTTATTAGTGTATGGGGTACATTTTACTCATTGGAAATGTTTTTATACGGGGCCGTATAAAAAATTACATTCTGTATATCTTAAAATTGAATTCCCTTGAAAATTTTAATCGATTTCATAAATTTATGTACCATTTTTTACGCAACTTCTTAATTTATTAAATATGTCTAACATCAATGTTTAAGGAATAAAAGAGGAGGTCAATGTTTTTGGGACACCGTGTATATATATATATATATATATATATATATATATATATATATATATATATATATATATATATATATATATATATATATATATATATATATATATATATATATATATATATATATATATATAATATATTTATATATATATATATATATATATATATATATATATATATATATATGTATGTATATATATATATATATAATATGAAAACACCGTGAATTACAACATTACAAAATCATCTGAAATCACACTTAAGGGGCACAAAGCTGCACTAAAAAGAGGATTAAAATATTTTCAAAAAGAAAAGAGGTATGGATGGAAACAATATACCAAAAGATGGCCGGGGGGAGTTGTGACCCCCTCACCCAGGTTAAGCATGCTTTGCGTCGCGACAACACTCCCGGAGAGCCGGTATATTGCAAAAAAGAATACGAATGTATCAAATTGTAAGATGTAAATAGACAACATACACAAACAAATATAAGATATAATTGTCGAGATCCAGCCTTATCGAAATTCATCAACAGTAAATGTTTGAAATATATTTAAAAAGTGTTTGAATAAAGTTTGAAACATGTTCACAAGTATAAATTATCAAAATTACTTAGCTTCTACTTAAAGAAGTCTTTAAATATTGACACATAATAGAACAATAATAACAAAGTCTATTTCTAAAACCATATACCTGAATGACAATCAATAGCATATTACATGCAGATGTACATCCAATATTGTTTCATACAAGACGATGCAAATCTTCCATAACGTATTATACAATAGACCCTATTCAAGAGGTCCCGTATCAGTTATCACACGCTTTACCTGTGACAATCCAGTATGTATATTGCCATCAGTTTTATTTAAATATAAACGGTAACTATCGGTTACAGTTATTTTATAAAATTTGTAGATAATGTCACTTAAAAAATACTTGGGAAAACCCTGTGAGATGGTGTTTTGTAGGAAACGATAATCGCATAAATATCGATCTTCCATTTTACTGTTTATTCTTTGACTACGTATTAATTGTCCCAGTATAATATTTCTAAAAACATTTTAACGAACTTCAATTCTTCACATATTTTTAACAAAAATGTTTTTGATAATTAATACTTGTGAACATGTTTCAAACTTTATTCAAACACTTTTTAAATATATTTCAAACATTTACTGTTGATGAATTTCGATAGGGCTGGATCTCGACAATTATATCTTATATTTGTTTGTGTATGTTGTCTATTTACATCTTACAATTTGATACATTCGTATTATTTTTTGCAATATACCGGCTCTCCGGGAGTGTTGTCGCGACGCAAAGCATGCTTAACCGGGGTGAGGGGGTCACAACTCCCCCCGGCCATCTTTTGGTATATTGTTTCCATCCATACCTCTTTTCTTTTTGAAAATATATATATATATATATATATATATATGTGTGTGTATATATATATATATATATATATATATATATATATATATATATATATATATATATATATATATATATATATATATATATATGTATATATATATATATATATATATATATATATATATATATATATATATATATATATATGTATATATATGTTTATATATATCTATGTATATATATATATGTATATATATGTATATAAATATATGTATATGTATATATATATATGTATATATATATATATATATATATTTATATATATATATATATGTGTGTGTGTGTATGTGTTTGTGTCTGTGTGTGTATGTTGTGTGTATGTGTGTGTGTGTGTTGTGAATGTGTGTGTGTGTGTGCGAGTGTGTGTGTGTGTGTGTGTGTGTGTGTGTGTGTGTGTGTGTGTGTGTGTGTGTGTGTGTGTGTGTGTGTGTGACAACAACTGTGCACAGAGAGATGAATAGTGCCTTATAATGAATTTGACCGTCAAATCGGCGAGCTACGTCATTGGTGATTACATTTGCACCTGAGTCTAAAATCATTTGGAGGCATTCAACGTTGTTTATGCGACCCATGACGTAACATCCAATATCTTTTCTGTCCTACGATGAAATCTGTGTATTTATTGGGGCATTTTCTTCAAATAGCAGATTTTTCATCTGCTTTACACTATCCACATCACAATGTTTTGAAAATTGATGTAACGCCACATATATTCAATATAAGCGTTTCTGGCAACCTGTTAGTCCATGTAGAGTGACTTATTCATACTCTGTAAAATCCTCATCAAAAAATTGTCATTGAACTAATATCTAAAAAATAATAACTATTGGCGTATTCTTTAACACAATATTTTAAATACTATTACTAAAAGCATGTGCTCTTTTAAATGGAACGAAATATATCAAATAATAATATTTTGACAGAATTATCACAAAGTATTGCATATAGAAATTTCACATATTTGATAAAACTAACTCCACAGAGTCCACTTAGATGATAAGGGCTTGTAATTTCGTCCCAATAGCTCAACGGTAGAGCGTCAGCTGGCCCGTTCGGAGATTCAGGGTTCGATTCCCGGTTGGGGCAGCAAGGTTCTTTAGAATGATGCCCGAACAAACCAACTCTGTAAGCCAGTGCAAAGATGCCGGGAGTCTGAAAGTGACCCTAGTACGGCTAGTACGAATTCAGTGGACTCTGGAAGATTGAGAGCCAATTTCAAATTGAGAGGATTACGACCAAGCAAGATACTAACCTGGGTAAAAATAGTAGTAGCAGGAGCCTAAACTGGGGTAATAAATAGCAGGAGGTGGTCAGTCAGATTGTCAGTTACCTGCCCATCTGACATTAAAGGGTGGAAAATACAGAGTCCACTTCAATGATAAGAGTGTGCGATTTCGTCCCAATAGCTCACAAGTATAGCGTCGGCGAACCAGTTCGGAGAACCAGTGTTCGATTCTCGGTTGTGGCAAGAAGGTTCTTTACAACTACTTTTATTTTATGTAATTTTTTATAAATGTTTGTGTAAAACGCTCAATATCTCGGGAATAGTTCAAGCTAGCGTTCTGATGTTTGCGTCATTAGTTTTATGATGAAAAATCATAGATGAAATGATTTCTTAATTAACAGAGTCGCATGTTTTGACTTTTTAATAATTTTCACAAAGAGCCATTCGTAAATCAAGCTATATCTCAAGAACAATTCATACTAGCGTTATAAAGTTAAGTTTGTATCATTAGTTTTCTAATGAAATGTGACGTCTGAAATAATTATTTACTTACCATTATTGAAAATTCTGAATTTTATTCATTTTTAAAATATTCAGTGGAATAATGTGGGGAGGAGATTCATCGGAGTATTCCATTGAGTTTAAAATTAATATGTTTCCAGTATTTTTATGCAAAACAATACCACTTTTACTATTTATTTAAGTTACGAAACAGTAAAAAATTAACTTAATTTGAATGATTATAAAATATTATGCCGATAAAATAATGTTAAAACATACAAAGATACTAAATTTCAAGGATTTCTCCAAATAAAACAAAATATTTGGATGTTTGAATAAAGCAATAGTTTTATACATGCTTTAAATATGTTACTTTTATTTTTTTAGATAACAAGTACAAAGAGAAACAAAATTAATTTAAAATTGAATATTTGTTTTGCCTTATTTAGTTTTTACCTTCCAAGAAATTCAATATACTTTTTTAACTATTAAAAAACTATTTTTAAGAAGATAAAATACTGTAACAACCCACACACATATTGAGTTACTCATATAAAATAAATGTGTAATTGAATTTCTGTTTGATTAGATATATTTTGATTGAAAAACGTGTATGTTTTGAAATTTTAAACGAACATATATTTTTGTTGTGGTTACAGGAAATTGTGTGAAGTATTATACCGTTTATTCAAGTTGTAATTGTTTTCATATTTTAATCATCAACTTCAATATTTTGTGTAATTTTATTTATAGTTTGTTTTTTAATCTAAATGTTGACTTTTTGTGATTACTATCTGCGGTGAATCGCAATTTCAAAATATATTTTTCTAACACACTGCCTATTTTCTGTGAAAAATGCTTTATATTTAACATAAAATAATAAGACATTATTAAGTATCAAAACGAGTGTTTTCTGCCCGATGAGGTTGTAAAGAGCCTTGCTGCGTCAACTAGGAATCGAACCCTGGATCTCCGAACTGGGCAGTCGACGGTCTACCGTTAAGCTATTGGGACGAATTTCCGAGCTTTTATCAACGAAGTGGACTCTGGGCGATAAAAGAGCAGTTACACAATATTTTTGTAAATGATACAGACAAGACACTAATGAAGAAGCCTTCATATGACGGCATATAGTATGTACACTTCATTTTTGACGAAAATTTAAGCTTTTGTATTACCTTTTGTACAGTCTATTTCGTACAGTCATGCACAATTTCTTAAAAACAGGAAGTGCCGTCTTCAGAATCGGAAATTGAAGTCCTTAGGGAGACCACCATCCACTGTGGAGATGGATGCTGATTCTACACCAATCATCATCAAAACTATATCTTAGACAATGTAGAAAAAACAAGAGAAAGCAAGGTTTCAAAGAAAATTTAGAAGCCAGAAGTATATAAACCCAGAAGTGGAAATTTTCAGTGAACCCCCCTATCCTCTCCAAAATTCAATCCCGAATTCATGTCAGTAGTCATATAAAACCTATTTGACCTGCTATCTTCTCTAAACTGTAATCCGAAATTTATATCAGTGATTATTTGAAACCGGACACCCTATATTCTTCAAAATTTAATCCTGCATTCATATCAGTAATCATCTAAAACATATCTAACCCTCTATCTTCTCCGAAATTTATTCCCGAATTCATATCAGTAGTCATCTAAAACCTATCTGGCCTCTTATCTTCTCCGAAATGTTATCCTGAATTCATATCAGCAATCATCTAAAACCTATCTAACCATTTAACTTCTCCGAAATTTAATCCCGAATTGATATCAATAATCATTAAAATTTATCTGACCTCCTATCTTCTCCGAAAGTTAATCCGGAATTCATATCAGAAATTACCTAAAACCTATAGCCAATCTTGAGAAATAGGTATTTCAAGAAAATTAATTGGAAATGATTTTTTTAAAATACCTAGTAAACCCTAGGTATTGAAATATATTGATAAGAAATATATAAAATATGAAAGATATTATTATATCTTAGTAATCCCTCCATTCTCCTTTAAGATATCATGCTTTATGCACACAACTCATCATGAAAGCTATATCTACAGCAGATTATGAAAAACAGATAATTCCGTGAACATTTTTTAATTGGAAATGACATCTACAGAACCGGATGTAGAAATCTTTAACGAGTCCTTTTACTCTCTCCAGAAGCCAATCTAGAAGCCCAGCCAATCCTGATGTTTCAAGGATAATTCTTGAACCCGAAGTGAAGAAATAAACAGAAGGGACAATTCTTACTGAAACCACTGTATCTTCTTCAAAATATAATACTAAATGCATATCAGCCATTATCTAAGCTCTATCGCTTAGCGATTTTAAATAAAAATGTCTTTCAAGTAAAATAAAAATTTGAACCAGAAGTGGAAAAAGTATCAGTAGTAGAAATCCTTAGTGAACCATATTTACCTCCAATCAGGTATCTATGCAAGACATTATAGATCAAGATTAAAAACGTTTGCATAATTGAAGTTTTTAAAACTTAAATTTAAATATTAATTACATTTTTAATTTGAATAATTTAACTTTTTTAAACTTTAATTATGGAATTTATTTTGACCTATAACTTCTTGAATGACTACTTTTACATCATAATTAACAATATTTTTGTTTCTGGAAGCAGTAGTTGTGTTGCAATCATGCGCGCAAGCAACATACATCAAAATAAAATTTGAATAAATTCATGAATATTATAAGATTTTTTAAAGTATCATTATCAGATTCACCTCATTGAAAAAATTATCATGTATGCTACAGGTATTCACGTGTTAGCCATAAAATTTTTAGGTATTATCGATATATAGGAGAAGAGCCACAAAGTAAAACATTAAACATGGGAATTCACTCTGTTTATGGCACTTTTATAGGTCCTGTGGCTCTTTAATAATTTTGGACCTCCAGTATTTGCCTAATTTCTTCTTTTCCGACCAGGACCGTCCGATCTACCCGAAGATGTAAGGTGTCTGTTTGGACGGCCGGGAAGTGCCACAAAATTTAGACCGGAACGCATGGGATGCGCCCTCTACAGGGACCGATTCCTCCTTCCACTACTACCGACCTCTCAGAAGGTCTTACGGACCCACATATTTTACGTTCCCAGACCCTGTGCAAACACGGGGACAGTTTGGGCAGAGGATTCAGCTACTTTGCCTATGCTTAAAAACAGTCCAATTGGGAATATGATCTTCCTTTTAGTGAATTAGTTGAGATTTTATATTTGGCAGATTTCTTGCTCCCGTATCTATCATTACCTGTTGCTGCTAAAATGGCACCCCCTAAAGACTAACAGCTAAAAATTAACCGCTAGCTGCGGGCACTTAGCTGGTAAATATTAAAACATATTTTGAGTTACAGATAAGAAGGAAAATTAAATAAACTGTTAAAGTTCGACTAAAATTTACAATTATTCTAGGAATTTGAATTACAATTAGAGCCATGCCAACATGAAATTATTAATTTAGAATAGAATTTAATTTAAAAATGTAAGAAAATTCAAATAATTAAATTTATTTAAAACGTTTAATTTAAAAAACCTGTTGTGTTATATGCAGGTTACAAAATTTTTCAGTCGCTACTGTAAGCAACTGGACAATTAAGCAACTCTACGCGTTGGATTTTTATGCCAGGTTGACTAACCTATGTAGTCAATGATTTGTCTGTTTAATTTGATTGCCTGCGTCGTTATTCAACGCGGGTTTCCGGATATCTTTTGCTTTGTACAGTGTAATGCAAATTAAACGAAATCATCTTTTATATAATATGTACTTTTAAAATATTATCAACACATACGACGTTAATGGAAAAATATTTTACTTTTAATTTTTGCATTATAATCTATGGCAGGGGTTTGAGAACGGCGGCTCTTGAGCCACATGCAGCTCTCTTTGGTTAAGCACATGTGGCTCTGAAGTAAAATTGAAAATGAAAACAAAACTATCATAGTTTCTTTTATAATTTTTTTTACGTTGCCAAAACAGTGGCAGATAGAACAAATAGAATATCCTCACTTATGAGCAACTAACAAATAGAAGACGTGAAATTCGCTTCAGATTTATCAATTACGGTAGATGAGTCTTGTGACATTATGGACACATCCCATTTTTCCTCTTCTGTGCGGTATATATCATCTGAAGGTTCGACAGGGTTCGATAACTTTCCAGAGGTGTCGTGTTGAAGCGTTTTGCATCTTGCATAAATGAAATCAAATTATTCCTCCACAACTAGGGTGTTAAATAATCTGAATTAACAGAAGATCAGTGGTTGCGAAAATTGTACTTTATGGTGGATGTTACATCACAGCTGAATTAGCTCAATCGTAAATTGCAAGGCAAGGTAAATACTGCTTTTTCAAAGGTAGAAAAAGTTATCTCCTTTGAAAAGAAATTGATTCTGTTAGCTGAAGATTTTGAGATTGGACCTAGAGTTCATTTCATAAGCCTATATCAATATCGTCGAGTAAACAATGCCCTCATTAAGAAAGATTATTACAAGACAGCAGTTTTAAAAATGAGATAATATTTTCTTTAAAGGTTTCAGGAATTCAGAAACGATAAAGCTGGTCAAGATTTTATTATAAATCCTCTTAATGCCAATGTGAAAGAATTAAATTTTTCTCTTTGATATTGAAGAGGTTAATTTTGAAATACAATTGCTGGACTTGACAAGGCAAGACCTATGGAGCTCCAAATTTATACATTTTGTTACTGAAATAGAAGAACTGGAATAAAAAAAATGCAGTCTGATTTCACAGCACAAGCATACTGCTATAAAAGACCTTCAGAAGGCAGACTCAATGAACTGCGGACTCGTATCATAAGTTGAAAAAAAAATTCATTTGGTAGGCGCTTTAATGGAGGTTCACAGCTAATCCCTTCTTCTGCCAGTCGTCTCCGAATAGTATCCCTTGACACAAGTTCCATGGCGAATGATGGCAAATGCCTTCAAATGGCTGGTAGCGATACCATGGCTGTGACCGTGACCCCGCTGCTGACTTCACAATCCTCTCGAGCGGTTGTCTGTCTGGGATGTCTTGAGCTTCTGCGACGGTTATATGTGCTTTCTCTGATCCACTATTGCCAATACCAAGCAACTGCCATATCGCTCTAACCAAAATGGGGACTGATACGTCTGTTGAACCAATTATCTTTCCTTAGGCCTATGTGATTGCTCTCTAAATTCGACAAATGTTCATAGCACCGTCAAGTACATCTGAAAGGCATCTTTGTACACAACTTGCTGTAGCAAAGTAGAAAATCCAATTCCAATTGAGTGCAAACACCAGTTGTTTTAAATACTGCACGTTCTGCGTCGTTCTCATTCACATTGCATGAGCCCTATAACATCATTGGCGCTGACAGTTTGTTCATTTATATAACTAATGAAACGACATTTACATTTCAAGTTTTGCGGATGTACCTGCATTTTTTATGGGTGCATATATTTTTTGAAACAAAGTGCATTAGCATTGTCGTGCTACATTAGCATCTCAAGCTGCTGCTAATGTAATAAAACTATAAAAAAGAAACATTGTTCAAGGAGAGAGTTACTCTTTAAACTTCGAAATTTAATTTGTTCTATATTTATCAAGTAAATTGTCAAGAATATTATAAAATCAAATCACCAAAATACTGCATATAGAAGGCGTTTTATGATAAAATTGTTGAAATAAAAATTTCAGATATTAATCAATTTATATTTATAAACTTGTAGCATTGTAGGGTCAAGATTAATAAATCTAAAATATTAAAACTTAGCTCATTTACACATACTTCATCTAAATTTAATTAACTATATGTCAACAAGATTTTATTTAAAAAATATACAAACATTTTTTATATATTTGGCATTTAATCACAAGATTACCGTAACACTTTAGTAAATGCCTTTAGAAAATCCAATATAATTTTAGGTGGATATTAAAACATCACCTTATAAGAGATTGTAATTAGAAAAATGGGAATGAGTATGTAGTAGTTTACCCAGAATCCCTCTCGCAGAATATGCTTCGCAGGACAGTTTCAAAAATCATCAATCAGTTTATAATAAAAACACAGTTTGCTATCAAACTTTTATTGAATGTGTTTTATTAAAATATTTGATAAAGAATAGGGCAAATGTTCTCTCAATATTTTATTTCACATGAAGATAATAGTACAACATAGCATTTTAAATATTCCACTATAAACAACAATGTATGAGCTACAAAAAAAGTATCTCTTCCCTTGTAGTAAGATACAAGAGAAAAAATAAAGTGTGTAACGGTTTCAAAGATCAAAAATAGCCTTCTTTGCCAGAACTAACGAAAAAGTCCAACTTTCGCTCGTCAGAGAAAAATCGGAAAGTGATGACAGCAGCAAGACAACAAACGGGACTGAAACAAAGAAAGCTGATTTCTAACAATGAGAGGAAAATTAAAGTAAAAAACAACGGAAGAAAGAAAATTAATAGGACACTATGAATTAGTGGTAAATTAATATTAATATAATTATATACCAATCATTCAAGAAAGGATTCAAGGAACTTACTCTGTGAGTAAAACTACGAATACAGACGTCCTATTAAATTAAAAATGGCAACAAACCTGTTTCGGAAGTTACACAAATCATCCAGGTTAGATGTTTCTAAATAAACGCGAAAAATAAGTAGAACAGAAAATGAAAGAACTATCTGATTTTGAAAGCTAACATTTCAGTCAGCAAATAGTAAAAAAAAATCATTAAATAGATAGAGAACTATCCAAAAAAGACGAAGAAAGTAAAAGATATCATAAAATTTAGCCATCGATTTTCCATCAGAAAGACAGATATGACAATTATCTTTAATAAGTGGGTGACACTAATGTTTTTATTTTTTATGCTGCTTTAAACGAAGGTCTTATAATTTTATTTATGAGAAAGATAAGTTATTTACGGTTTTAAAAGTATCAACACATTTAGCTTTCAATAAACTGAATTATTTCGTAATTTCCAGAAATGTTTCATTTACTTTTGTATCACTATTGGTGTAGAAACTTCAAAACTGTATTTTTTAGATCAGAAGAACCTCGTACTTTCTTTCAAGCACGCAAAATATAGGTTCCATATCAACTATACAATTAAATCCTTCCGTTCATATAGTCTGATGATTAGTGCATCCACTGGACAATGGCCTTGCCATTGTAAAGCATAAAGTCCTTAACAATGGCAAATGGCATACAACACACATATAGTGGAAACTGGATACTGAAGTAAGTTTCAACACTGAATTTTAATAGTTTTAAAGATACAGTCGAACCTACCTTAAACGGAATTTCAAGGAACCGGAAGAATTTTCCGTCATGAAAATATTTCCGTTTTATGCAGGTTATTTCAGGAAAGATAAATTTAAGGTTTAGCTGAAAATTCAGGTAGTCCATATGTGATTGCTTACCTATATATTACTTTAAAAATACTGAAATATTTATTCAGATGCACTTATTTAACATATACCATAGACGCTAATTAAATTATTCTATATATATAAATACGTACATATTTGCATATTGCGCGCCCAAGAGTAAATATAAGTAAATAAAAAATAGAATATCCCATGTCTTTGACTGGTCGCTTATTACCATACCTTAAAAAATAAATAAATTTACTTACCTGAAAAATATTACTACGTATCATGAAACAACTAAAAAAAACTGTATTTTTATTGAGATAAAATATTAAAATTATCCAACACGGTTTTTTGGACATATGTCTTATTATTGATTCGACTTTTAGTAAAAAACCGTGCATTTATATTTCTAGCGTTTTCAGAAACTAACTGATTAATTGAAAATTCATGACGTTCTGAAAGAGCTTTCAGAAAACTGCCATATAATTTAATAGAAAGTTCCCTTTGCTAGTAACTGTGGTGCACAAAAGCAAAGTTTAAGAATATTATTTAATATTACTGCTAAATTGTTAAATTATACTTAATATACATGGCCGTAAAATCGTACATAATGGAACATCTTTATTAAATTAAACATTACGTTGTTTGCCGCTATTAAAACCCACAAATTATTTTCTTTAGCGTGAGTTCTGTAAAGGAATCTTAATTAACATAATACTAAATTGATTGCACTATTTTAACTTTAACACTAAATCATTTATTAACAACATAAAATACTTATTATGCAATTACAACAATCTGCATATTTATTTGCGAAGGATCGAGCAAAATATGCTAGATTTGTCGTGGAAACCCCAGGCCGTCCGACTCATCCAGAGGACTTGAGCAACTATTTGGACGACCGGACTAGATTTGACGTGTGAGACCTATTTGTTATTGAAGATCACTATTTGTTATCGAAATAATCTAAGACCTGCTGCCATATTTAATAAGCACATACCTGACCACAACGCTTGCTTCCTTGTAGATGCACCGATTTTTGCTCATTCTGTTGAAGTCTCCTTAGACTCTGACTGTCGTCGAATTGAATGTTAGGACATCTTTCGCGGACTATCTCCAAACCACTCTGTCGAAGTAATTCTCCATATTCGTTCTATATGTCTTGTCGTTCTGTATCGTCGTTCTGTATCTCCGTTCTTAAATCCTTCAAACCTGCTCGTTCTACATATCTAGTCGTGCTCTGAATTCGTCTATCTTTCCGTTCTTATGTCATTCCAAAGTCTCTTCTTTGTAAGTATCGTCGTTCTATATCTCTGTCTTTATATCATTCTTAAGTATGTTGGCTCTACATATCCAATCGTTCTCTATAAGTATCGTTGTTCTGTATCTCCGTTATTATATCATTCTTTTCGTTCTACATATCTAGTCGTTCTCTAAATTCATTCTGTATATCCGTTCTTATATCATTCTTAAGTCTGTTCTCTGTAAGTATCGTCGTTCTATATTTTTTGTTCTGTCTTAGGTTTTGGCTCTTTTGCCTCAGGTCTCACACTCCTCTTTTGCTCCTATTGGCCACCTTCAGGGCGAAGCCACAAGCATCTTCTCCATTAGTCAGACTGTTTATCCAATGTCGTTACTTCACATTTTCTTAAGAGTCATTCGATCCCCCTTTGTCTTGACGCCCCTAAATTTATGGTTTTATCTGACCTTTGGGACAGCATTCTGTAAAATTTGATGTCGTTGAGACTTAAAGTATTGTCTGATGTTTCAGACCCGATAAATTATGTACATAAAACTGTCGTACAATAACTTGTGTGAGACAGTTTTATGTACATTATTTACCAGTGTTACTCTGAGATCGATTTCTGGTCTCAGAGTAACACTAGTATTTCTCTTGTAAATAAATGGCTAAAACAGTTGGATAATTTTCCATTCTTAATCCATTACAACAGGTGCTTTTTTAACAAATAACTTGAAATTGGCCATATGTTTCCGCGTTGTGCAGGTTCCGTTTCACACAGGGGAAATAACGTAAATTTCCTATATTTTTGGACGGGACTAAAAATATGTTCCCCTCATGACAGTGTTTCGTTTAATGCAGGTTTCGTTTCAAGCACGTTTGATTCTACTACTACTACAGTGCGCAAAAAAGTATAAGGACAAGCGAAAATTCGCCAAATCCAAAAATCTTTTAGACGGAAATGTATGCAAATTTTCTAAGCAAAAATATTTATAAAATTACGTCATTTTTCATGTAAATTAGTTAAATTTTCCAAAAGTAAATATGTATAAATTTACTTTATAAATTTTATGCCCATATTATCTTGGAAAATATATGAGGACAACTGTTTTTTCATCTAAAATTATAGTAAAATTTGCATATTTGAAAGCAGGAAATGACCATTTCAAATATAAAGATTGGGTTTCTAAACAAAATTCACACTTGTTTCATTTCTTCACGACTTTTGAACAATGCCAAAAGAAACTCACCTGTCTGACCTTGAAAAAGGGAAAATTCTTGCTTTTAAAGAGTGTGGATTGAGTGGGCATGGAATTTTGAAAAAAATTAAAAGATCTAAAACTGTTGTCTACAATTTTCTAAAAGAACCTGGAATGTATGGAATGAAAACACGAACTGGAAGACCAGAAATTCTAACGCATCGACAGAAAAGAATGGTTGTAAGAAGAACTTGCGAGCAAAGAAAACTGCAAATGATGTTAGAAGAAATTTGGACTTACCATGTTCCACACGAACAGCTCGAAATGTTTTGAATAAATATCCGAATATTTGGTATGGAAAGTTAATGTCAAGACCTCCTCTTAAAAAGGAACACAAGGAACTAAGACAGGAATTTAAAAAAAATACATTTCTCTCAGTTCAAAATGAATTATTGTAATCTTTTCGGACGAAAAGAAGTTCAATCTTGATGGGACAGATGGTTTTCGCTATTTTTGATATAATCTGCGTAAAACCAAAATATTCCAAACGTTAATACGGTTGAGGCACAGTAATGATTTGGGGTTCTTTTTCCCCAAACCACGCCTATATAGCCTTTATCAACTACAAAATGAACTCTGACAAATATGTTGATATGTTAGGTAAACATTTGTCACCTGAGGCCCCACTAATTACTTCAGGAGACAATATTTTCCAACAGGATAAAGCTTCCATACACGTTTCTAAGAATGCAAAATTCTGGTTTGAAGCTAATTCAGTAAATTAACTTGATTGGCCGGCGAGGAGTCCCGATCTCAATCCACTAGAAAATTTATGGGGCCTTCTAACCCGAGAAGTTTATAAAAATGTCACACAGTATCAATGTAAAAGAGGATCTTGTGTTAACCATCAAACAAGCTTGGAATAACATTTCCATAGACACTTTAAAAGAACTTTTAGCATCGATGACCTCTCGGCTTATTCAAGTAATTGAAGAAAAAAATTGTTTTCTTGATTATTAAGAGAAATGTTAAGTATATATATATATATATATATATATATATATATATATATATATATATATATATATATATATATATATATATATATATATATATATATATATATATATATATATATATATATATATATATATATATTTATATTTTAGAACATATTATTTCTATATTTTCTTTAGTGATAATAAGATCAACTTTTGTAAGGTTCATATTTGATGTTTTATGTCTTGTAAATGTTATTGTATAATTTCATAATAGAGGTCAGAAATATTTGGAATTTATTTTGAGAAAGTGAAAATAAAGTATATTTTCATTCCATTATATGTGGTCCTTATACTTTTTTCGAGCACTGTATTTATGGAATTAATTCTAGAGTATTGGAACTCACATGAAAAAAACCTGTATTAAAATCACAAATATATGAGAAAATATTTCAGCTCTGATGTCTCAAAAACACCAAATTCTAATAATTTTAAAGTTACTACAGTTTATGGAATTAATTTTAAACTATAAGAACAAACATGGTAAAAACATGTATTAAAATCGTAGAGAAATTTGCCCCAAACAGAATTTGTAACAGAAATAAAGTAAACTTTCAAAATGAAACATTTGATTGGTAGCAAAGCAATAATCAATGTTGACAAATTGAAATGAAAGTCAATAAGATGAAACAATGAAAATTCTAAGCAAGGCGTGTATAAAAATGAACTTAGAGGATTACTAATAACCAAACCCTTAAGAATGGTGCATATACAGGGTGTACCAAAAATAATGAAACACACTTTAATTATTTACCTGTTAGAGATAAGTGGGCAATGTAAATTATAAAAATGTTGAAAGTAAGGTAGGAAATAAGACTACGTTAATAAAATAGACCTCTCATTCATTTTTAAAAAGTTACATTTTCTAAATTTTTATCCGACCCCCTTAGACAAATTGGATCAATCAGAAAATTTTTATTTTTAATGTAACAAGTTCATTAAACAAACCGCATATCTGTATCTTTAAAATTGAGCGAGTTATATTTAATTGAAAATTGAACATTGAGAATGGGGACCATATATCAAATTAGAAATGTAAATTTGTGACATATCCCAAAAAAGATAAAACTGAATGAGTACCACTGCTTTATATGATAGCTGTCTGCTTTATTTAGATGCATTTGTGATAAAAAATGTTGACACATATTAACGTATTTTTGATCTAAACAATTTCCATCGTCAAGTTGCTTATGATCCCTATTTTCACTGATGAAACAGCCTTTCACATGGTACGGAAAAGTGGCATACGTCAGATTTCTCCTTTATCATAATTCATTTGATTTTAAAGATACAGATATGTGATTTTTTTAATAATCTTGCTGCATTAAAAATAAAAATTTTCTGATTGACCCAATTTGTCAAAGGGGGTCGTATAAAAATTTAAAAAGTGTAACCTTTTGAAAATAAATGGAAGGACTATTTCATTAACGTAGTCTAATTTTCTACATTACTTTCAACATTCTTGCAATTTACATTGCCCACTTGTCTCCAACAGGTAAAAAATTAAAGCGCGTTTCAATTTTTTGGGGACACCCTGTATAATGTAACAATGATTTTAGCAATGTCGTCAGCCTATTTATAGATAAGAAATCTTTGAAATAAATGAAGCTGTGAGACCAGGAGGCACCATATGCAGTTTTTGATGTTTACAACGAAACAAAGCCAGATGTATAGTCACCTTTTTTTGACAGTATTGGCCCGGAAAGTCATGAACCAAATCAACGTCACACAAATTACAGGTGTTGCTTGGGGCAACGTATCCTAAGTCCAAGACTTAAACCAAGCTTCATTTTCAGCTGACAGAGCTAATGAAGTGAAGATGCGACATCTCACTGAGGAGAATCCAATGAAAGCAAGAACGGTGTATCTGAACCCCAGGCCAAATGATACAACGAGAAGGAGGAAAGTCAACGAATTGAATAATGATTATTTCAAACAGTGTTTTTCAGATATGGAATGAGAATTCAAGCAGTGTTGCTAAGAGATAAGAGTCGTGTTTTCAAGCATTGTAGTGGTTATTCTGTTTCAGTAGTGAAAATGTCATAGAAAAAGACAAAGTATGACTGCAAATATCAGAACAAGAATCGGCAGAAGTCACAGTCAAGTCGATTCCCGTTTGGGTCAGTAAGACTCACTAGATATTTCATTTTAAATTGAATGAAATTTATTGAGAAATCAAATTTCACAGAAAAAAAATCGGATATGGGCAACATATGACTTTCCTTATTCAATACAATGAATTTACTACTTTTACAATAAAAAAATAGGTTTTTATTCCAGTAAATACTTATATTATTTTCAAGATATTGAATTTTCGTCAATCAGTTGTCATTTTAATTGATTTAGCGTCATTTTTATTCATTTGACGAGACATTGACGGCATTCCCCCAAATTCGTCGCCAAAATCTCGCCAAGCGTTGTGGACGGAGAAATAAATTATTCTTATAGCATATAAATGATTATTGGCGTTCAAATGCAAAAGTATTACTCAAAGTACCTTCTTTCATGAAGGGAACGAGCTAGATCCGCGCGAATAATGTCAACCAATATATCGCATGATTTTACATATGAAAAGTGAACATGTATCTCAACAATTAATAGATTTTATTTAATTTATGGGATTTTTTGATAAATTTATTTTTAAAATGTGCAATATCCCGAGAACGGTTCATGCTAGAGATCTAAAATTTATGTCAATCATTTTCTAAGGAAAAATTACATAAGAAATGTCTTTTTACGTAAGAAATGTCTTTCATTAAAGGTATTGATTTTTTGATGATTTTTTCAAGATTTCACTCGACTATTTAGGGGGGTTCTGAACATTCGATTACGAGTAAAAACAATAGGCTTCCAGTATTCACGGATAGTGATTTTTGTACCAAATTTCATTCGAATCGCTCCATTCGTTCGTGAGATATCGTCTCCAGAGACTCACTGACACACACACAGACACACACACACACACTTTCACACACAAACACACTTTCACACACACACACACTTTCACACACACATACACACTTTCACACACACACACGCTTTCACACACACACACACAAACACACAGACATCACCTAAAAATTTTTGATTCGTGATCAGGGATGCTTGAAACGTGCTCTCCCGTCGAAAACTCGAATTCGAATTTTCGACCCCGTCACAATACTTTCCTTATACATTATGTATATAAGGAAAGTAATAAATAGTTTCTGTACATGCATTCCCTTATTATCTCACTATCTTTGAGAAAAAATTTATGTTTTATTACTTCACTATTATTTTTAAGGAAAGAATTCGAGTCACAGTAATTTTTGTTCGAATTTTACAAAACTACAAAAAGAAAAAAAAGATATTAGAAAATGTTTAGTTTACAAGAGAAAATTATATTTCATATTTAAACGTAAAAAACATACTTTACATTAAAAAGAAAAAAAAAATATTTCAACTACATATTTTAATTCAACTCAGAAATAATTGTCGTTAACATTCGAATTCAACTCACCTTGGATCTTTTGTTATATCTTAATATTTTTTTACAGAATAAATGTTTCTTCTCCTTTCAGTTTAAAAGACTGCATTTTCACTCATATTAAAATTCCCGCTTTTAAAATATTTTATTTCAAAGTCTGGCAATACTTCATGGGAAACTTTAAGAACGCAAAAGAGCTTATTATTTTTAGCAAAGTTTGGATAAAAGGAAATATTAAAAAACTAATACCTGCACAAACAAACTGAATTTCATCTAGAATAGAACTGGAAAAATATATATACTTTAAGAACTTGGAAAACTATTTTATGTTTATTTTAAACGTAAAAATATTTTTATAGTTTGGGATATTATTTCCCAATTTCGAAAAGCTTAAAGATATTTCACACGTTTGTTCTAATCGAAAAAATATTTTGTAGCAACGTAAACGAGGCAGTTATTACTTTTCCTAAATGCGTAGTACAATGTATAGGGAAGGTATTGGGAAGGGGTTGAAAATTCGAATTTTCAACAGTAGAGCATAGAACTCGAATCGATCTTTTTCGAGGTTATGTCTGTGTGGGGGGAGAGGGGGGGGGGGTCGTGTGTCTGTATGAAGACGGGAACTCACGAACAATTGGAGCATTTCGAACGAAATTTAGTGCAAAAATTACAATCGATAAGCACTGGAAGTCAATTGATTTTAAACCCATTTGAATGTTCAGAAGATATCCAAATTTTCAAATAAAGCATTTAAAAATCAACCAAAAAAATATCCCCTTCATTAATGGTACTTAAATAATAATTTCTAATGTAATTGTTCATGTGAAAACAATTAACATAAATTTTAGAACGTTAGCATGAATCGTTCGCGAAAAATTACAATTTTCAAATAAATTTAACAAAAAATCACATAAAATTAAAATAGTACTAACTGTTGTGAAATATGTTTAGTTTTCATGTGTAATATTATGCGATAAACTTGATAACATCATTATCGTGAATCTAATTCATTCCATTCATGAGAGAAGACACTTTGTGTAATAACTTTGAATTCTGAGGCCCATCAATTCGCCAACGGTCATTTATATATACGAAATGCTCTTCTCTCTCTTTGTCGGTATCGCTTAACGATAAATCTGGTCAACTTGGCGACTAATTAACAAAATATGGCCAACTTGGCGATATTTTACCCCATATGGACGAAAATATTATTAAAATTGCGAACATAATGCTGAGTTCTCGCAAATGACGCCAAATTGATGCATTAATTATTAAAATATATTAATATAAGAACTATATTGGATATTACGGACGTTATCAGTACTGTTATTTATCGATTTAGACTTGCATGAAATATAAGTTAATTGGATACTTCGAAATAGCTTTACATGTTGCCATCTAAAACAGCGCCAAATGTTCAATTCAAGATTAAAAACCTTGTGCTACAGATCTTATACATCATTTTTTCACCGTGAAAGAAGTAAATTATGTGCTGTCCACATCAGATTATTTTACAATTTTATGCGTTTAAAGTTCAGTTATTCTTGCAAGCTGTAATTACTGGATTGACTTTGTTTCATTTTATTTAATAATGTTTGAAATACGCGGAAGGTTACTTGGTTTATGACGTTGCTATCACGTTTTTTATGACGTTGCTATCACTTTCTTTTTGCAATCTTAGCTTCTAGAACACAGCTTTCTTACATGTTGCATTGGTCTGGCTGACATAATTGTGATATTAAACATATTTAGTAATTAATTGATACCTAGTTGCTCAGTAATTAATTGATACTCGTTGTATCTAAACTTTAGTACATTTTAATTTTTTCGGAGGATAGCGACTTTTATTGGTAATACTACATACTGGTGGCTTAACCATATTACTTTCCCTATATAAATTGTAATGGAGAAATTAAAATCAATAGAGATCTAATATTCATGGAACGTAATAATTGTACTAAGATTTGTTTTCAATGATCCAATCGTTCGTGAGATATCGCATCCACAGATTCATGGACACACACACGTACACATATACACACACATGAACACACACACAAGCACACATGCACACTTATATGCATATACACACACATATACACAGACACGCAACATACGCAAACACAAACACACACACACAAACACACACACACACAAACACACACACATACACAGACATCAACTCATAAACGTTCGAGTGCTAGTCGAGTGCTAAGCATTATTAAGGTGTCGAAAATTCGAATTCGAGTTTCCGACGGAAGCGCACTCGACTAGCACTCGAACGTTTATGAGTGTATGTCTGTGTGTGTGTGTGTGTGTGTGATTGTGTGTGTGTGTTTGTGTTTGCGTATGTTGCGTGTCTGTGTATATGTGTGCATATGCGTATATGTGTGCATGTGTGTTTGTGTGTGTGTTCATGTGTGTGTATATGTGTGCGTGTGTGTGTCCATGAATCTGTTTATGCGATATCTCACGAACGATTGGATCATTGAAAACAAAGCTTGGTACAATTAATACGTTCCATGAATATTAGATCTCTATTGATTTTAAACGTGATCGACCATTCTGAAGACTCTCAAATTTTCGAGTGGATTTTTGAGAAATCAAAAACAAATTAGGATATTCAATAACGTTAGATACATATCATAAATATTTATTTTGTACTTAAATTTTTATTCTAAAAAGAATGACATAAACTGCAAAAGGCTAGCTAGAGCCG
Source organism: Amaurobius ferox (assembly GCA_951213105.1). Lineage (NCBI taxonomy): Eukaryota > Metazoa > Arthropoda > Arachnida > Araneae > Amaurobiidae > Amaurobius > Amaurobius ferox. The sequence goes on from OX578151.1 coordinate 64,987,724, forward strand.
CTCTGGAGATATTGCATATTTTTGAGATAAATTTTAATAAAAAAAATTTATAAGAATAGTATTATAGATATGCAACTTTTGGCGATTTTTGTTTTTGCAACCTTGCGACTAATTTGACGAAAAGTAGCAAAGTCAGAAACTTTTAAATATGGTCAAATTGGTAAAAATGACTCACAAGTTACAAAAATAACACCAAATTAATAGATTAATAATCAGCCTATTTAAGTATAATGGAGTGTATAGCTTAGCTTATGTTATAAATACTCTAAATTGTCAAGTTATGTTAACGCTATATATCCGTTAATTTGATGTCTCAAAATTATTTTTCACTTTGTCATCCAGAAAAATGCCAAATGTCAAAGCACTTTTCAATGTTCAAAACATATGCCTTGGTCTGCCTATCATTATTTTACATTGAAAGTAGCGAAGTACTTGCTTTATATAGGTAAGGACTTGTGCTGTAAATATTAGATCTTTTAAAGTCTAGTATATCTGATTAAAATTATTTTTTAAAGTCTAAAAACTTTGACATCAACCATGACATTCAAAACAATGAGGAGTTTGAAACGACCTACCTCTGGATTTCATTCCTTTCCGGAGTAACTTAGCGTAGTATAAGGGACCTACAAGGTGATCAAAAAATTGCTGTCAAGAAATTGAAATTGCAGACACTTTTCAGGTAGATACATCAGAAATATCGTCTGCTCTTCTTGACGTCTCTTTCATCATTCGAAGAACATAGCTTTTTCCCAAAATGAAAGAATATTTATGTTAGAGCTAATTTCTTAATGTTTACACTTAAGAAATTATATGCTCCAGAAGAAATACTCATGCTCTACAATCCCTAGCAATTCGATAATTACAAAATTCTTGAAGCGTTTTCGAGCAACTGGGTCTATCACAGACAAAGTGATAGCAGACAGGGCTTTCATCTTAAGATTAAAAAAATGTATTAATTAGTGACTGGAACTCTTTGAACATTTTTGAAACTCTTCAAAGGCACTTTTATAAGGCTAAAGATATATTGCTCTAATAAAAAATTATCCTGTTCTAAAAAAAAAGCCATGTTCTTTGATTGATGAAAATTCGGTCTTTGATGTTCATCTGCTATTTTAGCACCGCAGCCGTATTTTTTTGATATATTTTTGAGGCTGCATTGTGCCAGCTAACTGATAAAAAAATCTACTTTTTCAACTTCGCGATACATAGGATTTTAAACTTTGACGTGTGCTTCCTTTCTATCACCATGTACTTCAACTACATATACAGGGTGTCCAGTGATATGGGTGCCCAATGATTATTTACACCGTTAGTCACAGAGATATATTTCCAATTGCAAAACTGCTTTAAATTATAAAATCTATTATTTTAGAAACGGTTTAAATCAATTAAATATTTCTGAAAGAAATACGAAATATAAATTTGTATACGGTCCCCATGTCGTACCAATTATATTTAGGAAAATCATACTCATAAAATGTCATGTAAATTAAAAAAAATCTTCCTTTTACGACTAAAATTCACCGAGTTATGAAGCATTAAACTTTATGACTTAAGTCACTTTTCCACGCATAAAAATGTCCTATTTCAGGCAACCAACCAATCAGGGGCCATATTGACTATTTCTCTAGGCAACCAACCAATCAGGGACCTTATTGAACATTTCTCAGCACAAAAAGTGTCCAACTTTAAACAGCTATAAGTCGGTCAATATTGGTCGTAAAAGTATGATTTTTTTTATTTTGCATAAAATTGTATGAAGATGAGTTTCCTAAATATAATTGGTAGGACCGGGGGAGTGTATAAAATTTTATATTTCGTATTTCTTTCAGAAATGCATTTATAGATTTAAACTGTTTTTAAGATAATAGATTTTGAAATTTAAAACATTTTTGCAATTAGAAGTGTATCTCTGTGACGAACGGTTGAGGAAATAGCCATTGGGCACCGATAACACTGGACACCCTGTATAACAGGTACATTTATAAGAACAACTTCTGGTGATAAAATATATTATATTCCCTTTTGCGTTTATAAAGGTATGAAATACGAACGAATGAATAAGAGGACTGAACACTCAAATTCCGCATCCTTTACGGTAATCCGCAGAAGTCATTTTATTTTTACAGACATCTAGCATCTTAATGCAGGGACTAGAAACTTTGTTACTTTATATCCTTCGAAAGAAACTGTTATATTGCTCCGAGCCATTGTAATCCCCAGATGCCACTTCTAATTACAAGTTGGAATTTAAAAAATGTTTGCTATTCTAAATAGTTGTCTTGATCCCACACATTCAACATAACACAGAAAGAAAAACGCATTGAAAACTCTTTTGAAAAGATAAAGAAGCGTTGCTGTACACAGAAGAAAAAGTTGAATCCTTTAACAGAGAATTGCCAAGCTTTCCCTTTAAAATTTTATTATTAATACTAGGTTTTACATGAAACTTCAGTTTATTTAGAGCCTCACTTATATTTCCATTTGTATTAGAAAAAAATGATGATTTTTAGAAACAAATGGACATAATCCATTTTTTCATAGCATTTAAAACTTTATTTCTGACAGTCATTATATAGTTAAATTATTTTCTTTCATATATACACAATAATTGAACTATGAAAAAAAATAATAAATGATTTGGTTAGTTAACCATTCTATTTTTATTTATTTTGCTAGAGATGTTGCACGCCTAAATAAAGCTTAAATTCACTAACAGAGAATTAAAATAATTTTAAAAATCTGATGTGGGCAACACATGATTTTCCTTATATAATGTAATGAATTTACTACTTTTACAGTAAAAAAATAGGTTTTTCTTATAGTAGATACTAATATTCTTTCCAAGATATTGAATTTTCGACAATTACTCGTCATTTTCATTGATTTAGCGTCATTTTTATCCATTTGGCGAGATTTTCGTTAATTTGGCAACATTTCCAAAAGTCGCCAGGTTGGCGACATTCCGCCAAATTGGTCGCCAAAATTTCGCCAAGCGTTATGGACGAAGAAATAAGTTGTTCTTACAACAGAAAAATGACTATTGGCGTTCAAATACAAAAGTATTACTCAAAGTATCTTTTTTCATGAATGGAACGAGCTAGATCTACGAAAATGATGTCACCCAATTTATCGCATGGTATTACATATGAAAAGGGAACATGTTTCTCAATAGGAAATATTTTTTTCATTTTATATGACTTTTTAATAATTTTTTTGAAAAATGCACAATATCTCGAGAACGGTTTATGTTAGCGTTCTAAAATTTATGTCAATCGTTTTCTAATGAAACATTACATAAGAAATGTCTATTTGCGTAACTTTACTAGTGGTTTTGATTTTTTGACAATTTTTTCAAAATTTTATTCGAAAATTTAGGGGGGTTCTGAACATTCGATTGCATTTAAAAACAATAGGCTTCCAGTGTTTACGGATTGTGATTTTTGTACCAAATTTCGTTCGAATCGGTACATTCGTTCGTCAGTTATCGTCTCCACAGGCTCACTGACACACACACACACACACACACACATACTTTCACACACACACACACACACACATACTTTCACACACACACACACACATTCTTTCACACACACGCACACACACACACATACAGACATCACTTCAAAAATGTTTGATTCGTGATCAGGGATGCTTGAAACGCGCTCTCCCGTCTAAAACTGGATTTCGAATTTTCGACCCCGTCACAATACTTTCCTTATACATTATGTATATAAGGAAAGTAATAAAATTTATAAGAACTTATTAAGATTTAATAGTAGAATATCTATAAATATTGTACTATAAATGGCTTGCAAATAAATCGAGTTAAATTTGCAGTTTAATGAAATAGCAAACTCTGTTAGGGCTCAGTAATCTGTTTATATTTTCTTTAATTTGCATATACTGTGCTTTTTCGGTTAACTAT